>LPNX010372785.1:57619-106159 GCA_001517045.1 Pseudotsuga menziesii | reverse complement strand
TTCTATCAATGCATGAAAGTCCTTGAATGTTTGAAATGCTTCTGATTTTGTCTTTAATGAGTAAATCCAGCACATTCTTGAGTAGTCATCAACAAAGGTAATAAAATACTTATTCCCATTGGCAGAAGGAGTTGGCATTGGGCCACATAAATTAGAATGCACTAATTCTAATTTCCTACTTGCTCTGAAATTAGATTCATGGAATGGCAGCTTACTATGTTTCCCTAATATACATCCATCACATTTGCTCTTGTCTTTGGGAATGGTGGGAAAACCAAATACACCATTCTTTCTCAACAAACGAAGACTGTTATAATTTAAATGACCAAATCTTGCATGCCACAATAAACTTGATGACAAATTACCTTCTCCATGCTGAGAGAGGTAGGCATAGTTCTGAACCCTTGCAGATGAACCCTTTAGCTTCAGCAGCTTCCCATCTTCGTATCCAATCATGATGACTTGGTTGTTAGAGGACTTTCTTATTTCTATGATTCCATCAAACATGTGGAGGGAATGGCCTTGCTGTCAAATCTGCACCAAGGACTGCAGGATTCTCTGCAACTTTGGAAGATAAAGAACATTCTTCAACAAGAAATCAGGGAATCCAGGCATCTTCAGCCGAATGGTGCCCATTCCCTTTGGTTTAAGACTTGACTCATCTGTAAAGTAAACTATGTCATTTATTGTTTCATTAAGTTCTTCAAAACAGTCCTTTCTAAAATTCATGTGTGATGTTGCACTAGTATCAAGTAACCAACAATCTTTGTAAGATGAAAGTGAAGTCATTTCATTAATACCAAGATTACAATGTGCAACAATACAATGAGCAGAATCTGAAGATTTACTAGCATCTTGGTTCTTATTGTCATCTTTCTTCTGGTTATGTATGTCTTTGATGGAGTCCCACGAATCCCAACATTGATCTGTTGTGTGTCTAATCTTTTCACAACGCTTTCACTTCAAATCTGATCTTTTGCTAGAGTTGTTTCTGCTTCCTCTACCTTTGAAGTTTCTTCTTCCTCTACCTCTCTTGCTGCTTTCTCCTTTGGGATGATCTTTGGATTGGTCTTTGGTGTGGTTCTTTTCTTTTTTAGCAAAGCAAAGTGATTCTACATATGTTATAGATTGCATCTTCTGTGATTGAATCTTTCAACTAAAAAAAAAGGAGAAAAAGAGTAAAGGTGCAGGTCTAAGTCTCTGCCACCTTCCTCAAGCTTTACAACAATGTCAATGTCTCTAAATACATGCGTGAGCTTCTTCACTCACATTAAAACTCAGCCTACATGCTTTCCACAAGTAGTATTATGGTGAGGGAGAGAACCGGTTCAACTACAACCTTCAAATGGATGTGAGAAACTTCAGAACAATGGAAGGAATTTATAACAAACACCAACAATCTTCTCATGTACTAGTCAAAGTTTCAAGCTCAAATCACGACCTCAAATCAAAAGGAGAAAACTCAACAGTCCCATACACATACATTCAAAATCAAAGTTTCAATACAAAAGTCACGGGCCTCTTCAATACGTAGCACCCATATCCTACATATGAAAATATTTGCAGACTTTCCCAGAAAACTCCACGCGTTAGGTTTTAGGGTAGAAATTAGGGTTTCTGTAGTTCCCAATAGTCACAAACAATTGAAACAAAAATTGTAAAAGGGTTTTACCTCCACTAGCGTGATTCTTTCAACAAGCTCTCTCAGCCTTTTGCAAATCGCTCACGTCCAAATTCAATTGGCACACACAGGCTCAAGCATAGTCTTCCACGAGTTCGCAACTCTCAGCAATTTTCTTGGCAGGTCGCAGCAACTTCACATTCAAAATGCAGCTTCAATTTCAAAATGCTTCTTCAAATCGAAAAGAAGAAAACGCAACGCTTCTAGTAGTTTCACATTCTCCAAGTAGTCTTCAACAAAACAATGATCTCATATCCAAATGAAACAGATCTAGGTCTCGATGTATTCAAGACGCATCTCCACATAGATGAGTACAATCGTGATCTTGTTCACTCACATTCAGGCTGAGTCTTTACACGTTCCACCAATAGTATTCTGGTGGAGGAGAGCATTAGTTCTCAACTACAATCTTTAAGTAGTTGTGAGCAACTTCATGATAACACAAGGAATTTGTATCAATTTTCACCAAGTTTGGGGAAAGGTGTGAATGTTCATCGCAACAATCTTCAATCACCGATCTTCCATAGACTCATAAAAACCAAATAGAAAAATATCTTCAATCTTTATCAAAGAGGTCGCATTTTCTCCAAAATTTGTAGCCGCAAGTTGCAGCTCTCAAGGAATACTTCACAACAGTCTTCAGTTCTCAAAATACAGCACTACGAGTTCTCAATACAAGATATTATTCAAACAAAGAAGTCACTTTTCTCATACAATATTATGGCTACCGAAAATAGCTTCACTCATGTATATACTCCTTTCATCTTTCCCACTGAACTTATGCAGTCACAACCATTGAGTGTTACAGTAACGATCAGAATACTAGAAACTAAAGATCGCAATGGTGTGTAGAATATCTCAACAGGTAGTGGAATGGAAGCACGATGGGGCTATGAGAAATATGAGTTGCAGCAGAGTGGTAACTCTCAAATTAGAAAATGAAGCGTTGATGCAAAATTAGGGTTAGGTATATAGCAGACTAATTCAAACGTTCTCACAACAAACAATGAAAATTGTGCAGCAAATTGAGGAAACACAACATTTCATACTTCAAACGTAGGTCTTGAAATGCCCAGTGAATAGCACATACAATTAAATGTACCCAGGATGGAAGGAGTGCAAATGTGTGAATGACTCATGAATGTTAGAGCAGCCAGCGCATGCACCAATGCATGCAATCTGTAGACTGAGGAAAGCCCAGGGTGCAGATAGCAGCAGAATGCAAACTGTACATGCAGGAGTTATGAATCGCTCTGATACCACTGTCAGGTGAAATAACTCCTGAATTCTTATTATTTCTCCATAGAATTCCTTTATTTATACATCTATGATGACTCTTGGGATCACACATCCGAGAGTCTCTTAATATTCCTAATATTTACAATAACGTATAATCCTGACAGATTATATTCCAACATAATCAATAACATATAAGAATTTAAAAGCATCCATGGATTCAATACTCATTTAAATAAACATTATTGGAGAGGAAAAGATATTTCTATTAATATAAATAAGAGATTACAATAGCGATAACCTCTATCGGCATGTCTGCGAATCGGAGAAACTGAGTCCTCCACCTAGGCCTCCACCACTTCAATCCTCCATATCTCGATAGAAAGCTCACAACCAAAGGAAATATTGGGAAGAACACAAAGTGCTCTAAGGGACAAAGGGATGCCCGCTTCGGCAACAATGGACTAGAGTTTTCTTGCTCTTCAATTCCTCTCCTTCAATGTATCCAAAGGGTTCCTTATATAGTGCTTTAATGGGGTAATGGAAAGTCAAATCCAAGCGATCTCAAGGCATATGGAAGGCCAAGAGACAAATGAATCGGATCCACATCAAGGAAAACTCCAAAACTATTTGGCCTTTTGTACACATCTCGATGTACACAGGTTTGAGGGTCAAATCCGCGTATATATGCGAGATCAGGTTTAAAAGTCACGTATATCAAATAATGCATGTTTTTAGGGATGATCTTGGAAACATCAAAGGTACAAAAATGGTCCATGGGGTCTAAAGAGTCTTCAGAGGGATAGGGAAGGCCATAAAGGTGTGATCCACCATGTGTGGTAAAATCAGTTGTAACACATGCCATGGTGCCACATCTTCCAAGTTCATGGGCATCGACATGAATATTGTGTGTATGTGCAGAAGACGGTCATGAAACTGGTGAATTTGTATCACAATTTTTGTCAATCATTTGGGAATGATGATAAGGATCGTAGATAATATGGTTTTCTCTAGGAGAGGACAATGGATGCAATGTACTTAGTGAAGGGAGAAAGCATCGAATACTACAGCTGCAACAGCAGCCACAGGTGGTACAACCACCACCTCAGCCAAAGTTTGCATCACAGCCACAACTGCAGTTTGCTCCACCACAGCCGTAGTATAATTCGATGCAGTACGCTCTGCAGAAACTACAGTATACTTAGCCATAGTATGTGACACTACTTATGAATCCCCTACAAAAACAACAATTCAATCAACCGTGGTATCAATAGCAAGGAGAATTCCGTGGAGGATTCAGAGGAGGACGAGGTGGAGGTTTTGGTTGAGGAGGAGGATGAGGTCGCAAACCTGTACAATGTTATAATTGCAGATTACTGGGACATTATCAGAGATATTTCCTGGATATGAAAGCGCAATGTGCTTATTGTATCGTTGCAGATAATACTCTTGAGAACTGTCCCTAATTGATCGCGAAGTGGAAAGCAAGGAACATTCCATAGTTGCAGAACTAGAACCCAAACCAGAATCAAAACCAGAACCAGATTCAGATTTAGAATTAGAACCAAAATTCAAATCAAAATGTGAACCAGTCAGTGAATATTCCACCGAACCAAAACCAAGGACCCACAGTCGTGAAGATCTCAGTAGAACCTAGAGTTCAGTCTGCTGATGTTGAGGTATTCACTCATGGAGGTGCAATGATAGGAGATGATGGCCTGATTCCACAACTCTGATTGGATGGGAAGAAGAAGGTGTGATTTGATGTCAATGCTGAGTGGGACACATTCTTTGAGGCATGAACATGATAAGAAGAGATCCGAGTAAGTTTATTGTTTATGAAATGACACCTATTTTTTATTCCACTATGGTAGAAGGACCATCGTGGCAGCATAGTACCTTGCAAAACTTCTTTCAAAGTTGTATGTCACTGGAAAAATGCCCATATGCGCCCCCCAATATTACGATTCTGTTGCATAGACCAGAGAAAGGGAGAAGGGAGTATGTTGTGAACTCCCTGCACAAGAGGAAAACTAGGAAAGAGATGAGAATGAATATTCACATTGGGGATTACGAGGTATATTTAATTATTATGGATCTAGGCTCAGACATCAAAATTTTGACAAAAAAGACACGACAAAAGATGGGGAATCCATAGCTGGTGTGGTCCCTTGTGTAGATGAGACTGGCTAACCAGGCCATAGTAACGACAATTGGGTGAGTTCCATGTCTGGCAGTGGAAGTTGAAGGAATGAAGACTTATGCAAACTTTGATGTGATTGAGGTTGTTGATGATGGAATTTCACAACCCGCATTGCTAGGGATTGGATGGGCCAATGAAAATTTGGTGGTGATAAATTTCAAGAAGTGCGTGATGACTTTTGAGAATCATGACATCAAAGCTCCGATGGATCCAAATGAAGGAAGACGATATTTTGAGCCAGTTAAGGACGAAGTAGGAGGAGGATGGGATCATGCACACAACATCTTAGAAGACTATATCCAACCTAATATTAACAGAGAGTTGGGATGGAGAAGCTCTAGATCCACATTGTTGGACTCTGATGATTCTTTGGAAAATTGGCAGTATCAGATGCATGAGGTATCACTTCGGAAGTGTGGGTTAATCACTCAATCGTTGTGCCGAGTCACAACAGATACTATTGATTTGGAAGTGTATGAAGGATTTCATGAGTTGGCCGAGTTTCTCGTTGAATTTGAAGATAAGGTGTCTGAACGAAAAAGATTGTTTGTGTTGGATGAGGCATTGAAGGCTACCCTAGCATGTTGGTGGGAGACCCATAAGAAGTCGATCAATGGATGGTCGCAATGTTGCGGGCTGATGATAGCTCACTTTGGAAAAGAAGAAAAGTACCAAGAAGATAGGTATGATGGGTGGAATGCTCCCAAGGGTTATCTGATTACATGTCAAACCATGTTGGTATCACGGCTAAATGATGAGTGGGTACATGATTTTGTACACATATTGGATGAAGTGCTACGACAGTGGTATGTATCAACTGATATACGCAGAGATATCACTACCTAGGAAGAGTTATCATTTTTCTTCAGTCACACCTTCAGTTTCATGGATCCCAATCCAACCATTCATAGTGCACTAAAACATATCCACGACGTTTCTATGAAGGTAGTTCCAATCGCATATCCAGTGGTCCCACATGCAACACATACGATGCAGTCAATGATTGAATGCTACAACATAACAGGAGGACCTGAGGGTGAACATGACCCTAGGAATGTCAATATACCATAATCTGAAGGAATTAGGTATATCACGACACCTGAAGTGCCAGCAAATCAAGTTAACAAACCATTGAAAATTCAAAAGGTCAACATTGGGACAGAGGAGGAACCAAAGTTCAAAAATATTGGAGACTATTGGGATGAAGAAACCACGGTGAATATCACTGATTTATTGCATGGGTTTCAGGATCTATTTCCGATGAAGTTTTCTGAGATGAAAGAGATACTGGGAGATTTGGGAGAGTTGAGGATCCCTCTTAAGCGTGATGCAAAGCTAGTGTGACATCGTCTTGTTGCTTCTGCAAACACCACCCTAAAATTTTATGATTTTGGGGGCCCCTTTTAATTTCTTAGCTTTTAAGATTCTTTGTTAAATTTTTCTCCCTGAAGAATTTTTATGAATTAGTCGATTTTTTGCACTGTTTTGAAAATCCTCTATTTGAATTTTTAAAACTCAGATTTCTTATCCGACACATCGGGTGAACTCATTGAGTCAAGCCGATGCATCAAAGAAGTTCATATTTTTCATTTGTTTATTTCCTAATATTTTACTTATGGAAATATTTTTTGAGTTTGTCGGTACATCGGTTGCACTCAGGTTTTTGAACCGATCCTATCAGCTAGGATTTACCTTTCTTGCTGACGGTTTGCTTATACATGTCATTGAATCTTTATCGAGTGATCTCGTTAAATTTGTTTGATGTGTCAGCCCATTTTGAAAATCCGATCCGACGACATCAGGAGGTCTATTTTTCTTTGCCGCTGGCCACACATCGAAAACTTTCTGTAAGATTCCTGACGGGTCTGTTGGGGGAGTTTTTTGCCTATGGAAATCAACAGGACTTATCTATGTCAACCGATATGTTTGGATGTACTCGTTGTGTGCAACCATGAACTTCGGAGTTTTTCAGCCGATAGAGTCCAGGGAGGTTTTTATTGAGTTACCGCGACAGCAATCGGATGAACTCGAGTTGTGGAGCCGATACTATCGCGGGACAACTTGCATTTTGTTTCCATCAAGCTTTTAAAGGGCTTGCCGATAAGTTTATCATCAACAAGAGAGTTAATTGTGATTCAATTATGTTGGATCCGCTCCTGAAGTTCGCCCAACACTGTCAATGCCCTTGTTTGGGTTTTTGATGATCTTTTCTGATAGAGTTTACCCATGGTCACTATCTACCACATTTAATGCAGTTTATGGCACTTTTTTCTATAAAACTCAGAAGGGTTGTTTACGGTCATTTCAATTTACCATTTTGTGCATTGGTTTTCACCACTGTTGGAGCACCTAATTTTCTTTACAGTTGGAGACTACCAAGCTGTCAAGTGCCAACAAGATTTTCACTGACTGCTCGAGTTTTTCTCAACAACCACCAAGTCAAACCTACTAGGTAGGATTCAAGATCCACCTTTTTTGCTTTGTTTCTTGTTAAGTTTATTTGGTCAATGGGTTTCCATCGGGTTTTTGACTTACAGAGTTAGGGTTTTCATGGGGTCTCATCGTTCAAAGTTTATCTAGACTTATAAGAAAGCTTTTGTCATAACTCACTAACATAATGAGCTTTATTTCCCATGGGTTGTCTCACACCGTGAACCCTGATCTCATTTTTTATAATCATGACCGGGTTTTTTTCGTTACTTGCTCCGCCTTACGTACCCTCATTGCTTAGTTTGAGAGTTAATATGTCAGGAGTTTTCATTGGCGAGGTGGCCAGCCGAGCATTTTTCCAGCTGAGCCGCCTTTGGTTTCAGTTACTATGCAGTGAAGGGTTGGGGTTTCACCATTGGCCAACATAGGGCATGGAGATTTTTTCCCAGTTTGGTGTTAGGGTTCAAACTTGGCTGTATTTCCAAAGCCATTAATCCTCTATCATCGTTTTTATTGTTTTCCATGAGTAGAACCCTTGGCATGATGGTGTATATTAAAGAGTGGTTAAAAGTCAGTAAGAGAGTCTTATTTTATCTTTTGTTTCCAATACCTGAGGTATAGAATCCATGCTTGATGAAGTCAGCTTAAAGTTCTGAGGATGATTGGGTAAAGTCTTTTTATGAGTTTGCTTAGGCATACCCATCATTCTACATGTTTGATAATATTATAACATCTCTGTATCTCATGGGTAATGCATGCATGCTACTAGACCATGATATATTTCAATACAATCTTTTGTATGTTTGTCTTGCAACTTCCATCTTTATATAGCATCATGCCCAAGAAAGGGAAGAAGAAGGCTCAGACTATAGAAGGTGACCCTAGAGACAGAAATTATCTCCAAGTGTGAAATCATCTATGAAGATACAAAATCCATCACAGGGGCTGAACTAGAATTCAAATGGGGCCAAATTTATCAGATGATCACATAAAACAAGGTCCCATATGCAGGTTTGGAAGACCTACTACTGTATGAAAACATTAAGACATCTCGCATTGCAAAAGTGGCTACACAACCTGAGTTGTTCCCGTGTGCCGAAGTGATCGGTTGGATTTTATCCCAGATGCATGCAACTACCCTGCTCGTGAGGAACACAGAGAAGAAGGTTTTTTCCTCTTTTAGCCCCGCATACATTGCCAAATGCTGCAAGTTAATGACGCCTCAGGTCTTCATGGTGGAAAAACCGATAAAAGATATGAATATGGATGTAATTAACTATGTTAGGAAGATGATGTTGATTGGGAATCAGTTCCACTATAAAGCTTCAGGAGAATATGAGATTGCTAATCTATGCACCCCACTAGGACATTCAATTCTACTTACTAGGACATTCAATTTTATTTTCTCCTCTACCTTACTAGGACATTCAATTCTATTTACTCCAGAATTAATGGGCGAATCAAATGGGGACAAGTGGTAATGTAATGAAACTATGAATGTGATTAAGCCCATTTGTTGTTTAAAAATAGAGAAAAGACAAAATTGATTTTTATACAACTTCTCCAGCCATCCATAAAATAGATTTACAAATTGAAAAAAATTATTCATTACAGATGACTGAGAAGAGATATGAAGTGCCTTTTCCCCAATTACATGATAATGCTTAAACTCCTAATTAAATATTTTGAAAGTAACAACTTAATTAAAAGACAAAGCCATACAAGAAGACTTGAAAAGTTGGGACAGGAGGGTCGATTGAAAATTTTCTCCCAGACTTGGAATAATTGATCTCAGAATTTGATGAGAGGAAAGAGCTTTCAAATTAATTCCAGGATTGATTTCAAGATTCAAAACAAGGTCAGTATGCACACATTGAACCAACATATTTTGATGAATAATTCTATCGATACTATCAGGAAAAGGCTCCTCATTGCAATGTTCTTGATCAAGTTCACTTATAATCATATCATCATGTGATTGTTCTTCTTTAGGCTCCAGAGACGGAAAAACATCAATAATTTCGATTTTAGTTTCCCTAGCATTCTTATAGGCATGCTCTGCAATCACAATGTGACCACGGTATTTCTCTTCAACAGAAGTTTGATTGATTTCATCAAAGTCTGAATCGGCATTCATATGTATTGAATACTAACTCAAATTATCGTCAATTAGGCAATGACTATGGAGTTTCTCTTTTAAGGCTCTTTAATGGACTCACAAATGGAAGGATCAACTATGGATGTTTCTTGATTGTTAGGTTCCTTTCCACGGATTAAATCCAATATTTGCTCCAAAATGTTATAACCAATCTTGTAGTTGCCTATGTGAGATAGATCTGGATGGACGGTAGAGGGACAAACAACTAAGGAGGTGGAACCAAGACTTCCTAGACTCCCAAATGGATGGTTGTCACTCCAATCAAGGAATTCTTCACTTTATGTTACCTAATTCCAAGATAACAATGGGGGAGACCCATATCTACTCCCGATAGGAGAGATCAAACCCACACCAGATCAGATCAAGTATGCCTTTAGGTACATAAGGTGTAAGGTAATTGGAAACTCTAGATCTATGGAGGATAATACTAAGTGGACTAGGGCTTTGGATGAGGGCTTCAGTCATATGAGGGTTGATCCAAAGAGGAATACAAGTGACCTATCGGGGTAATACTAGATCAAGGATTGAGGTAATAGCAACTGATGAAGATAACTATTTCCTTGGGAAATGAAACCGAGCCAGGGTGAGTAAATTCAGAGTTGGGATTGTCTAGTACCAAAGGGACAGACTCAATGAGAGATATGACAATGTTAGATTACCTGAGTCATCAAGGAGTAGTAAACTTTCAGGGGAAAGAGGTCAAAAGAGGGCTAGCGCTATGCTTGGAGATCAGTGCCTATTGGTCCTTAGGAAATGGAGTTAGTATTTGCACAGCGTTAGAGTGAACCCACCTTAGCTATGCCCTTATCTATGGACCCAGAACAGTGTTTGTCCCAGAAGATTCAGTTTACAAGGAAACCAGCAGAAAGAGGGCTATTACTAGGGTTTGGAGAGGCAAATCTGTAGACCTAGGAAAACCAAGAGACTATCATCTCAGTGTTGGAGGAGACATGAGATCAGAATGGCCTGATCTACAAACCCAAGTCAGAAAATTTCAGGAAAAATCAAATCTGGAAAAGTCAAAATTTGATGATGGAAGCTAGGATGTTGAAAGCCAGTTTTTCAGATCTAGGGCTACTTGGAAGGAACTAGCTCAGCGTTGGGGGTGTTCTGGAGTGAGGCAGACCTGATCTACAAAATCAAGTGATTATTTTATGGAAAAAGTCAAATATGGAAAAGTAAAAATTTCAGTAGGGCGCTAGGGTTTGAGTAGTTAGAAAGTTAGATCTAGGGAAAACCAGTCACAATATGGACATCATTGAGGAGGATCTGGTGAGAGGGGTTCCCAATATACAAAACCTAGCAGTGGTTTGTCCAAAGATCGAGCGGTTCCCTAATTAAGTATTTTTTTTATTTTTTTTATTTAGGAGCTTTTCAGAAAATTTGAAGAAAAACAGGTACAATGGATTGAGATCTTGAAGGGAAGATACTGACCTATATATATTACCTGGAAATTCTTTTATATGCCTTGATGATGATGATCCCTACCATCTCGATTAATTCTGGAAGATCTGAGTGAGTTCTAAGACCAACGTTATGCTCCAAGTGACCAATGCGCCCCGCTATCCTACACAAGCAAATGCCAACAATATCATATTAGCTGTATCATGAAATAAAATCTATATCTAAAGAAAAGTAAAAATATGTAATCATAGATCAATGAAGCTAATGAAAACCCCCTGATACAAGATGAAGACAATCCAAGCGAGTTGAGGTCCCCATGCAAAAACGCTCCATCTAAAAACGCCCTCCTATAGACAAGACAATGATCCTAAAAAAATATATATAGATATCACACGATATTCCAAATTCTAGGAAGCAAGAGACTTTCCAATCACCACTGAAGAACATCATATGCAAAGCAGATTCATAAAATATCCACAAAAAGTTTTTTCTATTATTCAGATTCAAGAGCCAAAGACCCCTCACAAATGAGAAGCTCTCTCCTTTAAAGAGAAATGAGAGAACCAAAATCCTAACCACTTTCAAAACAAGTAGCTAATATTAAAAGATATAAATGTTCTAATCAATGGCTCAGATGAGCTCAACATACAATACATGGATCAATATAACCATAAAGTACGAAAGTGGACTAAATGACCCATACAGAGAGCACCCCACTCAACAAGAAATAAATGAAACACATGGTGGGTCCATGGAGTGTTAAATAGCTCCCTTTGGATTCCCCATGGCACAACAAAATAACATAATACTTTAATTTTTTTACTTTGTGCCTCCTTGAGGAAATCATGAGCCTCCCAAAAGCTCTAGAAAATAATATAAAAATGCCCAAAAAATAGGTGTGGGCCCAATCAGGTGCTGCAACTACTATAGAAGGTTCAGAGGACATCAAACTCATCATCAAGACTCATCCCATGTCATTTTATTTCCTTAGTAAAATTGATTCCTTCAGTAGCCATTTAATCACTTTTTAATCTACCTTGGGAAACGTGAACTTGCCAAAACAGCTTCCTAGGGTGCTTGCGTTGTCAAACTGAGCTCACCAAGATTTCTGAGATGGGGGTACTATGGTACAATCAAGTGGCTGTACTCCTTATTCTCCATATAGTTCCCTAGGATATCCCAATAAAACATCTCCCTACTCAGACACATGATCATCCTGTGAAGCAAAACTGCATCAGAAAGGTAAAATGAGCTTGATCATCTCTGTAAGTGCCCAGAACTGAAAATAAGCTATCTCACTAGACTCAGAGAGTCCAAATCCATCTAGGGTGCATACTCAGACCCCTACCAGGTCTCTTCTCGATCATCAACAATATCCAATAAACAATATAATCACCTGTAAATGACCAGATACCAATAATATAACTCAGGCTATCATCCATATGCTGCAAGTGTTACAAGGCTAATACATGATCTACAAATCATTTAGGTAACATTCATAACAAGTAGTACTCACCTCACTGGTGGTACATCAACCAAATACATATATAGGGTTTTATTTATTATTTACTCAAACCAAACATTCAGGACTATACTCACTTCATAGTTGTAGTCAATTTGCTAGTGAAGGGTGAAGGCTGAAATTTACAAGGCTAGGGTGAAGGATGACTTACTAACTTAACATCATGAAAATTTGGATATGGGAATAGAAGACTCACTATAACCATATTCTAGACAAACAACAACACAGGGAATGGCAGTGCCTCACAAATGGTTGAGTTGTTCAGAGAGTGCTTATTCAAATTAGGCATCATGTCTACATCAAGTTTGATTCAGATTCATTAGGACCATAAATTTTATTTCCATGGCCTTTTTGGCCTATATGACCTTTTGGGGACTTCACCAGTTCTTAAAAGCACACCTAACTGCAGTTTTCATCCACGACATATTCAAATTTATAAGGTCAACAATATTTGGATATAGCACATATTTAACCATTGCTTATGGGATCTTTTCTTATACCCATCATGGAGTATTTTATCATTTCATTGCTCTTTCCCTTTGATTGTATATGTTAAGAAACACATTTTAGAATTTACATTTTCCATGGGCACATATATAAACATTTCCAATACAAGTAGTACATGAGCTTTCAGTTTTAGCCAACAACATCTCAAGTGACTAGGGGGAGTTCTACACAATTCCAAACATCGAGAAAACTAACCAAAATGATTTAGGCATACAATCCAACTCACCAAAGGAAATTTATGTCACCAACTCAGAGCCAAGACACACTATAAATAGGGAGGTTTGTCCAACAAAAGTTCTAGTGGGGAAAATTTCCTCCATGCCATAAGTCAAGTCATAAGTCGAGTTAAAAACAAACTGGAAGGTAAGGGATGGGTGGAGACAGTGAAATATGAATCCAACACTAGCAAGCCAAATAATGGTGGGATTGACTACCTCTATTCTCCCTAGGGAGGGTAAAACCAATGAGTATAGATCAGGAAATTCCAAGTCTAAGTAGGGACACCAATACATAATACAAATACATCCATGTCCATATATTTATGACCGCCAGATCATGACACTAAATGCTAGTATATGTCACAAAGATGAGTATAAGAGCAACGATAACCATAACACAATAAAATAAATGTTGAGTCATAACCATGCAAATAATTCATCTGAACTATCATCTGTCCAATGAAAAAACACTAGAACCAATATGGGCATCACTAAACTCTCTGCAAATGACTGAAGGGCTACATCAGTCCTCAAATATGAGTGTTTAGAGACTCAGTCCTGACATGGGAGAGTATAATAATCCACTAACAAAATAATGATCCATCAAAACTGCTCATCTCAGCATCTCATATGTAGGAGATTTGGCTGAAAAAATGTATTGTATCTGAAAAATAGAATATGGTATCCTGGCTAAGATATATGTGATAACATCTGGCTCCAGCTGGGAAAAGTGCTCTGCTAAAAAGAGCACTTGAGAACCTCAAAATCTCTGGTCCTCATACTCTACTTCTCGCATCCTCAATCAATCCTTCCAGCTGTGCAACCGCTACCAAAATTTCACCAACTACCTACAGCATGTCCAGAGCTATACCAAACTCATAGACCAGTCATCAGAACAATATGTGGATATTATATAAAATACCGAAATAAAAATGCATGAAATCGAAAAGTAGGAAATGAATCTAATCTATAACCATAAATTTTAAGAAAAGTTTGATTTTTATTGTGCAGGATAACAGAAATCAAAACTATACTAAGAGCTTCAAAGGAGAGCTTCAAGCAAATATGTAAGATTCTAAGCTACACTACTACCGAGAAAAGGTTTACTCATGTCCTACCTACTCTAACCTAACAAATTAGGCAAGTGCTAAGTAAAATGATAGATCCAATGTAACCACTTGCTAAAATGATCAATTGTTCTTTATTTACAGTTAATGACCCAACGAGATAAATATGGTTTAGAAGCAATGTATATGAGAATTGAAATCATTCTAACATTTTGTTTGAAATTCAAAAAAAAATATGGAATGACATCATGCCAAGGCTGAAATTGACTTTTTAGAAACTCATCCATCAAGATACTGATAGGATCATAAAAGGTATGTGACTTCTTACTTGATGGAAGAAGGCAATATGACTAATGATTCAACCACTCCAAACAGTTCTTTGTTTTCTCCTCTACATTACTAGGACATTCAATTCTATTTACCCTAGAAGAAATGGGAGAATCAAATGGGGATAAGTTGTAATGTAATGAAACTGTGATTGAGATCAAGCCCATTTGTTGTTTAAAAATGAAGAAAATATGAAATTGATTTTTATACACCTTCTCCAACCATCCATAATATAGATTTACAAATTGAAAAGAATTATTCATTACAGATGACTGAGAAGAGATATGAAGTGAATTTTCCCCAATTACATGATAATGCTTAAACTCCTGATTAAAGATTTCAGAGTGACAACTTGATTAAAAGACAAAACCATACAAAAAGAATTGAAAATTTGGGACGGGAGGGTGGATTGAAAATTTTCTCCCAAACTTGGAATAATTGATCTTAGAATTTGATGAGAGGAAAGAGCTTTAAAATTAATTCCAGGATTGATTTCAAGATTCGAAACAAGGTCAGTATCCACACATTGAACCAACATATTTTGATGAAGAATTCTATCGATACAATTAGGAAAAGGATCCTCATTGCAATGTTCTTGATCAAGTTCACTTATAATCGTATCATCATGTGATTGTTCTTCTTTAGGTTCCAGATAAGGAAAAGCATTAATACATTCGGTTTCAGTTTCCCTATCACTCTTACAGGCGTGTTCTTCAATCACAATGTGACCACAGATTTCTCTTCAACAGAAGTTTGTTTGATTTCATCAAAGTCTAAATCCACATTCAGATAGCTTGAATACTGACTCAAATTATCATCAATTAGGAAATACTATGGAGTTGCTCTTCTAAAGGCTCTTTAATGGAATCACAAATGGAAGGATCAACTATGGATGTTTCTTGATTGTTAGGTTCCCTTCCATAGATTAAATCCAAGATTTGCTCTCTGACTGCTTCAGGTAATAATAACAGAGTATCTTGTATGGTTTGATTGATATCCTTCTTAATTTCAGCATGAAGTTTTGAAACATTATCCTCAAATTACTCTGTAACATTCTTATGGATTGCAGAAACGCTCATAATTTTGAACATTTAAGGAGAGAACTGATCCAATTGAGAAATAAAATTACCAATATACCAAATATAATCATTGCTAGATTCACACTCTAAAGAATCATCAGTGTTCCTACCCGACTTATCTATTAATAGATATGTGAACATGTCATACCCAGTGATGGATTCTAGTGATAAATGATCAAACCATAGTTGAACATCCCCTTGCAAGGATTCTCCTAAGGCTCACATAAAAACATCTTCATTTTCTGCACCTCTAATTTCCATGTAATGATCCCAGAGAATGTCTCCAATGACTTTCAATAGATATATCATTATTTCCTCTAAAATGGGGAAACCTCCTAGTGTAATAACTTGGCATAAAATGAGGTGCTCCCGGTATTTTAGAGAAGTCAAAAGGAGACCGTTTGTCTTATTTTTTAACAGCTCTAGTTACTTGGCTATAAGGCTTTGACTAGGACTGACTTCTAGGTTCATGTCGACTTACAGGTCCACTCGGGATGGTTGGAAAATCTTTATTGCATGGGTGAGGAATTCGGTGGGTATCATAAATATTGGGATAACTAGATTCATCATTAGAGGAAATCTGAGGTCTAAAATGGGCCTCCTAAGGAAAATAATAAAATAATAGTTATTAATTTTGGAGGAAGAGTGAAAAAAACTACTTTTTGTGTTCGTATTTTTGACATATCTCCTTGTGTTTTTACTCAAATTCTGAGTGGGAGAGCTCATTAGATGCGAAATTTAATTCTGCATCCAACGAGTACCCACATTGCATACTTCTAATGGACCCCTCTACCCCAAAAAAAAAGAAATACATGAAAAAATGTGATGATGATGTCATCATCACTTTTTTCAGCTATTTATTGTTTTTGGGGTAGTGGGGCCAATCAAAAGTATGCATTTTAGGTACTCGTTGGATGCGGAATTAAATTCCACATCCAACGAGCTCTCCCGCTTGAAATTTGAGTAAAAACACCAGGAGATATGTTGAAAATACGAATAAAAAAGTAGTTTTATTTTATGACAACTATGGCAATTCAACCATTATGGTTGACTCATTTTATTGAAATTCTATTGGTTCTTGAATTCCAACTCACAAAATTTATTGTTGGCACGTTTTCTTATAAGGCCCATTTTAGACCCCAAATTTCATCTAATGACCCGTAGTCATGCTCGAGATCATCCTCATACCCGTAGTCTGGCCTCCATCTATCCCTTTCATTTATTTGTCTTGTAGTTTCAATCGTGTTTTTGGTTAATTCATTCATGTTCCTCAAAATACATCTAAATTCATTATTACTTATGGTATGTTCTAAGAACTTAAGATTAATATGTTGGGTATGGTCCTTACTGGAGTCGCAGGGTGGAGTCGCCTAGTGAACCATGCAAATAATTCATCGAAAAGATATATGTCGTAGGGAAACGTGAGGTATGTTGAACCAAGGTAGGCCTCTAGCTCCCCAGCAACTACACCAAAATGTTATCACCAACCCTGTAGTTTCCTATGTGAGATAGATCCAGATGGACGATAGAGGGACACACAACTAAGGAGGTGGAACCAAGAATGCCTAGACTCCCAAATGGATGGTTGCCATGCCAATCAAGGCAGTCTTCGCTTTATGTTACCTAAGTCCAAGATGACAATGGGGGAGACCCAGATATACTCCCAAGGGGAGAGATCAAACCTAGACACCAGATCAGATCAATTATGGCTCGAGGTATGTAAGGTGTAAGGTAATTAGAAACTCTAGATCTATGGAAGATAATACTAAGTGGACTAGGGCTTTGGATGAGGGATTCAGTCGTATGAGGGTTGATCCAAAGTGGAATACAAGTCACCTATCGGGGTAATACTAGATCTAGGGTTGAGGTACTAGCAACTGATGAAGATAACCATTGCCTTGGGAAACGTAACTGAGGCAGGGTGAGTAATGATAGAGTTGGGACTGTCTAGTACCAAAGGGACAGACTCAATGAGAGATATGACAATCTCAGATTACCTAAGTCATCAAGTAGCAGTCAAATTTCAAGGGAAATAGGTCAAAAGAGGGCTAGTGCTAGGCTTGGATATCAGTGCCTATTGGGCCTTGGGCAATGGAGTTAGTATCTACATAGCATTAAAGTGAATCCACCTGGGCTATGCCTTGATCTGTCGACCCAGAAAAGTGTTTGGCCCAGAAGATTCAGTTTACAGGGAAACCAACAAAAGGAGGGCTAGCGCTAGGGTTTGGAGAGGTAGATATGCAAATCTAGGACAACCAGGAGACTATCAGCTCAATGTTGGAGGAGAGATGAGATCAGAATGGCCTCATCTACAAACCCAAGTCAGAAAAATTCAAGAAAAATCAGATCTGGAAAAGTCAAAATCTAATGATGGAAGCTAGGATGCTAAAAGTCAGTTTTTTAGATCTACGGCTACCCGGCAGGAATTAGCTCAGTGTTGGGGGTATTCTGGAGTGAGGGAGACATGATCTACAAACCCAAGTGATTATTTTCCAAAAAAAGTCAAATCTGTAAAAGTCAAAACTTCAGTAGGGGCGTTCAGGTTTGAGCAATCAAAAACTTAGATCTAAGGAAAACCAGTCACAATATAGACAACATTGAGGAGGATATAGTGAGAGGGGTTCCCGATCTACAAAACCCAGTATTTTTCTGTCCGAATATCGAGTGGTTCCTTGATTAAGTATTTTTTGGATTCTTATTATTTATGATTTTTTCAAAAACTTTGAAGAAAATAAGGTACAATGGATTGAGATTTGGAAGAGAAGAGACTGACCTATAGATATTACTTGGAAATGCTTGTATATTCTTTGATGATGATGATCCCCCTGTCACGATCAATTTTGGAAGATCTGAGTGATTTCTAAGAGCAACGTGATGCTCCAAGTGACCAATGCACCCCCTATCCTGCACAAGAAAACGTCAACAATATCAGATTTGTTGTATCATGAAAGAAAAGCTAGATCTACAGAAAAGTAACAAGATGTAATCATAGATCACAATGAAGCTAATGAAAACCCCCTTATACAAGATGAAGACAATCTGAGTGAGTTGAGGCCCCCCTTCAAAAGTGCTCCAGCTGAAAACACCCTCCTGTAGACAAGACAATGATCCCAAAAAAAAGATATAGATCTCATACAATATTCTGAATGCTAGGAATAAAGAGACTTTCCAATAACCACTAAAGAACATCATATGCAAAGTAGATCTAGAAAATATCCACAAAAAAATCTTTCTATTATTAAGATTCAAGAGCCAAAGACCCCTTACAAATGAGAAGCTCTCTCCTTTAAATAGAAATGATAGAACCAAAATCCTAACCACATTCAAAACAAGTGTCTAAGATTAAAAGATATAAATGTTCTAATCAATGGTTGATATGAACTCAACATACAATATATGGATCAATATAACCATAAACTACCAAAGTGGACTAAATAAACCATAAAGAGGGTACCCCACTCAACAAGAAATCAATGAAGCACATGGTGGGTCCATGGAGTGTTAACTAACTCCCTCTGGGTTCCCCATGGCACAATGAAATAATATACTATTTTAACTTTTGTACTTTGTGCCTCCCTGAGGAAATCATGAGCCTCCCAAAAGCTCCAGAAAATAATTTAAAAATGCCCAAAAAATAGGTGTGGGCCCAATCAGGTGCTGAAACTACTGGAGAAGGTGTGAAGGAAATCAAACTCATGATCAAGACTCATCCCATGTCATTTCCTTGTCTCAGTAACCCAAACTGATTCCTTTAGTAGCCATTTAATCATTTTTTAATCTGCCTCGAGAAATGTGAACCTGCCAAAATGGCCTCCTAGGGTTCATGCATCGTCAAACTGAGCCCACTAGGATCTCCGCGATGGGGGTACTATGGTCCAATCAAGTGGCTGCACCCCCTATTCCCCATACAACACCCTAGGATATCCCAATAAAACGTCTCCCTTCTAAGAAGCATCATCTTGTGAAGCAAAACTGCATCAGAAAGGTAAAATGAGCTTGATCATCTCTGCAAGTTCCCAGAACTAAAAATAATCTAACTCACTAGACTCAAAGAGTCCAAATCCATCTAGGGTGCATACTCATATCCCTACTAGGTCTTTGCCTTATCATTAACAATATCCAATAGACAATAGAATCACCTATAAATGACCAAATACCAATAATATAACTCAGGTTATCATCCAACTGTTGCAAATGTTACAAGGCTAAGACATGCTCTACAAATCATTTAAGTAACATTCATAACAAGTAGCAGTCACCTCACTGTGGGTACATAAACCAAATACATATATAAGATTTTATTTATTATTTACTCAGACCGGACTTTCAGGACTATACTCACTTCATAGTTGTAGTCAATTTGCTAGTGAAGGGTGAAGGCTGAAATTGACAAGGCTAGGGTAAAGGATGCCTTACAAACTTAACATCATGACACTTTGGATATGGGAAGGGAAGACTCACTATAACCATATGCCAGACAAACAACAACAAAGGGAATGGCAGTGCCTTACAAATGGTTGAGTTGTTCAGAGAGTGCTTATTCAGCTTAGGCATCATGTCTACATCAAGTTTGATCCATGTTCATTAGGACCATCAATTTTATTTCCATGGCCTTTTTTTCCTATATGACCTTTTGGGGACTTCACCAGTGCTTAAAAGTACAGCTAACTGCATCTTTCATCTAGGACATATTTAAATTTATAAGTTCAGCAATATTTGGATATACCATATATTTAACAACTACTTTTGGGACCTTTTCTTATACCCTTCACGGAGTATTTTAGCATTTCATTTCTCTTGAACTTTGCTTGTATATGTTAAGAAAAACATTTTATAATTTACATTTTCCATGGGCACATATATAAACATTTCCAATATAAGTAGTACATGAGCTTTCAGTTTTAGCCAACTACATCTCAAGTAACTAGGGGGAGTTCTGCACAATGCCAAATGTTAAGTCATGAATTTTTTTTCTTCAGTCTTATATTTTGCTTGTGATTCTTTTTTGTTTTAAGCTTGCTCATTTGCTTACTTTTAGGAAATTTTGGTTTAAAGTGAAATTTTGATTTTTGCCTTTAGGTTTTCATTTTTGTTTTTCTTATAATTTTGAAGGGTTCAATAGGACATATGTTGATTAAAGGTTTCACAAATAAACACTAAGATCAAGGTTTACCATATAAACCTCATTTAAAATTGAAGGATCAAAAAGCACCAAATTTGAGTTTAAAACTTTCTTGTAGCGCAACGGCCAAAAAATTACACTACAGCGCTACAAGAAAATCGTTTTTGCCAAAATGGTCATTTTTCAGTCCGATTTTTTTGGGAGTTTCGTTAATAAGGTGTCAACTACATCATTGGTCAAATTTGATATGTGTTTTGCCAAGTTTTTCATGTAAACAGGTGTTGGTTCGTTGAACTTTGTAATGGGAAATAAGCTTGCTATACCGGCTGGCGATTTCTTGCTTTTAAGAGCATCTGTGGCACTTGCCTCATTGAAAAATACAGAGGGAGTAGAATTATTGTCGAAGGTGTTGGAGCATCTTGTCACTGGTGAGATAATGCAAATGACAAATATAACTAAACAGCGCTGTAGCATGGAATATTATATGCAGAATATTTTTTTACAAAACGACATCATTGATGGCTAACAGTTGCAAGGCTATAGCTCTTATTGCTAGTCAGCCAGCAGAAGTTTGCATGCTTGCATATGATTATGAATGGAATTTGGGATTAGCATATCAGCTAGTTGATGATGTTCTTGACTTTACTGGCACAACAAATTCACTTGGAAAGGGGTCTTTTTCTGACATGCGCCAGGGGATTGTTACCGCTCCAATATTGTTTTCTTTGGAGGAGTTTCCACAATTGCAAGATGTAATCAATCGAAAGTTCAAAAAACCCTGGAGATTTTGAGCTTGCCCTCAAATTTTTTGAAAAAAGTGGTGGAATAAGGAAGGAAAAACAATTTGTAGCTGAGCATGCTGGTTTTGCTGCATTTTCTGTTGAATCTTTCCCACCATCTGAGTTAGAATATGTTAAATTATGTAGGAAAACATTAATTGACCTCTCTAAGAAAGTGATCACCAGAACAAAGTAATGCAGGTTTCATATTAATCAAGGGAAAATACAGTAAAGAAATATCCATCTTATTTTAATAAAGGGCCTTTTCTATCTCTGCTCATGTTCCAGTAAGAAATTTAGGGCATTATTTGGATAAGTTTTGTAGCTTGCTTGGTCTAGGAAAGCTTCCTCATCATTCTTTTGATTTAATTCATTAAAGCCTTTTATGCTTGCATTGGAGATAATTCACCTATTAGGTGTACTATATATGTATGTCGTTTGCATCAACACATGAAGTCAAATTAATTTCAGCTGGTGAACATGGTGAACCTTCTTGTGAATTGGTTCAAGCCTTAGCAGAATAAGTTCTACTGATGGTTTCCATCTTCAATCTGCACAACAGAGTCCTATTTGTGAAGGAAATGATTTGATCTTGTCTACACCATCATGTAAACCTTCATTTCAGAATGAAGACATAGAAATATTGCCTGATTCAATGACTGCTGCAAGGTTCAAGGAGAATCTCACAGAAAAGAAGTGCCTTATTGCAAGCAAAAGTTCTCAAAGTATAGTGGATGAAAGTTGTTCAAAATCAGAGAAATATGCTGAAGATAAAGATGAGCTTTTCTCGCATATGCTGCAAGATAACCAACCTTACACAACTCAGGTTCGAAAAGGCATGGCAAAATCATGACAGACGCTGAAATGAAGACACATTGCTAAAGAATCGGAATTGGCAATTGAAGAAGGAAATTAGGGCTTTGCAGCAAGCCAGGAGTGAGGTCAAAAAGCTCAATACGATCTCTCCTCATAATGATTCTGTTGTAGCTCCTTGTGAGCATGAAACAGATTGTGGAGGCTGTAAGACACAGAATCTTGCATATGGTGCACAGGTCCAGGCAAAGGAACAACAAGTGCACGATTTAATAACTCATATAGGAAGATTTCCCATTTAAGGACTTGGCTTTGTAGACTATATGAGGCCTATTTTACCATGTGATGTTCAATTTCACTACAGGAACAAGATGGAGTTCTCATTTGGGACAAACAGTTGGAGACCTGGAGAGGTTGTACGTGGACAAGATAGTCTATATGCAAATAAATCTGCTTTGGGGCTACATGTGCCAGGTTGCTTTGATAAGATCCTTCCCATCAACAACTGTTTATTGAAAAATAAAATTGCAAATCAGGTACTAGCAATCGTGCAGGAGTGTTGGTAGCATCCAGCATCAAATATATCAGCTTATGATGTTCATACTCACAGTGGATTCCTCAAACAGCTTACTTTAAGAGCAGGCAGAGATCAAACAGGATTGCCAACACTGATGGTCAATTTCGTAACATCGTCTTACAAGCCAGAGTTGTTTCAGCCCATTGTGTGGAAAATTATTAATAATATTCCAGAAGTGGTGAGCATTGTAAACAATATAAACACTTCTGTTGGAAACACATCAATTGGAGAAGCAGAGTATATATTGCATGGAAATTCAACAATAGCAGAGTGCTTACGAGGACTTCTGTTTGAAATATCAGTGAACTCTTTCTTTCAAACAAATACTTATCAGATTGGAAGTCAAAACTATGACAGCATACCTACTATAAGGATATAGTGGGAATTGGCTGTCTCATCTGCAAAAGCAGCTATAATTTTACTTTTTAGGCAAAGAAGCTTTACCAGCTTGTAGAAGAAGCAATAAATTTGAGAGGAGATAGCTCAGAGATAGTTCTGGATTTGTTTTGTGGCACTGGTACCATTGGTATTAAGTTGGCCAAAAAGGTAAAGCATTTCTATGGCTATGAAGTGCTCCCCCAAGCTGTGGCAGATGCTCATCGAAATGCAGAATGAAATGACATTCGAAATGCAACAAATTATTGAGATTTCTGCTCTATTTTTCCTGTTTTGCGTTACTGAAATTGAATGCAGACCACGAGCTGATGGAGATGAATTTTAGAAAACCAAAATATATTTTTGTTCATAAGATATCCATTTACAAAAACCTCTCTCATTTTTTCAACAGCTATCAAGGTTTGAAAGATTCAGTTTAATCTTTGCAGCCTATTTTTCAAGGTTTTTAAATATTTAATATTTTCCTGTTTTAGTGTTCATCTTGTGGGGCATATTCTGATTGATTGGAGATGAATTTTTAAAAACCAAGATAGGTTTTTGTCCATCACAGACCCATTCACAAAAACCTCCCTCAGTGTTTACACAGGTATCGGGTATTGAGAGATATGCAAGCTTCTTTGACACCTATTTTTCAGAAATTCGCCATATTTGCCAGGAATCCGATTTTGCTATTTTTAATCAATTAGTTGAAAGTTAGTTAATGTAACTACTGGGTAGTTTCAATTTAGACCTAATGAAGGGAAGATAGACCTAATTCTTTGTAATTATAAAAGAGGGACAAGGGTACAGAAGAGGGGTTCTACTTTTTGGCTGGCTAGAGGAGGTCTCCTGACTTGTTGATAAGCTAAGTATATGACTCTCATGTGTATTTGATGAATAGAATTATGAAATATATGATCCTTTCCACCCTTCAGTCTGTGTTTTGGCTTCATTTTTAACTTGTTTAGTTACATGATTGATAAATTCATTGCTGGTTTATGGTTTGTAGGCTGGTAGTGCTTGTCAGTTTTGAATGAACTTCAATGTCATGTTCGGTTGGATATTGGTAATTATATTATGCATATATGTTCTTCTTTACTTATGATTTAGTTCCTATTTGGATTATGAATGTATTACCTTTGGTCACCAAACTTTACAATGAGAAAAACCTTTTAGAAACCCTAAAACCTAGTTTTGCTTTATTGAATATTTGAGATTGTGTTGGCTTGTTTCTTTGTAGCCTGGAAACAATTTCTGGCACAAACATCTTTGGTGCCATTGCCGAGGAACGAAGTTGAAAACATATTTTTCCCTGGGATACTTATCATTTCACTAGTTTTAAGAGGTGAACTTAAACCAGCACATCTTTAAGGCTACTTTTCACCAATTTGTCACAGTGGCTAATAGGGGAATTGGAACTAGAAACAGACCTGTTTCACTTTTGCAGCTGGGTGTTTCAGACCCAGAATAGATATTGAAAACAACTAGAAGAATTAGAAGGTTTCAGTCATCCCCAGCTTTATGCAGCCCTAATTAATTTGAACTATTGTCACCCCTTTCTCTTTCTGAGGAGAAAAAAAAAATCTGTCTTGACAAATTGATTGGCGATTTCACATCTTGACAAATTGATTTGCGACTCCACTATTTCAAGATGCAGAGGCCGATGTCCATGGAAGCTATTCTGGCTCGAAGGTTTGCACCTTTCAATTTTTTTGATATTCCAGGTTTTCCAAATCCAGTACCTACTATGGATGTTTGGGGAGATTGTCTTCCACGGTTTAGAGAAAGCAAAGAGGATAATCCTTCAGATCACCTCATCAAATTTCATCAATGTATGGTCCAGTTAAATATACAGCATGAAGATGTGCTCATGAAGATGTTCATGTATTCACTCGAGAAAGATGCATGAGAATGGTATTTTTCTCTTCCTGCTGCTAGCATTTCCTCACTGAAAGAATTCCACACATGTTTTCGGAAACATTGTAAGTATCTGTTCTTAGCTGAACTCTTTTTAAAATATTGTTGTGAGCAAGCTGATGTTTATAATACAATTTCTGATTTAAAAAATCATGATGATGAGTACAATCAAGGGTTCAAAACATGTCATGAAGAAGTTGAAGTTTCAGAATTTGTTGAAGATGAAGAGGTAACATTTTCCAATACTGCTGTCAAGGAAGAATTCCATGATCATTACGATAATCAAGTTGTTGTTTTAGGTCAGGTTGAATATTATGTAAGTGATGAGATCAGTAGAGATAGTTTGGAATATTCTCATAATGATTTCAACAGCCTTAATAACCATTCGAATGCTAATCCTTTTCAAGATTAATCCCTAGTTAAACAAACTGTTGGAAATCATTGTTGTGTTAAAGATCGGCTTTGTATTGAAGGAAAAGACGAACCTTTAGCAGCATCATTCGAAATTTCTCAGAATGCTCCTTGTTATGATGAAGAGATTAGGGTTCCAAGACAAGAATTCTGTGATGAATCAGATTCTATTCCTTTTGGTTTTGATACTAAAATTGATGAAGGCCAAGTTGTTCACAATTTTTTAGAAGTTGCTTATATTCATGGTTATGATAAATCTGTTGTTCAAAATCATTATGAAGATTCTCTAATTTTTAATAAATATGATGATGAAATTAAAAAGAAAGAGCCATAAATCTGTGAGGTGTGTGATATGTCACAATCTGATCAGCGGGTTCAAGAATGCATTCAGTTTATTATCCTTGAACAGCAAAAGCCAATCCATGATAGTCATTCATTTGAAGACAGTGTGGAAAAGGAGGTTCAAAGTGTTGACATTATTGATGATACTATCCAAAAAAATCCAGAGCAAATTCAGGCTGATCCTGATGTCTTTTATCGCAAATGCCTAATTGATATTCATGGAACAAAATATTCTTATGGACAACTTGTCTTTTTCATAGAGCAGGAAGAGGTAACTTATGGAAATTTCTATGATCCAGTAGCAGATTATTTAGAGTCAATACCAGGTTATAAATCTGTTATTTTAGAGACACCATTTGATGAAAGTGAGTATAAGTTGTTTGATCATTACTCTTCATGTTTTCCAATATTTCTGATTATATATATATTTGGAGTTGGAAACAAGTTTTGGTCGGTTGATGAAATTTTTTCCTGGTTACATTGGAAATGGGATTACAATTTGATTCAGTAAATAGAAGGTTCCTCAAAGAAAGATATTTGATTTTCATTGTATATATCAGTGTGTGAAGGATTGAATAAGGACTCCATATCCCAATGGAAATTTTGCAGACTAGTAGGTAGCAAAAGAGAAGGCACTAGTCTACAGGTTCTTGAAGCCTCACAGGGAGGACTTCATCCCGTAGCTGGAGCCAGATGTTAAGTCATGAATTTGTTTTCTTCAGTCTTATATTTTCCTTGTGATTTTTTTTTGTTTTAAGCTTGCTCATTTGCTTACTTTTAGGAAATTTTGGTTTAAAGTGAAATTTTGATTTTTGCCTTTAGGTTTTCATTTTTGCTTTTCTTATGATTCTTAAGGGTTCAATAGGACATATGTTGATTAAAGGTTTCACAAATAAACACTAAGATCAAGTTTTACCATATAAACCTCATTTAAAATTGAAGTAAGGATCAAAAAGCACCAAATTTGAGTTTAAAACTTTCTTGTAGCGCAACGACCAAAAAGTTACACTACGACGCTACAAGAAAATCGTTTTTGCCAAAATGGTCATTTTTTAGTCTGATTTTTTTGGGGGTTTCATTCCTAAGGTGTTAACTACATAATTGGTCACATTTGATATGAGTTTTTCCAAGTTTTTCATGTAAACAGGTGTTGGTTCGTTGAACTTTGTAATGGGAAATAAGCTTGTTGTATCGGCTGGCGATTTCTTGCTTTCAAGAGCATCTGTGGTACTTGCCTCATTGAAAAATACAGAGGTAGTAGAATTATTGTCGAAGGTGTTGGAGCATCTTGTCACTGGTGAGATAATGCAAATGACAAATACAACTGAACAACGCTGTAGCATGGAATATTATATGCAGAAGATTTTTTTACAAAACGACATCATTGATGGCTAACAGTTGCAAGGCTATAGCTCTTATTGCTGGTCAGCCAGCAGAAGTTTACATGCTTGCATATGATTATGAATGGAATTTGGGATTAGCATATCAGCTAGTTGATTATGTTCTTGACTTTACTGGCACAACAGCTTCACTTAGCAAGGGGTCTTTTTCTGACACGCGCCAGGGGATTGTTACCGCTCCAATATTGTTTGCTTTGGAGGAGTTTCCACAATTGCAAGATGTAATCAATCAAAAGTTCAAAAAACCCTGGAGATTTTGATCTTGCCCTCTAATTTATTGAAAAAAGTGATGGAATAAGGAAGGAAAAACAACTTGCAGCTGAGCATGCTGGTTTTGCTGCATTTTCTATTGAATCTTTCCCACCATCTGAGTTAGAATATGCTAAATTATGTAGGAAAATATTAATTGACCTCTCTGAGAAAGTGATCACCAGAACAAAGTAATTCAGGTTTCATATTAATCAAGGGAAAATACAATAAAGAAATATCCATCTTATTTTGATAAAGGGCCTTTGCTATCTCTGCTCCTGTTCTAGTAAGAAATTTAGGGCATTATTTGGATAAGTTTTGTAGCTTGCTTGGTCTAGGAAAGCTTCCTCATCATTCTTTTGATTTAATTCATTAAATCCTTTTATGCTTGCATTGGAGATAATTCACCTATTAGGTGTACTATATATGTATGTCGTTTGCATCAGCACATCAAGTCAAATTAACTTCAGCTGGTGACCAGGGTGAACCTTCTTGTGAATTGGTTCAAGCCTTAGCAGAATAAGTTCTACTGATGGTTGCCATCTTCAATCTGCACAACAGAGTCCTATTTGTGAAGGAAATGATTTGATCTTGTCTACGCCATCATGTAAACCTTCATTTCAGAATGAAGACATAGAAAGATTGCCTGATTCAATGACTGCTGCAAGGTTCAAGGAGAATCTCACAAAAAAGAAGTGCCTTATTGTAAGCAAAAGTTCTCAAAGTATAGTGGATGAAATTTGTTCAAAATCAGAGAAATATGCTGAAGATAAAGCTGAGCTTTTCTCGCATATGCTGTAAGATAACCAACCTTACACAACTCGGGTTCGAAAAGGCATGTAAAAATCATGGCAGACGCTGGAATGAAGAAACATTGCTAAAGAATCGGAATTGGCAGTTGAAGAAGGAAATTAGGGCTTTGCAGCAAGCCGGGAGTGAGGTCAAAAAGCTCAATACGATCTCTCATCACAATGATTCTGTTGCAGCTCCTTGTGATCATGCAACAAATTGTGGAGGCTGTAAGACACAGAATCTTGCATATGATGCACAGGTCCAGGCAAAGGAACAACAAGTGCACGATTTAATAACTCATATAGGAAGATTTCCCATTTAAGGACTTGGCTTTGTAGACTATATGAAGCCTATTTTACCATGTGATGTTCAATTTCACTACAGGAACAAGATGGAGTTCTCATTTGGGACAAACAGTTGGAGACCTGGAGAGGTTGTACGTGGACAAGATAGTCTATATGCAAATAAATCTGCTTTGGGGCTACATGTGCCAGGTTGCTTTGATAAGATCCTTCCCATCAACAACTGTTTATTGCAAAATAAGATTGCAAATCAGGTACTAGCAATCATGCAGGAGTGTTGGCAGCATCCAGCATCAAATCTATCAGCTTATGATGTTCAGACTCACAGTGGATTCCTCAAACAGCTTACTTTAAGAGCAAGCAGAGATCAAACGGGATTGCCAACGCTAATGGTCAATTTCGTAACATTGTCTTACAAGCCAGAGTTGTTTCATCCCATTGTGTGGAAAATTATTAATAATATTCCAGAAGTGGTGAGAATTGTAAACAATATAAACACTTCTGTTGGAAACACATCAATTGGAGAAGCAGAGTATATATTGCATGGAAATTCAACAATAACAGAGTGCTTACGAGGACTTCTGTTTGAAATATCAGTGAACTCTTTCTTTCAAACAAATACTTATCAGATTGGAAGTCAAAACTATGAAAACATACCAACTATAAGGCTATAGTGGGAATTGGTTGTCTCATCTGCAAAAGCAGCTATAATTTTACTTTTTAGGCAGAGAAGCTTTACCAGCTTGTAGAAGAAGCAGCAAATTTGAGAGGAGATAGCTCAGAGATAGTTCTGGATTTGTTTTGTGGCACTGGTACCATTGGTATTACGCTGGACAAAAAGGTAAAGCATGTCTATGGCTATGAAGTGGTCCCCCAATCTATGGCAGATGCTCATCGAAATGCAGAATGGAATGACATTCAAAATGCAACAAATTATTGAGATTTCTGCTCTTTTTTTCCTGTTTTGGGTTACTGAAATTCAATGCAGACCATGAGCTGATGGAGATGAATTTTAGATAATAATAAAAAAGAGGTTTTTGTTCAAAATATACCCATTTACAAAAACCTCTCTCAGTTTTGCAACAAATGTCAAGGTTTGAAAGATTCAGTTTAATCTTTGCAGCCTATTTTTTAGGGTTTTTAAATATTTAATATTTTCCTGTTTTAGTGTTCATCTTACAGGGAAGATTCTGATTGAGTGGAGATGAATTTTTAAAAACCAAGAGAGTTTTTTGTCCATCATAGAACCATTCACGAAAACCTCTCTCAATTTTTACACAGGTGTCAGGTATTGAGAGATATGGAAGCTTATTTGACACCTATTTTTCATAAATTTCGCCATATTTGCCAGGAATCCGATTTTGCTATTTTTAGTCAATTAGTTGAAAGTTAGTTAATGTAACTGCTGGGTAGTTTCAATTTCGACCTAATGAAGGGAATATAGAACTACTTCTTTGTAATTATAAAAGAGGGACAAGGGTACAAAAGAGGGGTTCTACTTTTTGGCTGGCTAGAGGAGGTCTCCTGACTTGTTGATAAGCTAAGTATATGACTCTCATGTGTATTTGATGAATAGAATTATGAAATATATGATCCTTTCCACCCTTCAGTCTGTGTTTTGGATTCATTTTTAACTTGTTTATTTACATGATTGATAAAGTCATTTCTGGTTTATGGTTTGTATGCTGGTAGTGCTTGTCAGCTGTGAATGAAATTCAATGTCATGTTTGGTTGGATATTGGTAATTATACTATGCATCTCTGTTCTTCTTTACTTATGATTTAGTTCCTATTTATCTTATGAATGTATTCCCTTTGGTCACCAAACTTTACAACCAGAAAAACCTTTCAGAAACCCTAAAACCTAGTTTTGCTTGATTGAATATTTGAGATTGTGTTGGCTTGTTTCTTTGTAGCCTGGAAGCAATTTCTGGCACAAACACCAAACATCGGGGAAACCGACCAGAATGATTTAGGCATACAATCTAACTTACCAAAGGAAAGTTCTGTCACCAACTCAGAGCCAAGACAAACTATAAACAGAGAGGTTTGTCCAACAAAGTTTCTAGTGGGGAAAAGGTCCTCCATGCCATAAGTCAAGTAGTAAGTCGGGTTAAAAACAAAACCGGAAGGTAATGGATGGGTGGAGATAGTGAAAGATGAATACAACACTATCAAGCCAAATAATGGTGGGAATGACTACCTCTATTCTCCCTAGGGAGGGTAAAACCAATGAGTATAGATCAGGAACATCCAAGTCTAAGTAGGGACACCAATAATAGAAAAACATCCTAGTCCATATATTTATGACCCCCAGATCAAGACACTAAATGATAGTATATGTCACAAAGATGAGTATAAGAGAAATGATAACCATAAAACAATAAAATACATGCCGATTCATAACCATGCAAATAATCCATCTAAACCATCATTTGTCCAATGAGAAAAAACTAGAACCAATATGGGCATCACTAACTGCTCTACAAATGACTAAATGGCTACATCAGTCCTCAAATCTAAGTGTCCTGAGACTCATTCCTGACATGGGAGATTATAATAGTCCACTAACAAAATAATGATCCATCAAAACTGCTCATCTCAGCATCTCATATGTAGGAGATCTGGCTGAAAAAATGTATTGTATTTGAAAAATAGAATATGGTAGCCTGGCTACTATATATGTGATAACAAAGAGGATAGTGAGTAGAAGAGAAAAGAGAACAAATTGAGGATATCAACTCATGGATTTCATGGTCACTGAAGAGAGGGTTATCCATAAGACCGATGAATACCCTAGACTTCTCGCAATGGCAGGATTAGTAGTAGCCCAAGCCAATGTAGTTAATGTCAGTAAAATGGTTGAGGATGTTGATCGGTCTAAAGAAAACATGTCCTAGATGAAAGAAACCTTGAGAAAGGAGAGAGGAGAGGGACAAGAGTTAAAGAGTAAATATGATGATACTTTGTCATATATTGAGAAGCTCAATAGAGCATATCAGATGTTGGAATCGGACAAGGCTACACTAACTTTGTCAATGGCAATCACTAAAGGTGAAAAGAAAGATCTCAAAGACAAATTTTTATAGTTGGAGAAGCAGAAATCCACAACTAGCAGGAGAGTAGAAGAACTAGAGGCTCAAAATAGCCTACTAGAGGAACAACTCAAGGTATCCAAAGAAAAGCAGCTTGACCTTACTCCATTTCAGATTCAAGCATGCCTAATGCAAAAGAAGATACACCAAGTACATCTAAAATTGGCTGAAGAACTATACAGAATCAAGAAAATAGAATTCAAGCTAAAAGAAATAACAGATACATCATCATAATTCAGGAAAGGAGTTTTGTAGGTTGTAGAATTTATTCGAGGTCAATTAACTTGGATGGAAACCAACACAGTTTTTTTCCAAACCACTTGCCCCAGAAAATAGCAGTAGGGTTGAAAATGGAGTTGGAAATCTTAGACCTCAGCAACAAATCCGTAGTGAGATTGCACACCGCAATCAAGAAAACTACTGAGACATGTAAGGAGTTTACCACAAAAATGAGTGCTACACATAACAAATGCCAAGCTTCAATAGCCATGCACATTCAGGAATATCCGGACAAAGAGAAACCTTTGAAGAATCTGCAACACAAGTTGTAAGGGGATGAGCAAAGTATCCAGAAGGTTGAAAGAATTAATGAGGAAGTCATCGAAACTTGGGTTGCATAGGACTCGGTGCATAAATATCTTTTAGATGAATGGTTAATGCAGACAAGGCCAAGGGTAAAGGAAATCGAATCTCAACTCGCCAAGCATGAATTGATGGCACACATATTAGAACCAATGGAATTTCTAGTCACAGATGTCGAAGCTCGTACATGGGACATTTTCATTAAATCATCAGCTGGGCCCTCTTAAATTTGTCTTATTCACACTTGGCATTTAGTTGTAATATTTTGTATTTATTCCAATTTTCTGAGCGAGCACAATAGAGGACAAATTTTTTGTAATCAAAGAGTTAAGGAAGCCCAAGAGGCTAAGGAAGCTAAAAGGTCATTTTGTAAAAGTATAAGTAGAGGTAGAGTAGAAGAGATAGAGGAATTTTTCTAGCACATATATGCTAGAACTTTTTTGTAATGAGAACTACTTCTTTTTATGATAAAGAGAACTGAATTTCGCTAAAGGAAGGACTGTATGAGCTTCAAAACGGGTTGTGTGGATTACTGAATGAGGAATTATTTATGTTTTGGCATGTTGTACAATCTGTGAGATCGTTCTTGACTTGCTGAATTATTTCTGTGTTTATGAATGATTTCATTTATGTTATGAATCTTGTACAACCAATGAGTAATGGATGTTTTAACTTCATCAACCTATCTTTGTGTTATTTTTTGTATTGTATTTATGTATTTAGAGGTTAACAACTATCTGTAGATTTCTATGTGCAAACAATACAATACATTACTCATTCTGATATAAATTTTGCTCCCTGGGGATAGTTTAGAATAGTTAGAATAGATTAGTTGTTTCTCTGCTTTCGTAGAGTGATTATGGGGCAGGAGCAGTAAGACGTAGGGAAGACCACCGCATCTCTAGTGAGATTTATACCCACTATCACTTGTATTTAGTATAGGAACTTTCATTTCATTATAAAACAATAAAATTACATAAATGGTGGACCGGTCCACATACGATAAAATAGATTTAAACATTCATTTAATTCTACAGTAGTCGGACCACTAACTGGACGGATTCCCCATTCCAAACAATAAAATATCTAATTGGTAATGGTTATTGCGGAGAATCCCTACTGTTCTAGGATTTTCCAGGCATCACTAGTTTTAGCACTATAAGGAGGGCCGCCAGTGCATGGATGGAAAAGGAAATCCACTTAATCAAAACTATTCCATTGGTAATAACTCTGAAACTGGTTTTTTCTGAATATTTCATTCCCGAAGAATGAGTAAACCCTGAGGTAGAAACTATAGAGCACCTTTACCCTATTCATTTTGAAGTAGTCAACCACTTGAGGAGACACACAAGGTCTTCCGTAAAGAAGCTTGGAGAATTGCAAACAATCCCTGAATTACCCAAAAGGGAACGTACTTACACAGAAGACTCGATTTTGGTGGGAAATTTTGAAGAGTTGGTGAATTTGTCCTTACAAGAAATTGTTCAACCACTTGATTAGTTGGGACTGGATTCCTGGGTTTTTTTACCCTTTCATTCACCTTTGCAGTCACTGATTCAATATCCACCGCAATATCCTCGTCGAAACATGAATGGAAATGTGACTGCAAATAAACTTGTAAATCCTAATCCACCACCATCTTGGAGAGCCAGGACACCACTCAACCTGGCTCCTCCATCGCATGCTTTACCTCAGAATACTGATAAGTCATTGCCTAAGTTTGATCCCAGGAAAGGAATTTCTGTGGATGATAACTTGCATAGTTTTTGTTTGGCTCTAGAATTTTAGCAGTAGAACATGAATATGTAGCGTGCAGACTGTTTCCACACACTTTCGAAGCTAAAGCATCATCTTGGTATTTTGGTTTACCAGCAAACTCTATAACGGATTGTGATACTTTTGTAAGATTGCTTAAAGGAAAATTTGGGAGCCAAAGAACCCTTACCTCTCTCATGAAAGAATTTCTTGTTTTGAGGATGGACAAGAAAGAGAAAGTGCAAGATTTTAGTTAGAGGTTTTCTTCCCATTTAAATAATTTCAGTGTTTCAATAAAACCTACTGAAGAAAATTTAATGGAATATTATACCTCAATACTTTCCCCCGACATAACAATGTTTGTTAAGAGGTCAATAAATCCTTCTCTGGTAGAAACTTATGAAGAAGCCAAAAAAGTGGATACTGAACTTGAAAGTATAAAACACACACTGCAGAACCAGATTTAAGGAATTTTAGCAGTAAGAAACCTTTGTTGTTGACCAGACCTAAAGAGAAACATTCAAGTGAATTGGAAAATCTTTTTAAAATTGTATAGAAGCTATCAAACAATATTGTTGATTTAGAAAAGGAGAAAGAAGCCAGTTCATCCAAAAAACAATTCAAACCATTTTTCAAGAAAAGAGAGGAAGGTGGCACATCTCAACCCCCTGTGTACAGTTATTCTATTTTCAATTCTAATGAGGTAGGAATGGATAATTTCTGTACATTTCATAAAGAACCTCTTTCTAAAGAAAAAAAATTCCATAATGGATTAATTCAATGACTCTGGTCATGAACCAAATATTAGATGCTCAAATAACAGAGCCTGAAGTAAAAGAAGGAACGACAAACAAACCAGAGGAACCACCTGAAACAACAATGGTATTGTGGGACTATGCACCTATGTTGGGGTTATAAGAGGAAGATCATACTGAGGAAATTATGCTGGGGTTAGAAGATTAGGAAGATTCAGGAAAGTATGAAGAAGAACGGAAGTAGTACCCAAACACCCCCTAAGTCTGATTTGGTCACCTCTAAAGATAAAGCTACATCAATAATTAAACCTGTGAATGTTGTGGAAAATAGAGCATAAAGTAACAAGAAAATTACATCAAAATGTGATATGGGATATGACATAATAGAGGATATCAAGAAAACCAAAGAAAATGTTTCTTTATTTGAAATGTACAACTTGCCTCAACAAAGAAGAAAGCTCCTGGAATCCTTTGATCCACAACCCAGTAGATCTTAGGATGATATTCAATTAGATGAAGAAATAAATGAAGCTACTATTTGGGGGGAATGTAAGTCTCAAACCTTGCCATTTCTCCTATATTTTGAGATTTTCAACCATAATGTGCATAATTGTTTGGTAGACTCTGGAGCTTCTTCTAATGTCATGCCTCTTTTAGTTTGTAGAAATATAAATGGTTAACCCACACCTTCTTCATGTCAAATCATACAATTGGATAGAAAAATGGTCAAGGTGGTAGGAGAAATGAGTAATGTGCTGATATGATTATCTACAGATGAAAGGGTCTGTCAGTTTATAAACATTGTGGTAGTGGATATACAAGAAGCATATGGTTTGATTTTAAGCAGGGACTGGTCTGCAAAATTGGAAGGGTACTTTGTAACTGACTGGTCACACTTCTGGTTTCCTTATAATAATTGTTTGAATCAGATCAAAGTGATTAGAGAGACACACATGAAGCATATTGTGATGTAACTAGAAGTGAAAAATGATCCTGTAAATTTCTCACATTCAATTTTGGGTAACTATTTCATAGAGCTTGATACTGGATCCTATCAAGTGGAAGAAGCCAGCACTGAGTCAGATACACAATTCGAGCTCCTTTAGTTTTCACGAACTGGAAATATTGATTGTAACATAGTTAATTTAGTTTCTAATTTAGAGAGTAACACTAGTTCTATAGAATTAGAAGATAAATTTTGGTTGTTATATTCTGATGGTTCTAAAACTCAAGAGAGATCAGGAGCTGGTTGTGTCCTGATTGATTCAGAAAAGAATAAACATTTTTTATCTTGTAGATTAGAGTTAGAATGTACTAATAACACAACAGAATATGAAGCTTAAATCCAGGGCTTGAAAAAGGCCATTGAATTCAAAGTAAGAAATCTAAAAGTTTTTGGTGATTTAGAAATAATTATCCGAAAGGTTCGAAACACAATTCATTGTCTGTCACCACATTTAAAAGGCTACCAAAATGAAGTTTGGGAACTTATAAAAAATTTTAATGCTTTTAGTATCAATTAAATTCATAGTCTGCAAAATGAAACAATTGATTTGTTAGCTACTTTTGCTGCAAGATTAGTGCCTACTAATAACAGATGCTCAATTGAATTTATTTTTAGGCCATCTATACAAGAAAATGTTACCAATTTAAGGGTATTCGATGATGATCAACAAATCTTGGAGTTCTTAAAAAATGATGATACTTTCAAAGACTCATTGTTTGATGACAAAGAACATCAAGCCAATATTCAAAATGGGAACTTCATACCTAAAGGGGTAAGAACATTGGAAGGAATGTTTGATTTGAATAATAAGTTCAGAAATCCGTCGAATGTCAAAGCGAACAGTTCAACTACAGAGGCTGAACCCAAGTATGTGAACTTAGGGAAATGTTGTTCACCGGGGGAGAGAAGTAGATTCATCAGTTTATTTAAGCATTATAAAGATGTTTTTGCTTGGACATATGAGGATTTGAAGACTTATGATACCTGCATAATCCAACATGTTATCCCTATTAAAGCAGGAGTAGAACCATTTTAGCAGCCACTCCGAAGGATGCATCCCAAGCTGGAATCCCTGATTCAAAATGAAGTAAAGAATTTACTTGATGCAAAGATCATCTTCAGAGTTAGACACTCAGAGTGGGTGGCGAGTTTGGTATCGGTGAGGAAATATTCTGGTGAAATAAGACTGTGTGGATTTCAGGAATTTGAATCGTGCCTTAGACAAGGATAATTACACCATCCCACCAATGGATCAAATTTTATAGATGGTTTCAGGATCCGAATTGTTCTCCTTATTGGATGGGTTTTCAGGATACAACCAAGTCTTGGTAGCAAAACAAGATAGGATGAAAACCACATTTTGTACAAAGTGGGGGACTTTTGCTTACAGAAGAATGCCTTTTGGTCTCATTAATGTTGGAGAAACCTTCCAAAGGGAAATGGATATATATTTCCAGGGTTTAATTGGCCACAGTGTGGTAGTTTACCTGGATGACGTAACAGTCTTCTCCAAGAATAAAGAAGAGCATATGTTTCATCTAAAGCACTTTTTTCACCGTTGTCAGAAATACAGTATCTCTTTGAATCCTAAGAAATGTGTTTCGCAGTATTAGAAGGAAATCTATTGGGTCACATCATTTCTAAAAAGGGAATATCCATATACCCAGAGAGGATAGAAGCTATAGCGCAACCCTTACCACACAATAAGAAAGGCATGCAATCTTTCATAGGGACTATAAATTTTGTGCGAAGGTTTGTTCTTGATTTTTCACAAATAGTCAAGCCTTTGCAACAATTGGTCAAGCAAAGCATACAGTTTAAATGGACTGACATAGAAAAAGGTGCATTTGACAATATCAAAACCGCAATATCCCATGCACCTTCACTCAAAAGTCCTGATTTTGAGAAATATTTTATCTTATACACTTTTGCTTCTTATAACTCGCTTGCAGTGGTGCTTACATAGAAGGAAGAAAGGGGAGATGAGTACCCCATATCGTTTATGAGCATTGGGTTGCAAGGTGTTGAATTGAAATACCCCGCTATTGATAAATAGGCCTATGTAGTCTTTAAAGCGGTAAAACAATTCATGCATTACATTCTGAAGAAGAGAACCAAAGTAATTGTTCCTCACCCAACAGTTAGAACCCTTTTCATCCAAAATGAGTTGGGAGAACGAAGAGGAAATTGGGTAACAATTTTTCAAGAATTTGATTTAGAGTTTAAACCAGCCACTATCATCAAAGGACAAGGGATTTGTAAGTTAATGGATGAAAGTAAAAAAAATGAATACAATGATTGGGAGAATGAGGTTCAGTTGCATATGATTGATGTGTGTCATGTATTTACAACCTCGAAATCTTGGTACATAGATATGATACATTATCTCCAACATGGATATTTACCAGAACACTGGAATTCTAAACAAAGACAAGCACTTCATTTAAAGTCAACATCTTATCATATCATTGATGGAGTCCTTTTTAGAAAGAATTATGATGGAGTATTTTTTAGATTCTTGAAAAAAGAAGATGCATTTAAGGTCATTAAAGAATCGCATGATGGTCCTGCTAGATGGAATTTTTTAGGAGAAACTATTGCACAGAATATCTTAAGGGCTAGATATTACTGGCCAAGCTTGTTTAAGGATGCTCATGCTTATGTAACGAAGTGTGACACATGCCAAAGAAGTGGTGGGAAACAAGCAAAGGAAGCTGGGCCATTGTAACTAGTAATTGTTTCAGAACCATTTGAACAATGGGGAATTGATATCATTGGAGAAATCAATCCAAATTCTTCATTTCAACACAAGTACATCCTACAGCCACTGATTATTTCACTAGATGGGTTGAACAAATCTCGTTGCGGAAAGTGATTGAAGATGCAATCATAGACTTCTTACAAGAGAATATTATGACCAGGTTTGGGGTTCCAATTTCCCTGGTTTTTTATAATGCGTTTTAATTTTCATCGATTAAGCTTACTAAATTTTATAATGAGAAATGAATGAAATTGCATTATTCTTCTAATTATTTTCCACAAGGTAACGGATTAGATGAATTGACTAATAAAAATATCATTAGAATTTTAAAGAAAACTGTCATAGAAAATCAGAGAAGTTGGCATGTAGCTCTTCCAAATGCACTATGGGCTAATTAGGTCATGCCCAAGAATTCCTTAGGCGTGTCACCTTATACCTTGGTTTATGGAAAGGAAGCTATTTTACCCCCGAATATTTTGTTTTCGTCTTCTCAATTAGCCCAAGCGTCAAGAGGGTCTGGCAGTGAGGGTTTACAAGCTCGAATAAATACCTTGTTGAAGTTAGAAGAGTCTAGGCTCAAATATAAAGAGAGGTTTAAACACCAACAAGTGATTGTGAAGAGGTGGTTTGAAAAACATAAGTCTGGGAAGGGAAGATTTGAAGTAGGATATTTGGTTCTAAAGTAGGATCACTCACATGATGAAAAGGGAAAGCATATTGATGTTATCTGCCAAAATGACACTTCTCTGTTCAAGTGCTGAAATCAATTATGTCGGTACACAAAAGGACAATTAGGATTGAAGTGGCAAAAACACTATAGATGTGCATTACCATTGATGCATGATCTCTAGACCAGTCTGATATATTTTTATTCTGAGTTTAGGGTTGCACACGCGACTATGTGCATTGCAACCTGCATGTACATTGAACACGTGAGTTCCTTTTGAGCAACAAGCGTGTCATACGCACCTTTCTTATATAAACACTCGTGTGTACCTTAACTCAAAATTTAAAAATATAAATCATGATTAGATGAGATTAGTTGGGCCTTAGTCCATAACTATCCCAACTATCTCCTAACCTTCGAAACCACTCTATTTCCCAATGCATAAATAGAGGCTTTGGGATGGGGCTAATCAATCAATTCTAGAAGAGCAAAGTTATGCTAGTGGTATATATTCAAAGTCTTGGAACAGTAGAAATCAGAGTCCTCAGGTGCAGAGGAGTCCTTGTGTCAGAAGCTGGGTTGTATTCTCACCTATTCACTATTTGTTAATACAGATAATTCTTCTTCCAATCTTTTTATTGTGATTTTCTCATGTATATGGATTAATGAATGATTTTATTTATATTATTAATATGTGTTTCATCTAATTTTTGAAATATATATCTATGAGATATTTCTTGAAGAATTGGCTCTTTGCAGGTGAAGAGAAGTGTCCCTAGAAGCTTTGGAGAAGGTTGAAGCGAGAGAAGACCAAGCTTGGATCAACCGTCATAAACCAAGTAAGCCAAACTCTCTTCCTATTCTCATTTCATTTTCTATAAAAGCTGATTTTATGCAAGTCTATTAGTAATTTGGTAACCCTAGACCCTAGGTTACAAGGGTATATTGTCATGTACAACAGAACTGGTGACTCTACTGGGGAGTCCAGCCTGCTGTGGGTTGATCATGTAGGTTCCCTTTACCAGTATTTGTTTTGAGTCTGATTCTGAGTGTGGTCCTTTATATATTTCTTTTGATTTATAGTGTAGTGTGCCCAAAAGTCTTTACTAGTTTTTTTTCCTTGAAAAAAGTTTAGCAGTACACGTAGGTTGCTCCGTGCACAGTCATGTGTGTGACCTTGTATACGTAGGTTTCTCTCTAAGATAGTCACGTGTCATATGCATTTTTCCTAAATACACAGCCGCGTGTGACCTATAGCAGCTTATCAGCTGGATAGGGTTTGCTTGTCCCTATCTCTATGGATTTTGAATTGTTTTGGGAGTTTTCTATTAATGACATGACTCTGTGACTCGGAAGTCTGCGTGTTACACTGTTTGCTTGGTCATCAAGCCTTTGAGCTATTTGTTTGATTTTCTTTCATTTGTGAAGTGTAGGTGGTCCTCCTGCTTCGTTTATAGGTTGAATTTCCATGTCTAGGTCAGTGATCAGGACTGTAGATGCTTTATACTATGTGTTACATCTTGTAGTCTCAGTTTGGCACTTCTTCTTTTGTTAATCTAGAAAAATTTTAAAGTGGTTATTTTCTCCAAGTCAGGGTTTGTTGCAGTCTTCTTCCTCTCGGTTGAAGTCACTTTGGGATCCTTTTGCCTCATTTTCACTATATATATGCGTAGAATAGTCAAATTGCTCAAGTTGCATTCATTTGCATTATAGGTTCTTGAAGTTATTTGAAAAGAAAAGACAAAAATATTTTGCATTAGGTTGCATATAGTATTACTTTTCGTTATTTTTCAAGAAAATTTCAAAAAAATCATAAAAAGTCTTTTACTTTCTCATACTTAGCTTTAAGTTGATTAACTTGAATTTATAAAAAAGAAAAATAAATTTGGTTAAGTAGTCACAATCTACTTTGAAATTTGTTTAAGCATCATTTTCTTTTTCTTATCAAGTCCATAACATCACACTAGTTTCACGCCATCTACCTTTTGACTAAAAACATCCTACTAAAAAGAACGATATAATTTAAAAATTATTAGTAAGTTTTTATTTTTAGGCTCTTTCACCTACTAGCTTAGGCTAGACTTGTGGGATAGGGAGTTTAAATCTCCACAAGTACTAAATTGAAATCATAGTAGGCTAATCACTAAGTAAACCATTTTCTATGTTGGTTGTATTTGGGAAGCTCCTCTCAAATGGGAGTTAAGCACGAGGCCGCGTGGAGGCTTGGACTGAGTAGATAATCCTCTAATTCCTTGTAAAAGCGTAGATCAGTATTTTTGCGCATTTGGGGACTTCTGTCAATACCACCTCTTGGGTCCCATGCTGTACCGGTGTTGACAAGGTTTCGAGCTTTTCTACCCTACCCATGCGTACGAATCAGGATTGCGACTGTCCCCCCAGACTGTAAGTATAGTTAAGGTATCCTTTAGTCTCTTTGAAATATAGGGTTCATACACAAGTACAACAGAAGGCTATTTATGGTTGAACTTGGATGGGCTTGGAAGGTAACCCCAATAGAACGTGTGGGAGGGTGGTTGGGTGATTCCTTCGCTTGTTCCTAAGAACATCTACAAGGATGCCAAGTAACTATCTCTCAGCTTTCTTCTAGAAAGCATATATTACACCATGTGTGTCTACTTTGGATTTAGGAAATTTTGTAGTGAGTGCTGTGTGGTTTGTTTGTGTTTAGTCTGCCTTAGGGTGTGTGAAAAGTCAATTTTTTAACTGTGGAGAACCAACATCTCAAAAGGTCAAGAAGGTGCAAAACCTTCCTCCAGCTACTACAGTGGAGCCTCCACCACCCCCTCAAAGGATGATATTAGATACAGATGGTTCTTTTGAACTGGTAGGAATCAATGAAGTTATAGGTGAACAAGAACTTAGGACAAACCAGGTTGATACAACCGCATTAGAGATAGAAGACTTGCAGGCTAATGAGTTTGCAAGAAACTTTAATTCACCTCTTACTAACTTAAACAATCTTGTGATCATACAAGTTCTTCCATTTGACTCACCTATGATTGGTATTCCCATGAGCAGCATTATGGAAAGCTCTATGGAGGGTATGTCTACCCCCACCTCATCCTTACTAGCTAGAGGAGTGCCACTTCCCCCTGTAGGTAATCCTAGACCAAGTACACCTGCTACACCTTTGTCACCTAGCAGTTGGGTGGCTCAGCCTCCAACTTCCTCAAATTTATAGGCCCTTCTGGTGGGGTTGTCACTGGGATTCCCAATGCTCCTTTTACTTCACCCTCTTTTGCACACACTACTCAGAGTGTTCCTGTTGGATCCTCTTCATTTTTTCAGGGATTTATGTGGAATGGAGGGCACATTCTCCCATCCACTCCTTATGTAGGGCCTACACCTTCATATGTGGGGATGCAGTTTGGAAATACCAACACCTATGGTCAAGGTTTCCAAACTCTTGTTTCAGCTCCATTCACAAGCTCTCCTTTCTCACCTTTTAGCAGAGGGATACCCGCTCCAGTCTTTCAGACTCCACTTTCATCTGGAGGATCTCAAACTACCTATACTGCACCGCACAGAAATAATTCACTGGCTTATGGGTGGAATCCATTTCAAATTAGTCCAAATATTTCATAACCGGTAGGTGGGGGAAACCCTACCTTCACATTTGGGAACCATGGCGCAAGTCCCTCTACCTCCCAAACTCGTACTTTTCAGGCTCTGGTTAGGCCCAAACTTTCGTTTCTAGAAACTTTGAACTTGCCAGACTTAAACAATTTAATGAATGACCCAGTGAAACATAATGCTATGTGGCCACTTGTTCCAACTAAGATGCCTTTGGACATTCCCAAGTTCGAGGGAAAAACTGGAGAAGATCCAGGAGCTCATGTCACCACATTCCATTTATGGTGCTCTTCCAACTCACTCAACGATGACACCGTTTGGTTGATATTATTCCAAAGGAATTTAACTTGTTAGAATAATCAACCCAGAGTTAGCTACCTTAGACATTAATTTAATTATTTTTGTCTTATTTGCCTAGTTCATGTGTCCCACCTTGTGCAAGTTGTCATTTACCTATCCATAGAGGTCAAACTTGCCTTATTTGACTCATGTAGCACTTGGGAAACCTCAAGGAATCAAATCTGCTTTATTCCTGGTCTCCTAGACGCCCTTCTGCGTTTTCTGCTTTATTGCCTGCTTTTTCAGTGTTTTAAGGCAAAAGGAAAAGCTAAACTAGGTGAGGTTGACTAGTTTTTTGTCCTACACATCCTCCACTCTTTTCTCCTTGGAAAAGCATGTATGAATTGTCATTCCATCACTCTTTATCTTGCCTAATCCTTTTTTCCAATTCGTGAGCTCCATGACAGATTTGGGATCAGCTTTTTACACCTATGGGGGATTTGCTTATTTTTAGTAAGCCTGCTTTATGCTAGATTTGAATTGCTCCTCATGCATTCAAATCCTTGATGTATTTTATTTATTCAGCAACCTATTATGTTACAGGGTTGGCTATTGTGCACTGATTTAATACAGTTTAGTGTTCAGCTCCATTTTCAGTCTCTTTTGTGAGTGATTTTGCATGTTCAATTGATAATTATTGTGAGTAAAATTAATCTATCACTGGGTTCAATTTCCACATGGTATCAGAGCCATTGTAGATTGATTTCTCTCCTTCAAAATTGTTTTGCAGGTTCGACATCATGGGAACCTTCTACTGACAGCCGAGACAAGATTTCTAAGCTATGGATCAATCTCAGAAGATCATCTTGACTCCCTTCAATTTCTTTGAATGGAAAGCAGAGATGGAGATACTGTTGAGAGTGAAAGGCCTCTACAAGGTGACTATGGCAACAGAATCAGAGCCCAATGCAGCTGCAGAGAAGATAAAATGGCACAACATGAGGGATGAGGCCTATGGTCTCTTATGTCTGAGTATTTCCAGAGACCTCCTTTTCCATCTTGATGGATTGACATCACCGAATGAAGTATGGGAGAAGCTTACTAATATTTTTGGAAAGACAAATGAGATGAGGGGACATCAAATCAAAAATTAACTGATCTCCCTGAGTCCAAATAGCTTTGAATCCCTGCAGCTATATTTCTCCAAGTTCAAAGCACTTGTTTTGCAATTGAAACAGTGTGGGATCGAAAAGAAGGATGATCAGCTCGTCCTGGCCATTCTGTCGAAGCTTGGCCCTGACTATTCAGTGTTTGTTTCGACCTTCTATGCCACAAAACTGACAGCTCAAACCTGGAATATGCCTAGCCTTGCAGATTTCATGGAATCTCTCACACAAGAACAAGACAAGCTAGTGATGATGGGCACCATCAAACCATCCAAAGACCAAGCTCTGGTTGCTAGAGATTCAAAGGTGGATTCAAAAAGCAAAAAGAAAGCTAAAAATCCACCTGAGCAAAAGAGAGACAAGAACAAGTCTCCAGAGGAGCCACAAGGTTCCAAGAAGAACTACCAGAAGAAGAAGAATAAAGGAGAAATGAGCAAGTGTGTATACTGCAATAAGGGCAATCACACTGAAAGCTCTTGTATGAAGAAGCAAATAGACATGCTGACCCAACTCCTGGAGAAGAATGGCATCTCCCTTCCAGACAGCTCAAAGAAGAGAGAAGGAGGATCAAGTTCAGAAGACAGAGAGAGAGTTCATGCATTGGTTGCTAGCACAACAAGCTCACCCAGTTTTATCATCAATTCTGGAGCTTCAAGACACATGGTTTCGACCAAGGAGGCATTCTCCTCACTTGACATGTTGAAAGTACCACCTATAGTACTGGGAGATGACTCTCTCACTGAAAGTTTGGGCAAAGGGAGGATTGATCTTGATCATGGTCAATTCAGCAATGTGTTGTATGTGCCTGGTCTTGCCTCCAACCTCTTGTCAGTGTACCAGATGACTCACACTAGGTCTCCTAAGAAGGTCATATTCTCCCCTGATGAAGTTGAGATCACAGACATCTCAAGTGGTAAGGTCATTGCAAAATGAGTTGCAAATCATGCTCAAAAGGTATACATGTTCTCACACTTCCTACCCTACTCAAACCCCTCTGCTCTTCTGATTCATGCTAATGAAGAAAGCAAGCTTTTTACCCTACTCAAACCCCTCTGCTCTTCTGATTCATGCTAATGAAGAAAGCAAGCTTTGGCATGAAATATTTGGCCACCTAAAGTAAAAGTATCTTTTAGATCTTAGTGAAAAAGAGATGGTCATAGGGTTTCCCAAGATAAAATTTTCCAAAGGAGTCTGTCAAGGTTGTATCCTAGGAAAACACCCAGAGCATATATTTGAGAGAGCTAGTCATGAGAGAACCTCTGCACCCCTCGAGCTGATCCATAGTGATGTTGCTATCCCATTCCCTCATATTTCCATGAGTCAGGCCAAATATGCATTGACTCTCATAGATGATGTTTCCAGGTATTGCTAGGTTTACTTCCTGAAACACAAGTCTGAAGTTTTTGGCCTCTTCAAAGTCTTTAAGGCTTTGGTTGAAAACCAGTCTGGGAGGAAACTCAAGGTCCTTAGATCTAACAATGGTGGTGAGTATGTCAAGTCTGAGTTTATTAATTATTGTGCAGATGCAGGTATTTATATGTAGCATTCTATCCCTTACACACCACAGCAGAATGGTGTTGTTGAGAGGAAGAACATATCACTGAAAGAGATGGCAACATGCATGATGGAGGCCAAAAATTTGCCACCAAAGTACTGGGCCGAAGCTATAAACTGTGCAGCCTATATCCAAAATAGGGTGCCTCATAAACAACTTGAAGGTATGACTCCTTTTGAAGCATGGAGTGGCCACAAGCCAGATGTGACCCATTTCAGGATTTTTGGCTCAAGGGCTTGGGCTAGAATTCCAACAGAAAAGAGAAAGGCTTTGCAGCCCCAAAGCCAAGAGTGCCTATTTGTTGGGTACTCTGAAGATTAAAAAGGGTACAAGATGATAAATTTGAGCACAAACAAAGCCTTTATTGAAAGGTGTGTTCAGTTTAAAGAAGAACCCCTTGCAACAGTGGAAGTTGGAGAAGCCTCTTCTCCACCTAAACCTCAGAAAGTAAGTGAAGAGTTTGTTGAACATGCTGATTCTGATATGTCTGATAGTGATGAGTTTATTGCATACCCTAATAGCCCTACAAGGCCAAAATGGGCAGCCAAGACACTACATGCAGCAGGAGAGCTAGTTGGGGATCCCAATGACCCAAGGAGGACTAGATCTTGATTTGAGAGTGGTCTGTGCATGAAGGATCCTATGTTTGCTGAGAAATGCTATTTGATGGTGGAATCTGATCCTCAAACATATGAAGAAGCAGCAGGAGATCCAAGATGGCAATCAGCTATGAAGGAGGAGTTCAGCTCACTCCAAAAGAGCAACACATGGGAGCTAGTGGAACTTCCCCCAGGGAGGAAGTTAGTTCAGTGTAAGTGGGTCTACAAGACCAAATTTGCTGCTGATGGTTCACCACTAAAGTACAAGGCTATATTCGTAGCCAAGGGCTACTCACAGGTTCATGGCATAGATTACAATGAGACCTTTGCACTCGTGGCAAAGATGGACTCCATCAGGCTAGCCTTAGCCATTGCAGCCTCAAAGCAAAGGAGGTACATCACATGGATGTAAAGTGTGCCTTCCTGAATGGACATCTCACTGAAGAGATATATATGCAGAAGCCTCAAGGTTTTGCTACTAACCCTTCTCTTGTGTGCAGGTTGAGAAAGTCATTGTATGGGCTAAAGAAAGCCCCCAGGGCTTGGTATGCCAAGATTGATAGCTTCTTGCTATCACTGAATTTTGTTCAGTGCAAATCAGATCCAAATGTCTATTTTAAGTTATTTCATGGTTCATTAATGATCATTGTGTTATATGTTGATGACCTCCTCATTACAGGAAGCTGAAAGGATGAGATTGCTTCCTTAAAGGGTGCAATGAACCAAGCCTTCTCCATGACAGATTTGGGGCTCTTAAGTCAATTTTTGGGGCTTGAGATTGCTCAAACCAAAGCTGGAATCAAGGCGCACCAGTCCAAGTATGCCTTGGATTTGCTGAACAAATTCAAAATGAAGGATTGCAAAGCAAGCAAAACTCCTTTCTTTTCAGGAGTGAAGCTGGAGGAAGCTGATTCTTCACCTATGGTAAACAATACACTGTATAGGCAATTGATTGGATGTTTGTTGTATCTGACACATAATAGACCTGATCTTTCTTATGCAGTAAGTGTGGCTTCTAGATACATGCATCAGCCTCATGAGATCCATTGGAAAGCAGCCAAAAGGATCCTTAACTTTGTTCAGGGAACAAGGACACATGGGATCTTCTACAAAGCAAAATCTGATCTTGATTTGATTGGGTTTACTGACAGTGATTGGGAAGCTGATAGCACAGACAGAAAGTCCACATCAGGATATGTGTTCATGCTTGCAGAAGGGCCAATCAGCTGGTCAAGCAAGAAACAGAGTGCCATTGCGCTCTCATCTACAGAAGCATAGTACAGAGGAGTTGTTAATGCAGCAACTCAATGTTTATGGTTGCAGGGATTACTTGGAGAGTGTGGTTTCGAATCAGAGTACTCAACTACCATCTACTATGATAACCAGAGTACCATTCGAATCTGCAAAGATCCAGTTCAGAAGCAGAGAACCAAACACATTGAGATCCATATGCACTACATCAGAGAGCTTGTGCATGATGGCACCATTCACCTACTCTTCTGTTCATCTTCAGAAAAAGTAGCTGATATCTTCACCAAAGAATTTTGTGAGAAGACCTTCAGCAATCTCAAATCACTGAATGAGGATTGCTGATCATGTTGTGAAGCACGAGTGAAGACAAGATTTCCAAATTTTGTTTTACAGTCCATGTTTAAGGGAGGATTTTCCCATGTGGTTTTTGCCTCTTTCCTTGGTTGTATGGACATGCAGTATGTAAAGGGTGACTAAGCCTTGTTTCTAGGCCCTATATTTTTCTGATATATTACTCATAAGTCAGGCTTAAGGGGGGGTGTTAGAATAATCAGCCCATAGTTAG
>LPNX010372785.1:8273-57494 GCA_001517045.1 Pseudotsuga menziesii | reverse complement strand
TAGTTCATGTGTCCCACCTTGTGCAAGTTGTCATTTACCTATCCATAGAGGTCAAACTTGCCTTATTTGACTCATGTAGCACTTGGGAAACCTCAAGGAATCAAATCTACTTTATTCCTGGTCTCCTAGGCGCCCTTCTGCTTTTTCTGCTTTTTCAGTGTTTTAAGGCAAAAGGAAAAGCTAGACTAGGTGAGATTGACTAGTTTTTTGTCCTACACATCCTCCACTCTTTTATCCTTGGAAAAGCATGTATGAGTTGTCATTCCATCACTCTTTAGCTTTCCTAAGCCTTTTTTCCAATTTGTGAGCTCCATGACAGATTTGGGATCAACTTTTTACACCTATGGGGGATTTGCTTATTTTTAGTAAGCCTGCTTTATGCTAGATTTGAATTGCTCCTCATGCATTCGAATCCCTGATGTATTTTATTTATTCAGAAACCTATTATGTTATAGGGTTGGCTATTGTACACTGAGTTAATACAGTTTAGTGTTCAGCTCCATTTTCAGTCTCTTTTGTGAGTGATTTTGCATGTTCAATTGATAATTGTTGTGAGTAAAATTAATCTATCACTGGGTTCAATTTTCACATAACTAGTGTTGCAGCAAAGTGGTATATCGAATTGCCCTCTACTGCATTTGATAGTTTTTGGGACTTAGCAGAGGTATTCTTGAACCACTTCCAACTTCCTGTCTGGTATGATGTCGGCACATACCTCTTGTCTACTTTTAGGCAAGATAAAGCCACTCACATTTCGAATCATATCCAAGAGTGGCAAAGAAGGAAGAGGCTTATAAAAGTTACCATTTCCCCCCATGTTTCTATTAAAGTGGTTCCTTACGTTTTTTTTGCCTTATATATTTAAGGATGTATCCAGTATGGGATATTATATGAAATTATACTTGAGGCATCGTGGTCTTCCCATTGTGTTGAGAAAACCAATCCTAGACCCCATGCCGATGGTGTGGTTGGTTCAGTAAGTTCTCCCACTATAGAATCTTTTTCCAAACAACTCCATGAGTTGTCTGTTAAGCAGTCTACAATGAAGGCATCTAAGGCTGCCCCTCACCCCAAAATGAAAATATTTTTGTGCAATCCTCTTAGAAGGGAAATCAGCAGCCCAGTGGGAAGAAGAAGAAGGAAAGAAAGGTGAGGGAAACCAAAATAATCCTAAACCCACAAATAATGCTGATGGGGGGGGAAAGAAAAGAAGAAAGTGAAATTTTCCTGTAAGTTGTGCCAAGGTGATCATTTGACTCACCAATGCCCCCTCATGGAACAAGCTCAGAAGCTGCTCAAAACTCAACAACCAGTTGTTCTGAAGGATCCTTTTCCCCGAGGATAGAATTCAAATTCTATTTCTAACGTAGCTGGGGGCACTTTGGGTGCCCCTCCTAACCAAAATTATATCAACATGGTTCGATCTGAGACATTAATCCAAACAAGAAACAAAAATTATGAGAAGGAGGCTCCAAAGAAGGGTAAGTCTATAGGTGAAAATTCTAACCCTCTCACAATAAAAAATCCTGCTGATCTAATGCCCAAAATACCAAAGGGTATATTTAAAAAGGAATTTCACAACCCAAACTATAGGGATTCTTCTAACTACTCTGTAGTGGAAGATTTGGCCCATACTCCTTATGCAATGTCTACATTGGAAGTGCTTCAAAGTTGTCCCTCTTAGAGGGATTCCCTTTTAGCAGCTTTAGGCAACATGGATTCTTTGAGTCTGATGGAAAAGTTTAATTTGTCAGATGTTAAAATACACCTACCATATCATGTAGCCTTATCAGTAGATGCCATCCATGGTAACAAAACCATTGGACGCACAGCTGTTGATGAGGGTGCTTCCACATGCGTCATGTCTCTTTCTTGTTGGAATGCTTTGGGTTCCCCAAAGTTAGTTCCGTCAAACATCTTGCTTACAGCTTTCGACAGGAGGTCATTCCTTTATCATGGTATCGTACTAGCTTTTGAGATTAAGGTTGTAGGGAAAGCAGTGGCTGTTGAAGTAGAGGTGATTGATGCTCCATTGGACTACAACTTGTTTCTAGGGAGAAGTTGGACTTACGTTATGTGCGCAATTGTTTTGACTATCCTTTGAGTGGTGGTTTTTCCACATGAAGGAAAGTTGGTTACTATTGACCAACTCAATTTCACTCGAAGGGGACGATTGGAAATTAATGAGCCCACAGTACCATTGGTTGATCAGGTCAAGCCTGCTACAGAGAGCTTAGGGGTTGGAATGTATTCATCCTTAATGGGCACATTTGATATCCCATTGAAAATCAAGAGTTCCATGTGTGACTGGCAGGTGATGTTGATATACCAATTAATCCCTTACCAAGGAAGGGAATATTTTCCGAGGGTAATATGGAAAACATTTTCGTTACTATCCCTATCAATATCTTTGCAAATCCCAACGTCATGGAAAATGTATATATTGGTGCAAACTACTCTCCGGAGGAGATTACTATCTATACGACCTTAGTTAAGGAGTTTCATGATGTATTTTCTTGGTCATATGAGGATATTCCAGTCATATATCCATCGATAGTTGAACATGAAATCTGAACCTATCTGAATGCAAAACCAGTTAAACAAAAACTACCTGTCAACCAATAGAAAGTAGCAGTCGTTAAGGTTGAAGTGGAAAAGATGCTGAAAGTTGGTTTTATTTACCCGATTGCTTTGACGGAGTGGGTATCCAATCATGTTCTCATCAATAAAAAGCAAGGGACGATAAATGTATGTACTGACTTTTTTTATTTAAACAAAGCTTGTCCTAAGGAAAACTACCCCACACCATTCATAGATCAAATCATTGATGCTTGTGCACGGAGTGAAGTTTTTTCGTTTATGGATGGTTTTTTCGAGTATAATCAAATTCAAATCAAGCCGGAAGACCAACATAAAACAACTTTCATTTGTTCTTGGGGTACATTTGCGTATAACAAAATGCCTTTTGGATTGAAAAATGTAGGGGCTACCTTTCAGCGGGCAATGAATTTTCCTTCCATGACATCAAGACTATTGTCGAACCGTACTTACATGATCTATCAGCACATTCTCGTAAGAGGATCGATCATCCATATCACTTTCACTTAATTTTTAAACGATGCAGGCATTACAAAATATGCTTGAATCCCCACAAGTGTGTTTTCTATGTCAATTCAGGTAGGATGGTCGGGTTCATAGTGTCTAACAAAGGTATTTGGATGGATCCTTTGAAAGTTGAGGCCATTGTAAATATGCCTCCTCCTCCTTCTATTAGGCAACTTCAGAGCCTACAAGGAAAGTCTAACTTTCTTTGACATTTTATCATGAATTATGCCAAGATCACCAAAGGTTTCATGCACCTGTTGAAGCAAGACACCCCATTTGTATGGGATGAAACCACACAACTTGCTTTCGCGGCATTAAATAAATATTTGATGTCAACTCCTTTGTTACGTCTGCCAGATTACTCTCATGATTTTATATTGTATCTGGCCACATCCGAGACGACCATTGGGGTAGTACTAGTCCAGGAAGATGATGAGCTACAAGAGCATGTCATCTATTACCTTGGTCGAGCTTTAGCTAGCCCTAAACTTTGGTACTCCCACGTTGAAAAGTTGGCTTTAATAGTTGTGTATGTTGTGTAGAGGTTACATGACTACATCTTACTAAGGACTACGACAATAGTGGAGGATGTTAATCCCTTCCAATATTTTTTGTCCTGATGCATAGTTGGAGGCAAATTCAACAAACGGATAGTCATTCTCCAGGATTTTCACTTGGATTTTCAATCCGCCAAATCAAAAAATCCTTAGTTTTTGCAAAGCTTATTGCAGAATTTCCAGTAGAAGAAGATGTAGCAGTTGAATAGGACTCATTCCCAGATGAGCACATTTTTCTTATTTCCACCTCTGATCCTTGGTATGGATATATACTTATCTATCTCCAGACTCTGAATTTTCCTGTGACCTTTTCGTGGGAAGAACGATGCAAACTACGCATGCATACAAAAAACTACCTTATCATCAAGTATACTTTATACTGTAGAGGGGTAGAATCTATTTTATGTTGGTGCCTCACCCACGAAGAGGCTGAGAGTGTCTTAAATGACTCCCATAGTGGAGCATGTGGGGGTCATTTATCCGAGTTAGCAACTGCCCAAAAGATTTTGCATGTCGGTTATTTCTGACCCATGATATTTAAAGATTGTGTGGAAGTAGTGAAGCACTGTCATCCTTGTCAACTTTACACCAGAAATATGCGGTCACATCCTGCTCCACTATTTCTTGCCATCACAATGGGCCCCTGTTATGTGTAAATACTATCACCATCATGTGATGAGACCCTTAACTTCTGTGTTTTCCCTTAATCCCAACCCTTAGAGTGGAAACTTGCTCTATTTGTCAATTCTACTTGAAAAAACCCAGCATCGTGCTTGCCCTATGGCTGATGAGCGGTACCATGCTTAGCACCGTGCTTACCCTATGGCTAATGAGTGGTACCATGCTTAGCACTGACTGTATCCTATTTTAGAGAAGCGGTGCCACCGCCTATGGTCTTTGGTCCAAAAGCAGTTCTCATCTAAACTGCTCTATCATAAGGGAAGACAAGCGGTACCTTGGGTAAAATGGGAAAAACACAAGTTTCTCTAGGCTTCTAGAACTTGAGCCTTGTGTCCTCCCTTATCCCTATCATTATGGGTTAGTTTGAGCTCAAGATTCCCCATGGTAGGATCTTGGAGCCACCTAACCCACAATTATCTCAACTATTCCTATCCATTGAGCCTTATAAATACAAGCTCATATCCATAGTTGAGGGGGAGAACTGTAGAGGTATTGTTATGCTGTTGGATTGACTACCTAGTCCAAGTCATTGGAGAGCATAGAGAGAAAATATGGAGCTTATGGGGATGAAGTGTTTGTCATGTGGAGGGGCTTGTCGACACTAAGGAAATGGTTGTAAGCTTCTCTAGACATTCTTAATGCAAAGATGATTTCCATCCCACATTATTGTTGTTTTGATTTCACATGTACATGTTGTTAGATTCCTTAGTCATTAACATGGGTGATTTTCCGGCAGCTTTGATGTGTTCACATTTTTGATATGTTTGCAGGTACACACGTTCATAATCGAAGCACTATTCCAGGTGTCTACAGTATTCAGGGAAGGTCTTCATCCTTTGTCATTCACTCATTTGTTCTGGATCTAAACTATTCAGACCAAAGGAACAACTTATGTCTGCAGAAGGTGCAATATTCCTAATAACAAATCTGGCAACTCCACTGGGGATAAATGCAGATTTCAGTTGATCTGATATTCCTCAGTCTTTGAATTATTGTCCAAATCCAGGCTCCATCTCCAACTCTCTTCAGTTAGATCTAACATCTAACTCAGTGGATTTTGTTTTGAAACTTTCAGATCTATTCAGATCTGAACTATTTTCACTTTATATGCTTTTGTTTACTATCAATTCATTAATCTTTGCCTTGATCTAATCATTTTCTAACTTGATTTCTTGTTCTCCTTGTGTTTTTTATCCATTCAGGGAATCGCACATGTGCCTTTGGCAAGAAGCAGTGCCACCACCTGAGTCCAGTTAGCCATAGGCAGTTCCACCGCCTGAATACAGTGAGTAGTAAGTGGTTCTGCCTCAAAACCACCTGTCAGCAACTTCATCTACGCAGCGCCAGGTAGGCCCTGTTCCAAACTTTGCATTTTGATTTTTATGTTTTGGCTTATTTTTTGATGAAAATGAAGTGTACATAAAAAAAATGCTCCCTCACAGTCGAGAGGGGCCATGAATTGTATATTCTGCAGTCGCTTTGATTGTTGTATTCTTTCTGCATTCAATGAGAGTTTATGTTTCTTGCATTGGATTTTGCATTATTTTCTTTGCTTGAAACCTCTTGCTCTTTTCTGTAGATATTATTCATTGGAATTGGAAATATACATTTCATTTTGATGTGTATGCTTTGGTTTGTTTTGGACTTGGAATGCATGACTGATCTATGTTGTTTTGAGTCTTTCTTTGCTTAGGGTGATTCCTGTTTCCTTTTGCATGCTGATTTTTTGAGTGCTTGGTAGGAAAGATTGGTTCTTCATTTCCTTGTCTGTTTCAAAGAGAAGTTTTATCTTTCTCTCTCCTTTGCTTTATTCACAAGCATTGTTGAACGATTTTCTTCTTGTTTTGTGCATTATTGTTTCAAATTCTAGATCTTACTTTCATCAAGAAGAAATATCTATTTTCAGCTTTTTCAAGTATGAAAAGATAGGAAACATTTTTGGTTTATTTATGTTTGATGTTCTCTAGATCTCTTTCTTTTTTTGTTTGAAGATTGTTTGGGGTGCATTGATATTTCATTTTTCGTTTGAAAAGGTAGAATTGCATTTGCATTTGGGTGTGCATTTTTGGGAAGAAAAGTAAATCTTTCTCCCTCTCTTGGGTAGAATTTCATTGAAGAGGAAAACTTGCAGTATCATATAGATCAGTGTGCATGTTCTTTAAATTCAAGTTTTCACTCCATGGTTCCATCTAAATGCACAAGATAAAATTAACGGTAGTACTAGGTTAAAACTTTTAACAATTTGAGTGATGAGTTAGAGATGTGTATGGGTGTTGTTAAGCGTAGGAGTCGTTGTTACTTTGTCCGCACTACAACCCGGGACTCGCGCGGTTCTTCCACGTACCGTCAGTATATCGAACGGCCTTTAACGTACCCTTGGGGTATATAGAAAGGTGCTTCACATTCTCAATTGTATATAGGAAGGCCCCTTGTGAACGGTTGTGTATTAGACAACACTACTACCGATTTGAGCTCCCACATACCTAGTGTATATCAGGAGACCCTTTTAGGAATCCTCAAACCAGGTGAGTTATCCTATTGGCCTATCCTATGAGGTTCCTGACTCTTATCCACTCCTTTCACATGTTTTCTTATTGCTTTTAGTTTGAGTAGTACTTGCTTGTGCATTGTAGTTTGGGGGTTATTAGAGAGTTTAGAGATGGCATCCTCATCTGGGACTACCACTGAAGAGGTCCCTTTCCAAGGTGTGTTAACCCAAAAATCCCCCACATAGCTCTCAATGGCCTACAGCACCCAAGGACACCATCTCACAACACTCATTTCACTCCATAAGACCTTCCATTTGACCCCACACCCCCAAAAGAGCCCAAGGATGAAGAAAAGGGATAAAAACCCCAAAAAAGAGCCCAAAATAGCCTCCTAGGAGCTAAAGCCCTCAAAAAGCAGCTAAAATTAGGGTGGAAGGGGCTAAAGCCCTGACCAAGGGCTTAAAACCCTAAAATCCCTTGGAAAAACTATAAAAGGAGGGTGGGGGGTCACTCTCAAAACACTCCTCACATGCCTATTGTTATGCTGCCCGTGGATGCTTTGAGACCTTTGCCTCTCAAACCACCCACATTCCCTCTCCTCCATCTCCATCCCATCAAGCCATTGCTTCCCAACCAAGAGAAAAGTGCTCCCATGAGCTAGGGCATGGTGGCCCATTTCCACCTAAGTGAGGTATAACATTTAATTTCATGTTTGGTTAATTGTTTTTGCTTTCTAACTATTATTTTTATTTGCAGGTTCTATTGTTGACATTCTTTGCAGGTTTTCCATTGTAGTAGCTTAGGTTGCTTGCAGGTTTCAAGGAGGCGGAAACCTAACCCATTTTCTGCAGAGGGGTTCACAAAGCTTCTTCTTTTTTGTTATTAGCTCTTAGATATAGTTTACAGCTGTATCCATTTGCTTACTCTAGCTTAGTTTAATTTAGTTTACTGTTTACTTGCATTTCCATTTCATTTTCTCCTATTTTCAAAGAGTAGGAACCTACCCGTGTGCCCTATAGGCACAAGGGAACCATTCTTGCTCCTGCAGTGAGGAGAAATCCTCACTACAGCTTTTGGCACACTCGGTGGGAACTAGATTAGTCTAGCATTTTAGTCTAGCTTTAGTTTTCTGTCACTAGATTAGCTTAGTTTGATTTGTTGTTCTATTTATGCTATTTCCATTTCGTTTTTTCTTGTTTTCAAAGAGTAGGAACCTACTTTGTGCCCTATAGGCACAAGGGAGCCATTCTTACTACTGCAATGAGGAGAAATCCTCACTTCAACTTTGGTGACTATACCGGGTCGATCCCATAGGATCCCTGGTCCAAAAATTTCAAGTTTTCAAGTTTTTTCAATTTTACCCTAGTTTTCAAAAATCTTATGTTATATCTGTCTTAAATCTTGTTTATTTCCTATTTTATTCAGTGTCGAAGCCTTTGTTAGGCCAATCCAAGTCAAACTGATCCCAGTACCAGTTACTGTTGGCCAGATCTGACCAAAAAACCCCTTTCCAGAGCAGGGCGCTCTTATCGGGGCAAAAGGTGAGACTAGGGCACTCTTAATGAGCAAACAGGTGTGCCTTGGGTGCACTTAATCCCCAGACAGGTGCGAATTTAGCCCAGAACCTCGGGTTGTGGCTATTTTTTCATTCTGTGCGACCCCCTCGCTCATTTCTGGAAAAATCTCGCGGCCCCCTTGCTAGATTTGGTTAGAAATGTGCAGCCTGTCACACAGAAGTTGAATTTAAGTTTGATTGATTGTGATTTTTAGTTTCAAAGGACTATTAGTGCGGCCCAGCCGCCTCTGTCCACCATTGTAGGTCTTTTTCGGTTCCATTTTTTATTTTCTACAAATTAATACATGAACAATGTGTAAATGTTAAATCAATCATTAAGGCTTAATAAAATAAACTAGTCTAACTAAAAGTAATTTAAAATAACCATCTTGCTGCCCGCTTCCTCCTCTACCCAGTCATCACCCTCCAGGGTATTTGGGATACGATGAAGGGTAAGCTCGTATAGATCTAGGCACTCCATTGTATTTTTCCCAAACCACTAAAACCGGGTGACCTGGAAGGTAGAGGGGGTAGAGAAGGATGGCTTCTCACGGTGCTAAGTGTCCTCCCTGTTGACCAACCTAGCACTTGGGAGGTGACCTAAGTATCTACGGATGGGATTAGTCCCATTGTGTTGAGAGCCCAACACCTTCTCTTGGTTGAAGAAGAATATCACTAAGAGGTAGACATTTAGTTAGGCCAACAATCCAGGGTTAATCACTATACTTGCTTACAAATTTCTGTTTATGTTTACATACAAAACCATGATATGAACTCTACCATGAATTCATAAACCATATTGCAAACAACCAAATATCAAAACAAACAAGCAAACCAACACACCATACCAAATAATTAACCCAACTCAGTTCATGACGCTGAGTAAGCCTTAAAATTTACCAAATTTACACTAAGTTCAATCAATTATGCAGTCTTTGAGGATATAAGTCCCTGACTTCTTCAACTATGGGAAGTACTTGGGATTTGCCCAGAAACTCATTATGAGGAGTACCACTGGAACCCCAAAGTAGTTATCTGTTGAGAGGAATTGCCAAGCAAAACGGGCAATGAACCCTTTCGATTGAGTAGAAGCACCCATGGGGAACAAGCTAAGTGTTGTCTTTTGGCAATCTTGGTGGCCAAGAGACCACCTTCAGCCAATAGGAAGCCATTGAAACTGGGGTCCAAATCTCATACCCACCAGTTTCATACACAAAAGCGAATCATTTGAATTGTAGGAAAGGTCCTGTACAACCTCCTACAAGAAAAGAAGGACGAGACTTGTTCCGAAGAACAAGTGATGACAATTCAATAAACATGAACCTGAAGCTCCCAGGGAGACACCATGATGGAAGAAAGAGCTTCAGAGAGTGGTAGATCCACCTCAAAGGATGAAGACCACCATGGGTACGAGAGATAACTCAAGATGAAGAAAAGAATGCTATGAAAGAAGCTATGATCAAAGAATAACAGTTGATCATGGGGAATGATGTATACGATATGATTTCAAGACATAAAGGGAAGTACGTAGTATCCTCCATATGGATCTACAAGAACAAGTGTACAAACAAAGGTTCATGATTTGCCTCAGAAAGAATAGACTATGATATGACATAATATATTGACCAGTATATATCAAGCATAGAACCACTTGTATAGAATGAAGAAGGAAGATAATACTCCACTTCAGGGGGAGTGACTACAGAAGATATTTGTGTTCGACACGATACGACATGATGGACAGCTTCTTGATGGATCGAGACTTTACCAAGAGTAAAGTGGGTTCCAACCTTCAAAGTTGAATGCAGAAGACTAGGATATGTTGATGATCTGACAAGATGAACTCATGGAAGATGTTATGATGAAAGAATACTAGAATGATGTATGGGATATAGTTCCAAAACCAAAAGGAAAGAGTATTTTATCCTCCAAATGGATATACAAAATAGAGCATGCAGCTGACGGAAGTATCAAGAAGTATAAAGCAAGATTTGTGGCCAGAGGTTTCTTTTAGAAAGAGGGAATTAATTCTGAAGAGACACTTAATCCAGGAAGCAAGGTACACTTCCTTCAGAACTATCATGGTAGTTTCTTCCATGGTGAAGTAAAGACAAGCCTTCCTTAATGGTATGATTGAGAAAGAGTTTTACATCGAATAGTCACGAGGATTTGAATTTGAAGCCAGATGGATTCACATATGCAAGTTGAAGAAGGCCCTCTATGGTCTTTAACAAGCTCCCAGAGCTTGGTATGGAAGAATAGATAGTTTCTTGTCGAGCATGGGATTTACCACGAGTAAAGCTGATCCTAACCTTTATCTCAAGGTTGTAGAAGATGAACTTGTCATCCTGTTATTATATGTGGATGACTTATCCTTGACAGGAAATGAGAAACAGGTCATGGAAAGCAAGAAGAAACTAGCAGAAGAATTTGAGATGAAAGACCTTGGGTTAATGCATTATTTCCTAGGTCTAGAAGTATGGCAAAGTTTAGAATAAATCTTTCTCAACCGGGGAAAGTATGTGGTAGAGATATTGAAGAGATTCAATATGTTGGAATGCAAAGTCATGGCCACACCCATGGACTCCAACCTGAAGCTGTTAGCTGATGACTCATCAGAGTTAGTGGATATGACTCATTACAAACAGATCATTGGGCCATTGATGTACTTAACAAATACCAGACCAGACATTTGTTTTGCTGTGAACACCTTAAGTGAATATCTTCTTCAACCAAGACGGGTTCACCTAGTAATTGCAAAACATGTGATGAGATATCTGAAAGGGACTATAGACTTTGGTTTATATTATGATGGTAGCCATGAGTATAGATTGTATGGCTACATAGATGCATATTGGGCTAGAAGTATCTCAGACAAGAAAAGCACATTAGGTAGATGCTTTTGTTTGGGGTCTGCTATGAGTTCATGGTTTAGCAGGAAACAGTCCAGTGTTTCTCGTAGCATGGCTGAAGCAGAATACATAGCAGATTGCTCTACTAAGTTGTGAAGCCATATGGCTTCGGAAGCTAATATCAGGTCTCTTTGAATTGAAGATGGATACTACATTGATTCTATGTGATAACAGAGAACCCTGTGTTTCGTCGTAACACATAGAAATCTGGTATTTCTACATTCAAGATAAAGATGCAGATGATGATGTTTCAGTATTTACATACTGTAGATACAGATGATGGTGATTCAGTATTTCTATACTAAATATAGAGATGATGATGTTTCAGTATTCCCATACTGAAGATATAGATGATGATGATTTCAGTATTCCCATACTGAAGATATAGATGATGTTTCAGTATTTACATACTGTAGATGCAGATGATGGTGACCAGATGATGCTTTCAGTACTCACATACTAGAGATACAGATGGTTATAGTTCAGTATTCACATACTGAAGATGTAGATGAATATGGTTTAGATGATGATGCGCTGACAAAGCCTCCTTCTCGGGTAAAGTTTGAACACTTTCAAGACAAACTTGGTATGGTTCAGAAAGACCTTCCCTGAAAGGGGGAGTAGTGATGTTGCAGTGGGATTGTATCATCCATGGACACTTGCCCTAAAGTTATCCGAAGACCTCAATCTTCGAGAATGAAGAGGGATTGTATCATCCTGGGACATATGTCCAGAAGTGATCCGGAGACCTTGGTCTTCAAGAATGAAGTGGGATTGTATCATCCCTGGGAACTTGCCCTAAAGTGATCCGGAGACCTCAGTCTTCGAGAATGAAGAGGGATTGTATCATCCTAGGACATATGTCTAGAAGTGATCCGGTGACTTCGGTCATCGAGAATGTGGCAGGATTGTATCATCCTTGAACTTCGGTTCAGAATGGATCCGGTGTAACTTCGGCCATCGAGAATGTGGTAGGATTGTATCATCCTTGAACTTTGGTTCAGAACAGATTCAGTGTAACTTTGGTCATCGATAATGTGGTAGGATTGTATCATCCTTGAACTTCGGTTCAGAATGGATCCGGTGTAACTTCGGTCATCGAGAATGTGGTAGGATTGTATCATCCTTGAACTTCAGTTAAGAACAGATCCAGTGTAACTTCAGTCATCGAGAATGTGGCAGGATTGTATCATCCTTGATCTTCGGTTCAGAACGGATCCAGTGTAACTTTGGTCATCGAGAATGTGGCGGGATTGTATCATCCTTGAACTTCAGTTCAGAACGGATCCGGTGTAACTTCGGTCATCGAGAAGGTGGTAGGATTGTATCATCCTTGAACTTTGGTTCAGAACGGATCCGGTGATTTCGGTACTCGAGAACGTGTGTTGATCCCATAATTCCTAGAGGAAGGATTGTCTAAGTTCCACATCTGTGTTGATCCTGTAATTCTGAAAGGAAGGATCATTAGTAGCTTCGTAAAGACCTAAATCCCATAATTCCGAAAGGAAGGATCATTGAATTGATCCCGTAATTCCAATAGGAAGGATTGTTTGAAATACCTAAATCCTGTAATTCCGAAAGGAAGGATCATTGGTAACTCCGTAAAGACCTAAATCCCATAATTTTGAAAGGAAGGATCATGTTGATGTTTTGATGATGTTGATGTTTTTATGATGATGATGATGTTATCTGATTGAAAGATTAGAATATGATGATGATGCTATTGTTGATGATGATGATCTCTGATCAAAAGATCAGAATATGATGATGATGATGTTTCTCTGATTGAAAGATTAGAAGTTGTTGATGATGATGTTCTCTGATCAAAAGATCAAAATATGATGATGATGATGTTTTCTGATCGGAAGATCAGAAGTTGCTTATGATGTGATGTTGCTGATGATGATGGTGTTTTCTGATCAAAAGATCAGAATGCGATGATGATGATGATGTTTCTGATCGAAAGATCAGAATGTGATGATGATGATGCCGTATTATCAAAGTACGATGATGATGACGTACTGATCAAAAGATCAGAATATGATGATGAGTTGATGTTAGAGTATGATGATGTTTGGTTGATGATGGTTCTGATCAAAAGATCAGACGCTGATGATAATGATGAGTCTGATTGAAAGATCAGAGTATGATGAAGATGATGTTGCTGATCGAAAGGTCAAAGTGCTGAAGATGTTGCTGCTGATTGAAGAGTTAAGATGCTGCTAATCAAAGCGGTCAAAGTATCGATGATGCTGAAGACCGAAGATTGAAGATGAAGACTACATGATGTTGTAAAGCTTCCAATGATTTATAGATGTGTTACCCTGCTGATGTTGATGATGTCCTATATCTCTCTCCTACTATTGTTGTTGTTGATGTTGTTGTAGAATACCCTTCTTGTTAAGGGGGAGTGTTGAAATATTGTAACTTCGAAGAATATTCTATATGTATCTTTTGTGTTCCCCGATGGTCCTACTGGGAGAACCATTTGTATTACTTTGTACCCCGATGCTTCTAATCGGAAGAACTAATAAGAGTCATGAGGTAGTCCCCTCTAATTGTAAAGGTGGGTCATTAGCACCCCGGTGTGGTTACTTGAGCCTACATGTGTAACTCAAGCCTACATGATTTAACTCGAGCCTACGTGTCGAATGAGTTAGTTAAAGTGAACGGATGAATATAAATAGAGGTGTGGTGCTCCTCATTTGTGACACACACTCTCACTTGTGTAGCGCATTAGTGGAGAAGAGAAGTAGCTGGAGAAGGAGGAGGATCAGGCTTTGATCTCCTTGCTAGTTTTATCTTTTATCTTTTATTTTGTTGGGGCATCTATATTGAGGAAGCTTTTGCTGGGTTTTTCCCTTTAGGGTTTTCCCAGGATAAATCTTTGTGTTCCTTTTGTATGGTTGTTCTTGTCTATCTTTCAGTGATCCTGTTTATATGCTTTTGTTATGAAAATGAAATGAAGTACTGATGTCTTAGCCAAGCATATGAAAAGTTAACACTTCCGGGGTTCGGGCATGGTGGCTTTTGGTTTTTGTATTAATTTGGTTCCCATCAATGGGTGAGATACAATAAATGTGTGACATGTATATGGACGAGGCGGGCATTCCCCTGCTTGTGACAATGTCAAAAAAATCATTTGATCAATGCTCTAAAATACCAAAGTTGATCATATACAACTGATGTTACAATGATGGTTGCCTCTCATGTGAGGCTAAATACAATACTGATTTGGTACATTGGACCCATGGCATTCTCATGGAATGCTACATCTTCATGACTAACGGTCTGTTGGATTTGGTACATAGCTGTGTGGACTCGCTGATTGAGATTCAGAGTCTCTATGGTACAAGTATGTTGCATCAATCATAAAGGTATATCAAAGCACTACTGGGGCTTCAGATCACTGTCTCCAACGCAACCCGAAAATCACAAGGGACATAACTTGTTTAGGTCCCTCGAGTGGACTCACCAATGTGCTAGAGTTGGGTGACATCCGAGGTCTTCGACCAAGTACTATGTGGAACAAACCCTATATGAATCTCAATGGTGTGATGATGGAGTTGAAGTCGAGCACGTGAGAAACAACCACCCCAAGAGGCACTAAGGACTCCTCTGAAGTGGTCCAAGGAACTCATCAATGATGTAAATGAAACCAAGGTACATGGACCTCTGGGTTTTTCTTTTGGAATATGTGTGTTGGCCTCGACAGAGGGAGACCTGCCACTAGTCAAGGCAATGATGTTTCCTTGAATAGGAGCGTGAGGGATAACCGAAAGACGTGAAGCAATCTACAGACTAACTCATTGAATTGCGGGGGAGGGGAGGGAAGGGAAAAACTGAATAGGGGCAGGGGGGAGTGGGATACTCAAACTTCCTTTGTTTAGAGTATGACGGCAGGGTGTACCAGGCAGCAAATGAAACTTAACTCATGGGAATGGGATCACAGCTGTAATACTGGGAATGTCGCTGTAGATGGGAAATACTTGGAGGCGGAGGACACTTTTGATACTGATGGGATCCAAGGAAGACACATTGCAGAGTACTCTGAACAAAGGTGACCCAATGTGGGGATGCTTCCAAATTGTTTTCTGTGGGGCGGTGTCTAGGGACACCATTGTGGTATGATATCGTGGATTTTTGGCAAGCCGAGAAGGTAAATGCTTGATGGTGCTTTCAATTTTAGAGAGTCTAAAAGCACGAAGAAGACTCCAGTGGGGGATCTTTTTTGTTGGTAGTATCCTGTGCCCTAAAAAGGATAAAAGTATACATAGGAGAGCTCACCCATCCTGGAGAGGATGAGAGACTTCTTTACCGTTGGTAGTCTAATCAGGCCGGAAAAGGTTAAACTTATACTGACTGGACGGTCATTCAAATACTTTTACAAGCATGAATGAAACCAAGTTTCCTCGGTGATCTTTTCTTGTTGAGATGGCTGGAAAAGAGCTTAACGACAATCGGTGGTGGGATTTTTTGTAAAATGAGGCGCCTCTGCCCGAGAAAGCACAAAAGTATGCAGAGGGGAACGGTCTTGGCTTGAGTGTGCCAAGGAGGTCCTTTTCATGAGATGGTCTACATGGTCTACAAAAGGAGGTAAATGAGATGATGTAGATGCCATTTCCTATACTTTAGTGAGCGGGAAAGGAAGCAGCTATGCTCAGCGATCTTTTCATTGTTTTAAGGAGTCAGAAAAGAGCTTAAATGAAACTCCAATGTGGTCAACTAACTACGATGGCACGAGCAGTGCCCCATGTTAGGGCAGTGGACAGAGGTCCAAAGGTCATCCACGTAGGATGGACAGAGCAGAAGGCTCTCAAACATACCAATACATGTATAGGATATATCATGGCAGAGGCTCACGAGTCATTGTGGCAGAGGCACGCAAACTGAGGTGGCTCTTAAACAGAGGTCCAGAGAGCATGTGTGTGTGTTTCGGTGGACGAACTTGACTACATGCGATGCGAGTGCAAGTCCGAGGGCACTTATATGCCAAATACATGCAAGAAAAGAAATCATTTTGTAGATAGTGGTCCAGAGGTCTACATAAAGTGCGGTAAACAGAAATGACAATCTATGTGTGAAAAATACAAAATAAAAGCTAAAATTACATTTCTTAACGGGTGGCATCCTGAGGACACTTCTATGTCAAATACATGAAAGAAAAACAAAGGGTTTTGTGGATGATGGTCCAGATGTCTGCGTAAGGTGCGGTGAAAAAAACAATTATAAATACAAAAATTAAAATTATAGTACAATCCTTAACGGGCGGCGGCCCGATCGCTCGCATGAGTTGCGACCAGGAAGTGTGATACGAGTACCAGTCTGTAGATACTCACATATTCATATCATGGCTCATGAATTGTGGGAAATGGTCGCGAAATTAATTTATTAAACATGAGACGATGGTCTCATTAGGAAATGAAAATTTGAGCTTGGAGGTGTGAGAGGTGTCTCGAACCGGTTCCAGGTGCCTTTGGATTAGCAGCTAATGGTGATGTTGCTAACTTGTGCTAAAAATGTTGAAAAACAAGAAAATAAAACAAAGCGACTCATTAGTGATGTTAAGCGTAAAATCTCTTGAGGTAGAGCCCGTTGCGAGGATTCTCCAAGAGTTTTCCATCAGATTCAATAAGGGTGTATGCCCCTTTGATATTGGGAAAGTCTGTGCAAACGCGGATGGTACCCTATTTTTTATTCATGGGAACAGGATTAGAAACCCAAGTTGTGTATGCAATGGGATAAATGAAGCCGACTGTGCATAGCTTCTCTATCTCAGCTTTCACCGCAGCCACTTTGGATGGATGGGTCATTTCTTCTGGCGGACGGGTGCCACATCAAGCCATGTGTCGATGTGGTGTTCCACGATGGATGGATCTAAGCCAGGCATTTCAGTGTATGACCAGGTGAAGATGTCACGGAATTCTTGGAAGAGAGGGGTGTAGGCATCGACCTCTTCCGAGGAGCAAGATGCCCCCAGCATGATTTCTTCAATGATCTCAGAGTTGGTTGAGATGTCGATTTTAATTGTTGGTGAAATGTTCGCCATGTTCCCTTTTTCGAAGGCATCGGGTGTTGGGATTGGGTTCTTGAACCAGTCAACCTTCCCATGGATGAAATATTTGGTATCCATGGAAAACTGGTCGGATTGCAACACAAGATCTTCCAGGAGGAATAACGAGCGATGGTGCATGTTGTCCCATGGGTATTCCGGGGCGGTCAGAGCTTCAAGTATCTCCTCATCGTTTTTGAAGCAATGAAGTGACATGTATGATGGACCATCGGTGGAGATGAGCGGGTTGGTGGAACTGGACATCATGTAGATGGACATGGTGTCTGAAGAAGGTGGTGGTGGGTGAAATTCTTCGATCAAGGTGATCTCAGACTTAGGGGAATGGTGACGGAGGTCAGCGAGAGCCATTCAAAATTCAGGAAGGTCTTGGCAATGGTGGGAGTAATGTCCATACAAGCTGTAAAGGGCGCAAGCATGGTTTGTCCTCAATGCCTTGTTCCTGACTACTGGCACAGTTGGGAGTTCGACGATGGGGATGTTTTTGTTTGTATCCATGGCATCCTGATGCGCTTATATTACTGGGATTTCAGGGAAATTATGAGTTGGATGGCCTTGTTGTTTGTAGATGGCACAAGGTGGGACTTGTCATGGTTCTGCGGTGACTTTGGTGTTCTTTCCCTTGGCTCTTTTGGGTTGGGGTTGTGCTGGTGCAAGTGCATCGGTTGGCTTCTATGGACCGGGTGGAGGGTGAGACTCAACCACGATAGGTTGCACCAGGGTTAAAACAACCTGGGGCATTATTGGTTGAGCACCGGTGGATCAATATACCACACCGGTATCCCCAACGTAAAGTTAGGTAGGCTTAAGGTGGCCATGACCGGCTTGCTAATGACACCAGGTGGGGGAAAGATGAAGGGAATTGTATGGATTGGAGATGAGCCCACATAACTCCCAGCTAGTTGCATGTGGGGGTGAGTTTTTGGTTGCGACTATGCATAATGCTGCTGTTGCGGATGATGTTGCGGCTGCTGTTGGCGTTGTGGCTACGGATGATGTTGTGGTTGTGGTTGGGGCTACGGCTAAAGTTGTTATTTGGGTGTAGCGGTGCTTGATGAGACCATGCACAAGTCCGTAGTTTGATTTTGTGTCAGTGGTGGTGACACCAATAGGAAAGGATCCATCATTGTGGGATCGGTAAACAACCCAGGGCCCACATTCAACGGTGGGGAGGCTGGTGTGTTTTCAACCACAGTATTGGTTGTAGGGATGAAATTAGCATGTGTGGTTGCGCCTTGTGGCTCAATGGTGGTGATGGTAGGGATAATGTTGGAAAGCGTTGTTAACCCTTGTGGATCATGGTAGGTGAGTTGGTCAACCGTCACAATCTTCCCTTCGTGGGGAAACATCATGAGGCGGAAGGCAGTGGACACGATGGTGCGCATGGTGTACATGTAACTCCTTCCGAGGAGGAGGTTGTATTCTAGTTGAGCATTGACGACTTCGATGTCAATCAGGACTATCTTCCCGGCTAATGTGATGGGGACATGGGGGAGGATTCCTTGGGCTTTAGTGGTATGTCCATTATAAGCCCGCAGAGCTGTGGAGGACGGTTGCAGAATTGGTGATCCAAGCTTTTGCCAAGCAAGGGTAGACATGACACATGTGGATTCCCCTCATCCACTATGCATCGGTGCACAACCAAGTTCTAGACGGACACCAGGATTTGGAAGGCGATAGTGGAGGGCATGCACGGCTCTCTGTTCTTTATGTCAAACATGATTAACTTGGAGTTGGAGGGGTCTAATACCCCTAGAGCGGCTAGTAAGGATTTTTGCTGCATTGGGCATGTTTTAAGTACCTCAAGAGCAGACATGGTGGTTGGCGTTTGGGTCAAATCATCCACAATGCTATAGCTAACTGCATCTCTAGCTATGGCATTATTGGCAATTCTGCATATGGGGGGGCGCGAGAATGGGGGTAACTGGAGAGGTAGGGTGGTTGTCCTAGACGTGGATGCTGCTGATGAGTCGGAAGGTTTGGTGGTGGTACCATACTGATTTCGTCTAGTCTGTAAGTTGACCTCTTCAGTGCTCAAGGCTAGCAAGTTGTGAACACCTGTTTCGGCTGTGGGCAGTGCCCCCAGAGCATTGGGATTGGTCTGAAGAGGGGGAGTGGTTGCCACCAATCCTTGGAATAGTAGTGGGTTTTAAAGCAGCATGGGAGGAGGTCCTTATGGTTCCTGGTTGGGTTGGGCTGGATTAGGAGCGTTGGCGGCCTGTTGGGCCTCATTTTGAATGGCCTGCTTAGCACGAGCCATGAGGGGACACTCAAATATGTAATGCCCATAAACATCACAGAGTGTACAAGGTTGGTTTGTGTGCAATAGAGTGTTGCTTCTTAGTGCATTCTGTCGTGGGGGGTTTTGGGCTGGCCGATTAGCTGTGGCATTATTGGGAGGGTTCGGTTGCTAACCACCTCCCTGCGGTTGGTTATTTCCTTGGTTGCGGGGTCAGTTGTTTCTAGCTTGCCCTTGTTTATTGATGGGGGTAGGCTGCTTGGGACGGTTTTGTTATGCAAACACTTGTCCCAACAGAGTGGGTGGAGCAAGGGCGGGAGCTTGAACTTGTTCCACTGGCGGTGCATAGTAGATTTGTGGGGGTGGTGGTGCCAAAAATGTGGGCATTTTCCCCACATACTATTTTGTTGGCCAAGCCATGGCCCGAGCCTACTGCGATGGCGCGGGTTGTGCATAAGAGGTTGTTGCTCCGAACTGGGACATCATTCTAGCATAGTTCAGAGATTGGTTTTTGTAAGCAACATTAGTAGTGTTGCTTGGTTGTGGTGCAATGGTAGGTGGTGTTGGTCGATGCCATGGTTGTTGGGAGACTGACCCTATGATGCCATCCACAGCATGGGATGCCCCCAATACGTCACGGTAGGAGGTACTTGGATGGGGAGCATCTGGAATGACAATGTACAAGTATCTAGACTGAGAGTAGATCAAGTCAAATTGTTGGGCATTTAGTATGGCCTCTTCTTCAGATTGGGGACGTTCAGATGCGACGTCCTTTGCGATGGGTGAGAGAAAAGTCTTAAAGAACCAATCCAAGAAGATCCTATCGTTTAGTTGGATTTTTCATAAGCTACGGAGTCGCCGCCACTCATGGATATGGTCAGTTATGTGAGTAGCGGTGCTTTGGCGACAGGATAACGGGATCTCCACCCCCTCGTCATATCTAATAGGGAGTTGAAAATACTGTAAAAACATGAAGGCTAGGGAGTTGAAGTCGGGGTACTTGGCTTGTGGCAGCTCAATGTATCATTTGGCCACAGCACCTGTAAGGGTGCATTGGAACATCCTCAGCCTGATGGAGTCGTCTACGATGTTGTTGGATGAGCACCATAGATGGAATGTCATTATGTGATTTTGGGGACATTCCCTGGCTTTTCCTTCAAACTTTGGGATGTCTGATGGCAGCTTAGTTGGCATGGGTGGCCAGAAATCTTGGTGGCAGATGGGATCATTCGTTAATCTAGCCAAGTCAGGCAAGTTCAGACGAGCCATGAAGGGCAGATTTGACCCAAAGTTGATGTGGGATGGGGCCACAATGGGGGTGGGGTTTGCAGGTGCATAATGCATCTGCATGGCTGGGGGTGCTTGTGGTGGCACCATGGCAGATGGGCCAATGCCCCCAAGTGTTGTGGGTGGGATGGTATGGGTAGCGGGTGCATTGCCCCCATGTATTATAGTAGGGGCAATGTAGGTGGATGGTGCACTACCCCCCTATGTGGCCAGAGGGGCAGTGTGTGTGGAGGGGCCACTGCCCCCATGTGTTACCACTAGGCCAGCTTGGATGGTCACTATGAGTGGTGGAAATTGGATGACAACAGTTTGCATGACTATGCTTGGACCGCTTGCCAAGTTGTGGGTGACAGGTTGTGATGTGGACATGGGTCCACTTGATAAGGTTAGGCCGAAAAATGGATCTGGATTTGCACTAGCCATGGGGCTTGATGGTGCAGTGTGGAGTTCTGGTTCAGACTTATATGGGTCTAAATCAAAATCTAAGGCTATGTGGCCCTCTGATGGTGTGGAAGATCATTGAGAGTGGCTTCGACGGTGCCGATCAAGTGTTCCAAATGGTGGTGGTTCACCTCTTAGGCATGAGGAAGATCGTGGAGGATCAATTGCATAGGAAAGCAGAAGATACAAAGGTTTGGTCGTAGAAAGTTATAACTTCTGCTTTCCGCAGTCTAGATCCAACGGTCAGGAAAACTTTTGCACATATCAATGGTGTCGAAAGGTGCAAAGGGAGGAAAGAAGAAACATAAATTTTATGGGTATAAAAGTTCAAACTTCCTCTTTTTGCGATCCACACGATCGACGGTCGGGAGAGCTTCCGGCCCAAATCAACGGTTCAAACAAGAATAGAGAGGTAGATATCGAAAGGTGAAAAACTTTAGTTGTAGTCTTGAAAAGCTGAAGTCTGAGCTCTGCTTTCCGCTTTCCGAAAAAGTGCAGAAGCAGAAAGTTGGGGGCAAAAAAGTTAGAATTTGCATCTGTGAAAGATTGAAGTTCCATTTTTCACTTTTTGGATAAGTGTGAAGGCAGAAAGGCAAAGCGAAAGAAGGAAATTTACAGTTAAGAAAGATGGAAAGTCCGCTTTCCGGTTTTTGCTAAAGGTAGAAGCAGAAAGGTGGAGGCAAAATGGCAGAAGCAGAAAGATCAGATTGTCAAAGTTTGAAATATGAAGAATCTGCTTTCTATTTTCCTCTAAAGGTAGAATCGAAACGGTGAGGCTGAAAAAGAAAATTTTAGTTGCGGAAAAAGTCGAAGTCCTACATCCCAATTTCCACAACCCAAACCTTTGATCTCATATCAACGGTCTAGATACCGACCGCATCTAGATCAAAGGTCCAGATTGGAACCAAATATAAAGGTAAATTTGAAGGTATGAAATCCAAAAAGGACAAGATTTTGGAGGGAGTTTGATTTTCCGCGGACATCAGATCGACGAATGAGAAAAGATCTGATACGGATCGACGATGCAAAAAATAAAGGGGCGGAAAGGATAATGCAGAAGCAGGAAAGTGTAAAATTGAACCTTGGAAAAGTCATCAACCCATCTTCCGCATTCCGCAGACCTAGATCGACGATGCGGAATGAAGCTTGAGATGAGATATAGGGTCCAAAATCAGTTTGCTGGTAAATTACAAAGATGGATAAAAAACGTTGCAGGCCATGGCGGAAACCTTTGAACTGGTTGTTTTTCAGCATCCATGTTGTCAAAACTCCTCAACTGATTCATCATGCACGAACCAGCGCATGTTTTCTATTTGGTTTCATGATCATGGCCGTTTCGTCAGTTCATCATTTTGTTATGAATTTTGTTTTCATGATGAAATTGTTTTAGCTCTATTTCAAGGTTGGTCTTGGGAGCTTAGGAAACTGTAAATATGCCCTCCATAAAGGGAAACAAGGTTGAAACCCATAATAATTTGTGCTATGTGTTCTGTGATCTATCAATAATAAAATTGCAGAGTCGAATGCTGGTTTATTGTTGCAGAGATCCATGTGCAATTCGAAATTACAGTTTGTTATTTTATTTTCTCTATGTATGTCTTCTTGTTTAACTTGTCATTATGTCTTCCTTCAGGTCTACAATGAGTGTATAATAGTTTAGAATTCATATTGCTATGCTATGACTATTGTTCTAGGTTTTCACCAAGCTTTCCCTCCAAATTGATGTAAAATTCATCTTTCTAATGCTTTATGTTGATGGGCTGTCATCTTTCTTCTTTTATCACCAGATCAACAACATTTTGATTGTAACTGAGTGCGATCTTGCCTTTGTATCTCTTTCCCTGCAAACTGTTATGTAATTCATCTATATTTGTGACTCCATAGCCTAATTTATGCTTGCCTTGTTTCAACCACAAACTCAGTCTGAATTTTGTTTTGTTTTGATATCTAGCCGTGTTAAAACTCTGTGAGAGATCCCTCTCTAGAAAGGAAGAAGCCAACTCCCTTTCTTAAAGTGGTTTTGTTGTTTCCTTGTGATTCAACTTCCACAACCCTGGGTTATATCTCAATGCTAACAATTATATTCAAGGGTTTTTCATTTGATTTATGGAAACTATTATCCTATATGTATGCTTCTTGTTTTGATTGTTTCCTGAATGTGTATTGATTAATATAGTAATACAATCTGAATACATATAATTTTACTTTTATTTCTATCTTAATGAGTTCCTACAAAATTCCAGGTTATTCTTTGGTTGTTTTCTAATTGTAGTAAAAGAACTAATAACCATCAATTAAGAATATTAATGCTAACGATAATTAGAGCATTGACAATCCACCAATATAGACCTTTAAATAGTTAAGCTTTATAATAATAATCAAACATTTACAGAACTTTAAACCATAAGATTTCAGTTTCAAAAGAGATAACATGTATATTTGCTTTCGAAAATGAGGGTTTAGCAACCATGCACCACCCAGCCTTTAAGAACTTCGAAGTGTTTCAATCCTGCAAAGTCCCACCCCCTTGCCCAGAATCATGGGTTTAAAAAACTTACTACCTGCAGCTTCAAGATGCCACAAGTAATTAAAGGGAGTTATTTACTCCAGAACCTAGAATTCTCTTATGCTCACTGACGGTTCTAGTACAGAGTCTAGCATTCCACAAATTTTCTCTGACAGCTCTACGTTATCTCATGGAATAACTATATAGATCCTTCACCCATGTGATCTCTAGCAGCTCACCTTTTATCTCTTTTTTTTTCCTCTTTCTTTTTGCATGCCCTCTCCTCTTTGCCTAGGACTTTTTATAGCAAATAACTAACTCCCCTTATTACTGGCCACTTCTCTTCGTGAAAAATGTTGAGGATTTTGTAACTGTTTCAAACCCATTTTTTTTTCAATTAATTGCATAGCTACTTAAATCTCATTTTCAGAATTATGTTTAAATATATATGAAAATTAACTTACTTGTTCCCATCTCACATAGGTTAAATAAAAATACTAAAACAAAAATGTAATGAGGGGTATTACGCTCCTAAACGCATGCAGACAGGAACATTAAGTGTTATGTGGGCCCAGATGAGTCCCCCATGTAACTAGTGAAGTAGCAATAACTCCCTAAGTTAGGAAAAAACAAATAGACTATGGTGGTCAAGGGAGGATTAATTTATTAATCCTAATAATCTATGGATGTTTACAACTACAAGTTACGTATTTGGGTTTTCTTATTTTAATATGTAAGTGAAATATGTTATAATGACAAATAAAGTTAAAAAACACAACCATAAAAATAACTTAGTGAGAGAGACACTGTAGTTATTGTAGAATGTTGATACTAAATAATTCTCTACATGTTTCTTTTGAAATTATGAAATTGAATCTAACTAATATTGTCTTAAATAAAATTCAATTTAATAATTAAGAAGTCCAAATAATGATTGAATCTAACTCTTATTAGAGACAATTAATTATTAAATTAAATCTAACTATTATTGTTTTACATAAAAAAATATTATATAATTATTTATCAATCACAATTGATTTAAACACTTGAATAATTTTACAACTAATACAAATAGACATTACAAATGCTTTACAAATTGGTAACTAATTCAATTTCTCAAGTCCATTATGTCATACAAATAATCTATTGATCATTAATTTGTAATAGTTTTACATGAATTTTCAAACATTTTTAAAAGTTATTCATTTAAGATTGACTATGGTTGACAATGATGTACAGTTTTAATCATATCTTATTATGACATGGTTATGAAAAAGAACCAAAGTTGATTATATATATATATATATATATATATATATATATATATATATATTTAAATTTTATTATAAATCAATCTTATTACACTTTTTCTAAATTTGATTTAAGCAATTATAAAAAAAGGAATTTTGTGGCCGACATGTTGTTTAAGTAGAGCAAGTAAGAGATAACTTATTTGTGGCACTTAACTTATGGTCTCTCAACAACTCATCAACAAAGTCTCCTTGACAATAAAGAATACTTTTCCATAATTTCTTTCATTTTTTATTCAAAATTAAATTATAATCTCCTTATTTTAATCATATCTTATTATGACATGGTTATGAAAAAGAACCATAGTTAATTTTATATATATATATATATATATATTAAATTTTATTATAAATCAATCTTATTACACTTTTTTTAAATTTGATTTAAGCAATTATAAAAAATGAATTTTGTGACTGACATTTTGTTTAAGTAAAGTAAGTAAGAGATAACTTATTTGTGGCACTTAACTTATGGTCTCTCAACAACTCATTAACAAAGTCTCCTTGACAATAAAGAATACTTTTCCATAATTTCTTCCATTTTTTATTCAAAATTAAATTATAATCTCCTTTAACAAAATATTCTTTCAATTTTTCTGTACTTTTATCATGTTAATGACTTTCATGTAAATTTAGATTTAAAATGGAGCAGAGGAAAAACGTTTAGTAGTCTTGATGTTGGCTTTGGTATTGCTAGCGAAAATCAAGCATTGTGTACATATTTATGGTTAGAAGACTTTATAGAATTTACATGGTATTTGTAATATTCTATGAAGTTTATGAATCTAATTAAAGTGTATTTTGGTTGAAGTTATGATTATAAAGTTAATGTAAGATTTATATATATTTATATTAAAAAATATTTTATAATTATAAAATTATAATATATATAATAATAATTTTATAATAATTAAAAGTTGTGAAAATTGTTAATTAATTTGACCAACTAAAAAGTACAATATATATAATGATAATTTTAAAGTTGTTATTATAATTAATTATAATAATGGGGAGTTTGTTAATCTATTAATTTGAGAAATAAAAATATATAATATATAATAATAAAAAATTTAAAGTTATTATTATAATTAATTATAATGTTTGAAAGTTATGAAAGTTTAATTATAATGATTGAGAGTTTGTGAATTTATTAATTTGAGGAATTAAAAGGTAAAAGGTATAATTATTGTACAATTATGATTAGCATTCTCTTAGCCAAGTTATATGGTATTATTTTGGAAAAGAAGCTCAACATATGGCTTGAAAATGAAGGTAAGCGGGCTAAAGGCCAAGCGGGTTTTAGAAGGCAGAAATCAACAACGAGTCACCTCGTTACGCTCAAGATCATTGTGGAGGAATGTCATAATGATAAAGCCAATCTATTTTATTGCTTTGTGGACTTTAGAAAGGCTTTCTATATGGTACCTAGAAATAACCTATAGAACAAATTAGAAGCGATAAAGGTTCCTTTTGAGTTGAGAGCTGTCGCAATACGTTTATACGAGAATGTCATTTCCAAGTTTAAGAACAACGAGGGGTGGTCAAAAGATATTAAGTGTAATATCAGAGTTAAGCAAGGTTTCCCCCTCTCCCCTACCCTATTTGGCATTTACATCGATAAGCTAGAAGGTTTTTTAGAGGAAGCAGGTTGTGCTAGCATGATCTTAGCTAGACAAGTCATCATCCTTCTTATCTATGCTGACGATATTGTTCTTTTGGCAAGGTGTTCATCTGGCCTTGATAAGCAGCCAAGACTTCTTAAGGATTGTTGCTCTACCATGGGTATGCCAGTTAATACTAACAAAACAAAAGTCATGTTTATCAAATCCAAGGACACTTATGCTAATTTTGTGTATGACAATATCAACTTGGAGGAAGTGTATTCTTACAAATACCTAGGAATTGATATTCATCACAAGCTCAATTGGAATTATAGCATTGAGAAAAGGATTAATTAAGGGTGGAAAGCTTATTTTTCTCTCGAAAATAATTGTAAAGCAGCAAACCTTACGATGTGGGATAAAAGAAGCTCATCTTGGAAACTTTATTCATTCCTGTTATCTTGTATGGGTGTGAGGTTTGGGGCTGCAACATCTCTAGAGAATCCTGGAGAAAGATTGAGCAAATCTAGAAGCGTTTTATAATGTATAACCTCAAAATTAAAAGCAATACACTCTACCCTATTCTCCTTATAGAAGTGGGTCTTTCCTGTATCGAGAGCCTTGCTATGAGTAGGCTCTTGTTATACAAGCACAAAATCAATAACATGGGAGACCATAGAATTCCTAAGCTAGCTTTAAATTTTAGCCAAAACCACCTAAGAATCAAGCGAGGTTGGTGTAAAGATACCAGGGCCTGGTTAAACCATTGGGAGATCGACGAAACTATTCCACTGCAAAATATTCCTCTAGTTTTCCTTTCCGCACTATTGATCTCTATGGAAACGATATGAACCATCGGATCTGGACTACAGAAAGCAGAAGTCAGACTTACCACTTTTATAACCATTTTTTTAACCTCTTCCACACTTTCCCTGGGAAGAAATGAGTTTTTGGCCTTAGATCTTGTGCGTTGTGCATTCCCTTCATCCATTTCCTGTTATCATTCAACTAAGGGTGGATTTATTCATTTATAAACCTTTGAAGGTCAAAAAATCATAATTTCTTCAAGTTTTTTCCATTCTTACTTTGGAAATCCCCCTTCCAACACCTGCAAAAATCCATCAACAATATTAAGGGTTAAATGAAATGGAATTTTTTAGGGCCTATTCCTCCTTTTGATGGCCATATCATTCACAAAATATTTATCCCATAAATGGTGCTAACAACTGGCTCCAACTCAAGATGTTATCCTCCCTACAAGGTAGCAAAGAACCCCATAGACCATGTGCCAAATCCATTAGGAGGCTCCAGGCTTTCAGACTTCATGCTTTTCTGTTTCTTTCTGTAAGTAAAAAGCAAAGAAAACTGGAAACATGGCTACCCCTTCAGATCTTAGAGCCTTCTCTTTGGGCTTCAAATATTCTAGCTTCACCATCATGACTGTTAGAAATGTAAAGAAAGAAAAATACATACAAGTATGATGCATAAATTACCTCCTCTTTCATGCCAAATAATGCTTAAGATATCTCCCATTTGCTGAACCTCCCTTCAGCTGAGATCCATCCCAGTGATGTAGAATGAATGTATTGTCTCCTCTGTATGTTTCAATGATGTAGGGGCCTACCCACATGTGATCAATTTTTCCATGTTTATCTTCTTTGGGAGCATCCCACTTCAAGACCAAATCCTCAATCTGGAACTTTTCCTCCTTTACCCTTCTGTCAAAGGCTTTCTTCATTCTTTCTTGATGTAAATGTACTTTATCATATGCTTTATCCCTTACTTCATTTAATTCTATGATGTGGTTAATCCTTCTTTGCACATTATGGGGCTCATCCCGTTGTTCTTGCAATAATTTAATGACTGACACACATAAGGATGTTGGAAAAACTACCTCAACTCCATATACCAATTGGAAAGGTGACATTCCAATTTCTCTTTTGGTGCTAATTCTGTCATCCCACAAAGCATATCTCAGCTTTGTATTCCAGGCTCTTTTGTTATCTTCCAACGCCTTCTTAATGATTCTTACTAGGTTTTTGTTTGAATACTCAGCTAGCCCATTACCCTATGGGTAATATGTAGTAGAATGATTTAGGATAATATGGTATTTATGACACAAGCTTACCATTTTCTTAGACTTGAAGGCAGGAGCATTATCTGCTACAATTCTTATGGGAAAACCAAACCTAGACAAAATATTCTCTTCGAGGAAACCCATTATTACCGTATATGTGGCCCTTCTTGTAGGGATTGCTTCAATCCACTTAGTGAAGTAGTCAGTTGTTGTCAAGATCCATATGTGTTGTCCTGAGGAGTTAGGATTTATTTCTCCAATAAAGTCTAGTCCCCACTACTAAAAGGGTGCTTCTACTAATATGGGATTAAGAGGAAGTCAAAACACGTTTCCTTTTCCATCAAAGATCTGGAACTGGTAACAGGTAGTAGTCTCCTTGTAAGCATCTGAGAACATTGAAGGCCAGTAGAAACCAGTCCTCAAAATATTGTTTGCAAACACCTTCCATGAAAGATGTCCACCACTATCTCCCTTGTGAATTTCTTTCATTGTCTGCTTAGCTTCATTTTCCAAGAGGCAGTTTAGTAAGACACCCCCATGATCTTTCCAATAGAGGCATTTTTTCAAAATGCAAAACTTAGAAGATTTTAGCTTTACAAATATTTCCCTTGTTTCTCTCAACCCTGCAGGAGCCTGTAAATTCTGCAATACATATACAATATCAAAATACCAAGGGGATACAAAGAAATCGAGCATTACCTGTACCTCTGCATTACGCTGATTGGAATGAATGGTCAAGAAATTCAGCTATAAGGATTCACAGTTTGAGTTCCTCATCATCTTTGCAAGCCCCTTCCCTTTGATCAACTTGGTGGGTCATATTTCAATGTCATATTCCAATAACATAGCAATCCACTTTTCTCTCTTTCCTTCTGGATCTCGCTGTGTGAGTATGCCCTTCACCACATTACTAGGAACATAAGCAATGATGTGTGACTAAAGAATGTAAACCCTGAAATCCTTTAAAGACTTTACCAGAGCATACGCCTATTTCTCAATGATGTCATACTTCAATTCCCCATCCCTCAACACTTAACTAAAAAAAGATATGGATCGTTTTGCATTTTGACTGTTCCTTTGTAATAGTACTCCAGCAATGGTGTGGCCAGAAGCATAAGAAAAAATCAGAAAATCTTTGGCAAAGTATGGGCTTCCCAGAACAGGTGCCTCTATGACAGCCAGTTTGATGTCCCTAAAATACCTCCTTGCATCTATGGTCCGCTTAATCTCATGGTATTTCTTTATCATATTATTGATGGTCATTAAAATAGCAGCAAATCTAGGAATACATATTTTTAGAAAATTTACCTGTCCAATGAAAGATTATACTTATTTTTTTCTTCTTGGTTCTTCATCTTTCATGATTGCACTAATTCTTGCTCGGTCAATATCTAAGCCATCCTTAGAAATGATATGTCCCAGCAACTTTCCCTCCTCCAATGCAAAATTTGACTTTCTGGGGTTCAGTGAAGGCTCCACACCTTTTTCATTTTAGGAAAACTTTCTCCAAGTGTTTGAGATGCTCTTTGTCAGACCTTGAGTATACTGTAATGTCATCCATGTAGACCACCACAAAATTGTCCTTCTTCTCTGCAAATGCAATTTCCATAACACGTTGGAAAGTGGCCCCTGCATTAATTAGACCAAAAGGAATTTTCGCATACATGAATGTACCCCATGGTGTAGTGAATGCAGTCTTCTCTTGGTCCTCAGGAAATACCTTGATTTGGTTGTATCAAGAGAAACCGTCCATAGTTGAGATCCTTTCAGATCCCACCACTTTCTATAGAATGTGCTCCATTTTTGGCAAATGATAATTATCCTTTATGGAGACTTTGTTGAGGTTCCTAAAAATCTACGCACAGCCTGATCTCACCATTCTTCTTCTTGACAGGTACTGGATTTTCTACCCAATTAGAAAACCTCAGAGTCACTATGATCTTGGAATTGAACATGTTATCACCCTGTAATTTTCCTATGGTTGTGATAGTAAGTCACATGGGTAACCGTTTCAACCAATCTTTAGACTGTAGTCTATCCTTACAAATAGCCATGCCCTTGGCCTTGATGATGTAACCATCCCTCATCAGCATTGGTGGATGTTTCCTTTTCGCTTCTTGTGAAACATCCGGCTTACAATTCCAAATCCTTTTGATCTTGATCAGATCCTTCTCTCCATGTGAGAGATTGGCCACCTTATCCTCCATTAAAGGCCTCCTGGTGCGAGACTTGCTACTTTTGACAGGCTAAGTACAGAGACTCGAAAGTTCCCCACCGGTGAGCCTAAAAGTTCTGAACCCTTGTACCTCGTCATAACTCACAGGCATGAAAGAAGGAAATTTTATAATTGAGGGATCGACGTCGGATTGTTTTCCTTGCAGCAGCTTCACGTGCCACCAGCCACTTTCGCATCATTCGTTCACTTCCCAATTGAAAAATTTGTGTGAAATAAATTCCAAGTGGTGCATGTGTCACATCATCCTCCTTCTCACCTGACTTGGAGGTGGAGAGAGGGGATCCTACATGCCGGATCACTTGGCCATCCAAAGGCTTCCTGAAGACGACGTGGGGGCCACGTGTGAGGGAGGAAGAGACAAGAGGCACTAAAGGATATGGAGCGTGATAACATCGGTCCTGTCTCGAGGGCGAAGGAGTGGACATTTGATGAGGCTAGCCCACATTAGGCCATACGACATCAATCCCCGCCAATGCTTCACATTTTTCCCATAGCGAAACATCTCGTTTGTTGACGAATTCCTCTGCATGGAAGGAACTATCTTTGCCAACCCCTTCATTTTCTAGGGCGTCTGCCACCCTGTTCCCTGATGGTTTTACATGCAAGAACAAGAGTGCAGGATTGTCCCTCAGCCATCTTCTAAGCACTGTTAGGCTGCACTCCCACCTCCAGTTTCTATAAACCTGACTTATGGACGCTCTATTCATTATTCTTCTGGCTAAGTTGATGACCACCTGAGAATCCCCTTTCGCTATCAATGTTCGTTGGTTCTGTATCACCCACACGATCCTGTTTATGAGGCCTTCCAAATCCGCTATATTAATAGTGCATGTGCCTAATATTCCCTAATAGATACTAAGGATTCTTCCCTGAGAATCCCTAATTGCTCCTCTGAAACTAGCCGGACCTAGATTCCCTTTTGCAGCCTCGTCAAAGTTAAGCTTGAAGGTGCCATTCAGAGGTTTTTGCCAGAACTCAGAGCTATTCATCTGTTTGATCAATTTTTTGGGTCGAGAATTGTTCAAAGGTAACTTTCTTATTCCCCATCCTTGAAGGATTTGTTTTTCTGATGCTTCTGCCTCGAATCCTCATGTGTCCAAGAGGTGAGCGTTAAAGTTTCTTTTAAATGAGCTTCTAAAATTGTCCATATTTATTTAACCCTGCGCTTTTTGTTTTCAAAATTTTTTAAGTTATGGGTTTTCCAAATTCCTAGACCACGAAGCCCGGAAATAACTCCCATATTTTGTTCACTAATTTGTTTTTGAATATATTCTTATCCCACTCCGCTATAGTTATATCGGGTCTTCCAATGTGTCTACGGTTCGTTTTAAATAGCCCTGTTCCTCTTTCCCATATAGCGGTAGATATTGGGCATTCATCCAGCAGGTGATTTAGAGTTTCAATGATGTTTTCACATAGACTGCATCTTGAAGGTCCCGAAAACCCCCGGACTTGTATATTATCCCATGTGAGAATTCGACGTTTGAGAATAAACTAGCAAAAAGCTGCAATCCTGGGCCACCAATTCCCTCCCCAAATTTCCCCCCATTTGGCTTCCTTTTCCAGCCTGTGAGTTTTATTCAACACCCCTATGGCCTCTTTTATGTTGAACCTTCCAAGATTGGAATATCCCCATCGTATTTTATCTGGGCTCTCATGCCAGTGGATCTTCCTGGAATAGAGGTCCATGTAGAACTCTTCAATGTCCTCTGTTGGTGCTAGTCTTTACCACCAGTCTTTCCTTTTCCAAGTCCTGAATAATTTGTCAGAGGACCCAGAGTCCCAAAATTCCTTCACCGTCTTTACCTGGCTGTGTTGAAGATGGGCTATAAGAATCGGAACGTCATCCTAGCTTTCAACACATTGTTCTTGTTAGCCAGTTTTGCTACACAGTCTGAATGTTGCCATATGCCAAAATTTGAATGTTTCATTCACAGGCAACGCCACAGCAGGATGAATCAAAGGAAGTCACAGCAGTAATGAAGCAAACGTTAATGTTACAGCCACAAATGACAACAACGTCACAGCTATAAATATTGCATAGAATACCCGCATATTGAAGAGGATTTTGTTATAAGCATCAGAAGTCAGAAGGTATTGGGTATGACTGGCTACAACTGGCTATCAGCTATGACCGCCTTGAGGCAATGATCTTAAGGCAAGGACTCCCGAATATGATCGTATATAAGCTATGACCTCGCTCTGACTGGCTATGACTAATTGATTATGACTGTAAGTATGGCTTATATGACTGGCTGTATGGATTCAGGTGCTTACTGTGTATATATGGCCAGTCTGTTTGGCTATGTGTTGCTATGTGTCTGGCGCATTATCCACCATCCTCGACAGGTGCAACGCAAGTTCTATCTGTTGGCCCCTTCCACAAATTCTGTTGAGTAGGCGGGAAAACTCTTAATCAGAAGTCGGAAAATTTTCACATCGGAAGTGAATGACTTTCCCAGGCGCAACGGCGGAAAGGTTAAAGACACGCATCGGCAGTCGGAGCGCTTTGGACTTCGGACGCTTAGTTGCTTTGGGAGCCGCAACGGTGGAAGGATAGTGATTTTTCATCCGCAACGACGGAAGGGTAGTGGCTTCTTCATCCGCAACGGCGGAAGGATAGTGATTTCTCATCTGCAACGTCGGAGCTTTAAAAACATCAGAATTCGGAAGGACATCCCCTTTCGCAACGTCGGAGCGAAAAGCAGAACAGGAGCCACAACGTCAGAGCTTCAAAACATCGGAAGCCGGAGTGGAACGGGAGCCGCAACGACAGAGGTATAAAGACTTTTGAGAGCCGCAACAGTGGAAGACGAAAGACTACGGGCTCCGTGGTAGGTCTATCGGTGTCAGAAACGTTATGAGTCAGATGGTTGGCATATTATGGAGCCACAATGGCGGAGATTGAAAGAACAAAATGTTCCGACACGAAACCAAACAATCAGCCGACTAAGGAAAATGCATCGGAGAAGAATATCAAGATTGAAGCTGATCATCCTTCCGCAACGGCGGGCGAATAAGCAAATTATCTTCCGATTTAAAATGTATTCAAGCAATTAATGACTATTTGCAGAATGCAGAGAGTCAAAGGACTTAAAAAAAAATTCAGTTAGAGACTTTGAAAATCTATGGCATTCATGGAATGTGAATCGATCAGCATTCAAGACGCTAAGAGTCTTGACAGTTAAAAATCCATTAACTATTTATCATTTACAGTTAGATGGTACATGAAGCATCCGTAACCGTTTCTGTAATAAATGGAGAGAATGTGAATCGACTGAAAAAGATATATATACATATTGTAGCAAGTAGACCAGGAGGGTGAACGGTTCTAAAAGGAAAGTTCGAAGATAAGAGATTGAGCACATTGCAGAAAAGAATCGAAGAGCTGGATACGATGATGAATAGAGATTAACAGTTGCAGAGCATGAATAGTCCATATGAGAAAGAATACATGAATGATACAGTAACAGTCTCGGTGAGTTCTACATGTGCTTAGTCTTGATGATAAACAGAGTTCTCTGGGGTGTTGTAGCATCCCTCTGGTTGTTTCCAGAAAATAGACACAAGTTGGTGCTTGTATAATTGGAAGTTGGAGTTTCCAGAGGTAGCAGCCTCGTCTGGGTTGAAGCTCAGACAAAATAAAAAGAATGTAAAGAGGAGTTGGAGCTTACCTTTCATTCTTAAGAAGAAAAGTTTTTATTGTTTCCTCATGAAAACATTGTGTCTTGTGTTCATTGATGTGATTGAATGTTGACTGAATGGTTTAAACATATGTTCATAATAAATCTGAAACATCCTTTAGAAGAGGCACTTTGGTAAGTAACTGATTCACCCCCCCCCCCTTCTCAGTTACTTTAATCCGTCCAACAATTGGTATCAGAGCCAGGTTGTTTCAAATCAGTTTAACCACTGGAAGCTAGATCCTAAACAATGGACAAGAAATCAGAATTTACCAAACATGGACTGCCTCTATTTGATGGACATAATTATGCCTTTTGGAGTATAAGAATGAAACTGTTTCTATAGTCTCAAGGAGTTGATGTATGGCAAGCTTGTTTAAATACATATAATGCTCCAGCAACTATTCCAACAGATCCTATAAGTAGAAGACTCTATGAGAGTAATTCAAAGGCTATGTATGGTATTCTAGGAGGCCTAGCATCTTCAGAATTTGTTAAAGTAATGAACTATTCCTCAGCAAAAGAAATTTGGGACAAACTGAAAATAGTCTATGAAGGGGATGATAAAGTTAAAAATGCCAAATTACAAACATATAGATCTCAATTTGAAAGTTTGAAAATGGAAGAATCTGAGGATATAGCCACTTATTTCCTTCGAATAGATGAAGTTGTCAATATCATGAGAGGGCTAGGACAAAAGATTAAAGATGAAGATCTTGTACAAAAGGTTCTTAGATCTCTTCCTACTAGATTTAATCCTAAAGTTTCTGCATTAGAAGAAAGAGCAGATTTAGATACCTTAGATATGGATACTCTTAGTGGAATACTGACTGCATATGAAATGAGAATTTCTGGTGAGACTTCTTCTAGGAAAGAAGCAGCATTCAAAGCAGTAAAGAAGGAGAAGAAGAAGAAAGTAGAAGAAGCGAATCATTCTGAAAAATCAGAAGAAGATGATGAAGAAGCAAATTTTGTCAAGAGCTTAAAAAGAGGTACAAATAAGTTCAAAGGTAAGCTTCCTTTGAAATGTTTTGGATGTGGTAGAATAGGCCACTTTGCTTCCAAATGTCCGTATAGTAAGAACTCTGACAATGAGGAAGAAAGCAGTAAAAAGCCAAAGCAATACAAAAATAAATACAAGAAGTCTTTCAATAGACGTACTTTCAAGAAGAAGAGTTTATTTACTAAAGAAGAAAGTGATATATCTGATTCCGATGAAAGTGATGATCAGTCAGATGAGAATCTATTTATGGCTTTGGAAAATCAAAAAGACCAATTTGAAGAGGAAGAAGACAGTGAAGTGGATTTGGAAGCAGAATTGGTAAGTGCTCTATGTGATTTAAGAAGAGAAAGAAAAGAATGTAGACATCTGAAGAGAAATGTTAAAGAACTTGAGGATGAGTTGAAAAAATCAAATGATTCATTTGAAAGCACTGAAGCAATGATGAGTGAATTAAAACTAAAACTGGAAGAAGCTAGAATCACTGAAGAATCTTTAAATAAATTAATTATTGAAAAAGATAAAGAGATTGAAACGCTGAAATTAGAAGTTGTCTTATTAAGGAAGAAGGTTCAGGAAAGTAACATGAATCACAGTTCACCAATTCTAGATCAGATAATAGAAAGTTAGAGATCTGTAAATGATAAAACTGGACTTGGTTATAAGGCAGCAGTGACTAATGAGTGTTCTAGTTCAGATGTGAAAGCAACAGGTACAGAAAAGAAGAATGAGAAAGGGGCTGATAAGAAGTCAGTGGTTGAGAAACAGGAAGAAAAGTCAAGACCAAATGTTCAGATAAGAACACCTGACAGGTATCAATACAAATTCAATGGCTATTGTTTTTTCTGTTACAATTATGGACACAAGGATGCATTGTGTGATAAGTTTTCAAGAAAGATATCTGAACATAATGGTTATGAGAAGCCCACACATGGTTATGGAAAAAGGATAGATTTGACAAGTCAAAACAGAAACAGGTTTGATGTTCTGAATCATGAAACAGAATGCTATAAGTGTCAAAATTTTGGCCATATTTCAATAAATTGTCCTACTAACTTTCAAAAAGTTAGTAAACCCATCTATACTCATCAACAAACTCAAATCTGGAAAAGGAAGACTGAAAATCTGAAGGCTGAAAAATGTAACGTAGCCCTGCAAGCTGAACATAAAATCAAATGGATAATAGACAGTGGATGCTCCAAACATATGACAGGAAGTAAACATCTATTTATCAAACTAGACAAAGGAAAAGAGGGGTCTGTCACATTTGGGAATGATCAGACAGCCAGAATAATTGGAAGAGGGACTGTATGTTTAAACAGTAAGAAAAACTTGGCTGAAAATGTCCTGTTGATAGAAGACATGGAACACAACTTGTTGAGTGTTAGTCAAACATGTGATAAGGGACACTACATGATATTTGATTCAAATGGATGTCAAATCAGAGATGTGAAAACAGATAAACTAATAGGTACAACCACAAGAAGTTCAAGCAATGTCTATATTCTAGATGAGAAACAGAATGAATGATGTCTTAGTAATGAGAATGAAAGCTGGTTGTGGCACAAGAGACTAGGTCACATCAATTTTGATAATCTGATCAATATGAGTAAGAATGAAGCTGTAAGAGATTTACCATCTTTAAAGAATCTCTCAGGTTCAGTGTGCAAGCAATGCCAACATGGGAAACAAACAAGAGTTAGATTTAAAACAAAAGAATACTCCACAACTAAACCTCTTGAGATAGTGCATACTGATATTTGTGGGCCCATGAGAACAAAAGGGATGAAAGGAGAAAAGTATTTCTTATTATTTGTGGATGATTACACTAGAATGACTTGGCTTTACTTATTGAAAAAGAAATCTGAAGCTTTTGACTATTTTCAAACGTTTAAAGAATTTGTTGAAAATGAATGTGACAAGAAAATAAAGTGCCTGAGATCTGATAATGGAGGAGAATACGTGTCAAATGAATTTAACAAATTTTGTGATGTGAATGGGATAAAGAGACACCTCTCTGTGACTGAAACACCTCAGCAGAATGGGGTAGTAGAAAGGAAAAACATAACAGTAGTAGAGATGGCTAGAAACATGCTCCATGAAGCAAAGTTGAGTAATGTGCTTTGGCCTCAAGCTATTCACACAGCAGTTCACATTCTGAATCAATGTATGCTAAGAAACAATCAGTCTGTCACACCATATCAAATGTGGAAAGGAAGACCAGCCAGCGTTAAACATTTCAAGATTTTTGGCTGTAAGTGTTATATCAAACGAGTAGATCCACATTTGGGAAAATTAGACTCTAGAACCGATGATGGAGTATTAGTTGGATACTCCTGCTCTAGAAAAGCATATAAATGTTACAATTTCAGACTAAGAAAGATCGTTGAAGCAATAGATGTAACATTTGATGAATCTGCATTCTTAAAAACAAAGACTAAGCAAAAGGAGTTTGAGATTCATGATATATTTGACAAGCACAGGTCAGATGATGAAGAGGATGAAATAGAAGAGGCCCAGGCTGATGACAGTGACAGATCTACTTGTGATGATGAACAATGCTTCAGTACTTCAAAAAATGCAATTTCAACAAAATCTCCAAGTAGTAGAATACAGAAAAATCACCCTGAAGAATTGATTATTGGGGATATAAACTCAGGTGTCGAGACAAGAAGCAAAAGACAACAACCCATCCTTGAAAAGCAGGTATCACTTCTCTCTCTGACTGAACCAAAAAACGTGTCAAATGAAGCTATCAAAGATGAACATTGGGTAAATTCTATGAAGGAAGAGCTTAGTCAAATCGAAAAGAATCATACCTAGAAACTAGTTCCTAGATCTGCAAACAAAAATGTAATAGGAGCTAAGTGGGTTTTCAGGAATAAAATGGATGATACAGGAAAAGTAACCAGAAATAAAGCAAGACTAGTCTGCAAAGGTTATGCACAGGTAGAAGGGATTGATTACAGTGAAACATTTGCCCCTGTTGCTAGAATGGAAGCAATAAGGTTGATCTTAGCATATGCCAGCTCCAAACAAATCAAAGTCTACCAAATGGATGTGAAGTCAACTTTTCTGAATGGTGATTTGGAAGAGGAAGTCTACATGGAGCAGCCAGAAGGATTTCATGTACAAGATGCATCACAGTTTGTTTACAGATTGAGGAAAGCGTTATATGGATTAAAGCAAGCACCTAGGGCATGGTACTCCAAACTAGATAACTACTTGATGCAGCAAGGATTCAAGAAAGGTCACACAGATAGTAACCTGTACATTAAACAAGAGAATAACAGTCTGACTATTATAGAAGTTTATGTTGATGACATAATTTTTGGGAGTGACAATGATAGACTGAGCACAAAGTTTGCTGAAAACATGCAGCAGGAATTCAAAATGTCTATGCTAGGAGAAATGAAGTTCTTTCTTGGACTACAAATCAATCAATGTGACAGAGGTATCTCTATCTCTCAGACTAAATACATTAATGAAATGTTAAAGAAATTCAAAATGGAGGACTGTAAGCCAGTTGGTACACCTATGGTCACTGGATGTAAACTCAGTAAAGATGATGACTCTGGAGATGTAGACCAGACTATGTACAGATCTATGATTGGCAGCCTACTCTATGCTACAGCAACTAGACCAGACATTATGCATGTTGTTTGTCAGGTTGGAAGATTTCAGGCTTCACCCAAGAATGGTCAGTTGTTGGCTGTAAAGAGGATTTTCAGATACTTAAAAGGAACAACAAATCATGGTTTATGGTATCCAAAAGATAACTCTGGACTTATATGCATTTACTGATGCTGACTGGGCTGGATGTGTTGATGACAGGAAAAGTACTAGTGGTGCTGCCTTCTTTCTTGGAGGTTGTTTGGTAAGTTGGTCCAGTAAGAAACAATCATCTGTTTCATTATCTACAGCTGAAGCAGAGTATATAGCAGCAGCAGGATGCTGCACCCAGATTCTTTGGATGAAGCAGATGTTGAAGGATATGCACATACATAATGATGATCCCATTCCCATTTTCTGTGATAATACAAGTGCAATAAGCATTTCAAAGAACCCCGTGATGCATTCAAAGACTAAACACATACCCATCAAATATCATTTTCTGAGAGAGCAGGTGCTATCCAAAGTTATTAAGCTTGAATATGTTGGAAAAAAAGACCAGATTGCTGATATTTTCACTAAGCCTCTTCCCAAATCTCAATTTGAAATGCTTCGAGCTCAGTTGGGGATTTGTCCTCTCTGAATATTTTCTCATTCACATTACAGGTTCTGATTTCCTGGTGTCAAATGGTTCCAGATTCTCTTGCTTTGTGAACATATTCAGTACAGATTGGTTTCATTTTTTCAGCTGTTAGTTGTCTCACAGTGACAGGGGGAGACACATTCACAAGGGGAGTTCTCTTTCTATCTTTGCCATGGATGTCAAAAGGGGGAGAAAGCTTTCAAAGTTTGTCATCATGTCAAAGGGGGAGTTTGTTAGCCAGTTTTGCTACACAGCCTGAATGTTGCCATATGCCAAACTTTGAATGTTTCATTCACAGGCAACGCCACAGCAGGATGAATCAAAGGAAGTCACAACAGTAATGAAGCAAACGTTAATGTTACAGCCACAGATGAGAATAATGTCACAGCTCTAAATATTGCACAGAATACCCGCATATTGAAGAGGATTTTGTTATAAGCATCGAAAGTCGGAAGGTATTGGGTATGACTGGCTACAACTGGCTATCAGCTATGACCGCCTTGAGGCAATGATCTTAAGGCAAGGACTCCCGAATATGATCGTATATAAGCTATGACCTCGCTCTGACTGGCTATGACTAATTGATTATGACTGTAAGTAAGGCTTATATGACTGGCTGTATGGCTTCAGGTGCTTACTGTGTATATATGGCCAGTCTATTTGGCTATGTGCTGCTATGTGTCTGGCGCATTATCCACCATCCTCGACAGGTGCAACGCAAGTTCTATCTGTTGGCCCCTTCCACAAATTCTGTTGAGCAGGCGGGAAAACTCTTAATCGAAAGTCGAAAATTTTTCACATCAGAAGTTGAATGACTTTCCCAGCTGCAACGGCGGAAAGGTTAAAGACACACATCGACAGTCGGAGCGCTTTGGACTTCGGACGCTTAGTTGCTTTGGGAGCCGCAACGACAGAAGGATAGTGGTTTTTCATCCGCAACGGCGGAAGGGTAGTGGCTTCTTCATCCGCAACGGCGGAAGGATAGTGATTTCTCATCTGCAAAGTCGGAGCTTTAAAAACATTGGAAGTCGGAAGGACATCCCCTTCCGCAACATCGGAGCGAAAAGCAGAACAGGAGCCACAACGTCAGAGCTTCAAAAAATCTGAAGCCGGAGTGGAACAGGAGCCGCAATGATGGAGGTATAAAGACTTTCGAGAGCCGCAACGGCGGAAGACGGAAGACTATGGGCTCCATGGTAGGTCTATCGGTGTCGGAAACATTGTGAGTCGGATGGTTGGCATATTATGGAGCCGCAACGGCGGAGATTGAAAGAACAAAATGTTCCGACACGAAACCAAACAATCAGTCGACTAAGGAAAATGCATCGAAGAAGAATATCAAGATTGAAGCTGATCATCCTTCCGCAACGGCGGGTGAATAAGCAAATTATTTTCCGATTTAAAACGTATTCAAGCAATTAATGACTATTCGCGGAATGCAGAGAGTCAAAGGACTTAAAAAATAAATTTAGTTAGAGACTTTGAAAATCTATGGCATTCATGGAATGTGAATCGATCAGCATTCAAGACGCTAAGAGTCTTGACAGTTAAAAATCCATTAACTATTTCTCATTTACAGTTAGATGGTACATGAAGCGTCCGTAACCGTTTCTGTAATAAATGGAGAGTATGTGAATCGATTGAAAAAGATATATATACATATTGTAGCAAGCAGACCAGGAGGGTGAATGGTTCTGAAAGGAAAGTTTGAAGATAAGAGATTGAGCACATTGTAGAAAAGAATCGAAGAGCTGGATACGATGATGAATAGAGATTAACAGTTGCAGAGCATGAAGAGTCCAGATGAGAAAGAATACATGAATGATACAGTAACAGTCTCGGTAAGTTCTACATGTGCTTAGTCTTGATGATAAACAGAGTCCTCTGGGGTGTTGTAGCATCCCTCTGGTTGTTGCCAGAAAATAGACACAAGTTGGTGCTTGTATAATTGGAAGTTGGAGCTTCCAGAGGTAGCAGCCTCGTCTAGGTTGAAGCTCAGACAAAATAAAAAGAATGTAAAGAGGAGTTGGAGCTTACCTTTCATTCTTAAGAAGAAAAGTTTTTATTGTTTCCTCATGAAAACATTGTGTCTTGTGTTCATTGATATGATTGAATGTTGACTGAATGGTTTAAACATATGTTCATAATAAATCTCAAACATCCTTTAGAAGAGGCACTTTGGTAAGTAACTGATTCACCCCCCCCCACTTCTCAGTTACTTTAATCCGTCCAACAGTTCTTGGTTCCATGCCTCGCTGACGAACCGAGCAGAGCTTCCATCTCTTACTTCCTAGAAACTGTGTCATTGGATGAGGTTTCAGTTTTCCTAGGCCAATTTCCAGATGCTGGAACTTGGGAGGTCCTCCCAAAATCCGATCAGAGATTGTTTCGGCCAATGTTGTGCATACTTGGCATGCCATAGGTTCACCTAGGGTTCCTCCTCGTGAGTTATCCATTTCCACCATATCTTTGCTCCCATTGCTTTGTTGGTATCTAAAGGATCTTGAATACCTGACCCTTCCGCATCTTTGGGTTTGCAAACAGTTTTCCAATCCACCAATGGCCATTTCCTATGGCTGTTGTCTCCTCCCCACAAAAATTTCGTTTGTATATTCCAAATCTGCTTAATGATAGATTTTGGAGCTGCCAGAACCGAGAATAGATAAAGCGGCATCACCTGGAGGATAGACTTAACCAGAGTAAGTCTACTTGGGAAATTAAGGGCTCTGTACGTCCATTGGCAGAGTTTCTGCTTAAGTTTGTCTAGAACATCCTTCCACGAGACCTGTCTAGTAGTCTATTCTGCAAGTGGTGCTCCTAAATATTTGGAAGGGAGCCCGCCCTCAGAGAATCCCAAGATCCTTAAAATATTCCTTTTCATGATTTTCGGATTGTTGAAGAAGTAAACCTGGGATTTGGCCTTATTGATTTCAAGTCCACTGGCTTCTAGGAAAGTATCCAACTCATCTTTGATACCTTGAGCCTCCTGAACCATGGATGGAGCCATACACATCGTATCATCTACAAATTGCTGATGAGTTTGAGGTTCTAGCTCTTCAATAATGGAAAGCCCTTTGATATTATTCTCCAAGCGAAGGCTCTTGAGCTTTCTACCTAGACCTTCCACTGCTATAATAAACAGAACAGAGGACAGAGAGTCCCCCTGTCTGATACCTCAGGAGATCTGGAAGGGTGTGGAGGGGTTACCGTCAACCAAAATGGAAAAGAAGGCCGAAGAAACCAGATTCATGACCCACCCGATCCATTGATCAGAGAATTCGAAAGCCTTAAGAATCCCTGCTAAGAATTGCCACTTTAGTTTATCATAAGTTTTAGATAAATATAAGTTTAAAAGCATACCTGGGATTTTCTTGATTTTGACCAAATGGATGGTTTCATGGATCAGGATGATTCCATCCAGAATTTGTCTTCCTTCAACGAACCCTGCCTGCTCAGAAGAGATTATTAAAGGAAGCAAAGGACGAAGCCTGTTGGCTATTATCTTGGAGATGATTTTGCAAATGACATTACATAAGGTGATCGGTATGAGCTTTCCAAGGCCTTCCGTTCCTGTCTCTTTAGGGATAAGTGCTAGGAAGGTTGCATTTAGAGCTTTCAGAGTATTACTCGTCTTCCTAGAGTCCTCCACTAGAGCCCAAACTTCCTCTTTTAGCCAATCCCAACAAGCATGGAAGAAGTTGGTGGTGCACCCATCTGTTCCTAGAGCTTTATCATTTGACATTTTCTTGACCGCATCCTCGACTTCTTCCAGCTCTATTGGTTTCAGCAGTAATAAGTTATGATCTTCCGTTATGACCTGTGGAATGTGACTCAGAACCTCCCTCTAGGATGCATCCCTGTCCCAATTAGGTTCCTCCAGAAGTTTGGCAAAATAGGAATTCAGGGTGATTTCCAATTCTTCCTGGGTTTCGGCAATATGTCCTTCTTTTGTTTTCAATCTAGTCATACGGTTGCCCTGGCAATGATGAATGGTTGCTTTGTGGAAGAAACTGGTATTTCTCTCTCCTTCTTGAAGCCACTTCACTCTGGCTTTCTGGTTCCATAATATTTCCTCCTGATGTTCTCTTTGGCTAAATTCTTGGATCAGAGTTCTTTCTTGCTCTCGAATGTCCATTGTGAAGGAATTTTGTATTCCTTTCATTTGCACCTCCTTTATTTTTCCTTCCAGCTCTGCTTTTTCCTTAAAGATATTACCAAAATATTTTTTGTTCCATTTCTTGATTTTTGTTTTAAGGATTTTAAGCTTTTGTTGGACCTGGTACATCTGCGTTCCCTTAATGGTTGGTATTTCCTCCCACCATTCTTTTAGTTTTCCAGGGAAGTCGACCTGGAGAAGCCAAAAATTTTCAAAACGGAAAGGTATGCGCAGGTTAATCCCCACAATTTCCCATTCCAGCTTGATAGGTCAGTGCTCTGATTCAACAGATGGGAGTACCATAGCCCTCAGTTCTCCTTCGTTCATCATGATGGACTCTGAAACCAAAAAGTGGTCTAGTTGACAGGTTATGCCCCTATCTCCCGTTTTTTTATTATTCCAAGTAAAGATACCATTATTTGTTCTGACATCTATCAGTTCAAGGTTGTCGATAACTTCATTAACGTATTCAGTGATAGGGTTTAGATGTCTTATCCCACCTTTTTTCTCATCAAGATTCTTGATCAGGTTGAAGTCCCCCCCAAGAATCCAAGGTTTTCTTTCTGACATTCCTTTAATCATCTTTAGGGAGTCCATAAATTGCATTTTCACCTTTGCCCGAGGAGGGCCGTACACAATGGTCATGAATCCCCGTATACTAGTACCTAAGATGTGAAAGGCTGCAGAAAGAGAGTGCCGAGATGCAGAGAAGTCAGAGAGAGAAACCTCTCTTGGGTTCCAAAGAATCCCAATACCTCCAGCTACCTTTTTAGTGTCCATTGCAATAGCTTCACATCCTTTCCAAACTTTTCTGCCTATGCTCTTCAGTTCCATCTCCGAGCATTTTGTTCCTTGCAAGAAAATTACTCATGGATTTTCCAGTTCAATCTTTCTCCTTAGAAGACGAATCTTCAAGGCACTATTATAGCCTCTTATATAACAAGATTTGATCCGCATTCGAGACTTATTTATTTGTAGGAGAAAGCGCCGCATATATGGTAGGATATTGTCGTGATGCCACTTGTTGATCCCCAACCATTTGAATCCTTTGCACGTTACTATGTCTTCCTCAGTTTTCTTTCTTAACTTTCCTTTTTCCCTCTTGATCTTTGAGGGATTCTGCCAAGACCCCTAAAAAATTCATTGTTTTGGCCTTGATTATCGCTTTTTCCAGTAATGTAACCTGTTGTGGAAGTATCTTCTTGGGAATATTCAACTAGATCCAGATCTCCTATCTCCACGTCTTCCTCTTCCGCTTCTTGTGTCTTTTTTTTTGTCTTCTTTCATTTCCTAATGCTTTTCTTGGATCTAGAGCTTTGTGCTTGGATCCGCTTCTTGGGGTTGCTGGTTTTGAATCTTCTCTTCTTTGTCCTAGTGTTGATCCTTTCCTTGGGTCTGCTGATGTTGAAACATTTCTTGGGTCTGGAGGTGCCGTATCTTTGTGCTTTGATCCATGTCTATTTTTTTGTTCTGCTCGATGATAGAACTTTGAGGTTCTTGGAGGGCTTCGAACCTATTTTGCGTTTGGACTTTTTAAAATATTTCGGGGCCGGTGGATTTCTTGGTTGATCTTTTCTTGGCCGGTTGATTTTCTTGTTCTTTCATTCCTCCTAGTTTTTTATTCTATGGACAGTCTCGGAACAGGCTCCCGTGTTCATGACATCGCCTACATTTGAACGAGATCTGTTCATAGTCGATTGCTTGAAACCAATCCTCATCCGCCCATGTTAAATCTATTATGTCTAGAAGATCCTTTGATATGTCAAGATATATACAGATCGGGGCATAGGAAGTGTACCTTCTCTGTCGGGTTTGCTCTGAGACTTTTACAAAATTTCCTAGGATGTTCCCAATGTCTGTGAGAATTTCTTTTGACCAATATTCCGTCGGAAAGGAATACATTCCGATCCAGACCGGGACTATTGTGAGATTTTCCTTGTCTGGGTTGAATCTTTCTTTCCATGGTCTTAAGAACAGACCAGTAGAGTTAAAGAAATAAGGCCCGCTCTCAAAGATTCTGGTTCTATCTTCTTCATTAAAAAAGATAACCGTAAATAAGCCTTTTGCTCCCAGTTGTAGATCATAATGGCCTAGTTGTTTCTAGGAGGTGTTTATCCACCACATTAAGGTCTTCTCCTTGGGCCAAATCCCCATGAATTTACCCATAAGCTCACGCTCCATCATATAGTTGATGTCTTCCCTTATTCGGTCCGATTTGATCTGAAGCTTTGGAACCGTTTTCAATTTTGGCACACATTGCCCCATTCTTATGTTAGCTTCTTTTGCCATAGTTTCTTTAATGGATCCGCTCATGCCTTCCCCAACCTTCCCGAGAGTATGGGACATTGGTCTTTTACACTTATCCATCTCTGTTTCCATTTCTGAGCTCTGAACAGGGGCATTACCCCACCGTCCGAGGGCTCACTCATCCCCAGACGAGACCCGTGGCCTAGGGAACAGGCTAAGGCCCCTATCAAATGTCAAACCTCACCCTGTCAAACCTTCCCCCTTCTCTTTCTGGAACCAACAATCTCTGCAACTTGAAACCCCCCTCAAACCTTCCTCCTCTAAGCTTGGGAGTCATAACATCTATTCTTAATATAAGTGTTGCTAGTTTAATATTTTGAAGATAGTCCAATGATATGATGCCATATCAATTCTTAATATAAGTGTTGCTAGTTTAATATTTTAAAGATAGTCCAATGATATGATGCCATATATTAATGACTGACCTCCAAAGTACATTTAGATTAAACTAAATTTAAAACTTGTACCAATTTTATGGGTATCAAAAACTTTTCACTCTTTTTTTGTCATTCTAAACTGGATAACTAGCACATATCATTGCCCATCAATATAAAAATGGACTAAAGGTATGGGGTGCATGTTAAAGCAAAATGTAAGTAAATCACGCAGGAAATAAAAAGCATTATAATGACCATTTAAATTTATGTATCACAGTTAGGTTTTAATTTCGATGTACTGAAAGAGAACATGACCGTTTGGAGGTGCGATTATAGTGGAATCGGACCGTGCTTCGATATTACTGGATTGAACAGAAAAGACTGTTTGGAGGCGCGATTAGTGTGAGATCGCAGTAGGGTCGGATTTGTTCATAATTACCATGAGATATTATTCTCATGGGGCGATGCAGATGTGACAGAACGTACATTGATGGTTAGTTTGATATGCTGCGAAATATTTGCCCGGTTAATTTTATAGGGAAGAATTACCAGTCTTGATTCTTCCACCTCTATAAAAGACTGGCAAAGCATAGCATAGAAGGTAAAAGCTTTGGCTCCGTGTAATCTGCAGAGCATTCTTCTGTACATTGCTGTTTTTATTAAATTCTAAGGCAACTGTTATTTGTCTCAGTGCAGCGTGAAGATGATGAGATGTAAAGGAGAAGAAAATTGTCACGGAGGGTATATGACCATTGTTCATCTGCTGTAAGTAGAATCAATAACCGTAATTGCAATAAAATAAGATTTTTTCATCTGGGATCTGTTAGAGATCAGAAATTTCGACTCTATTGAAGTCGAGTGGAACTCGAACCCGCGACCTTCAGATTTCTCTCACAGCTTTGAAATAGTAATCCTTTAATCAACTGAGCTACGGGACTAAAAATCTATACAAACTATCAAAACATTTGGTAGATTACATAGTCAACCAAAATGCTATGTGCAATTTGCACTTATGAAATTCGGGGTTAGCTTGTTTACACATATATTCGATTTTATGACTTAGGAAGACGCTGGACTGGCGATTTTGAACAGTTTACTTTTGCTGTTGTATTTTTTGTAATTTTAATCCTGATTACTTTTCACATACCGGCACGTTTTATGTGTACATTTTCTGTTTCTCTTAACTTCAATTCAACAGTGGTTGCTATGTTTTATATTTTTTCAGTTTATGTTTCTGGTAATTATTAAATCAGGATATGTATTTTCACAAATATTCGTTGATAGCAGTGTATTCTTTTAAATTTTCCTTATGATGTATTGACGTGTGGTATATATTCCATTTCTGTATTTTGATGGAGAGAATTTTCTTCTGTACATATGTTTTCGATTTTATGACTATAGCCTGGACTGGCCAAGAGTGTTTTGAACATTTTATGTTTTTTCCTTTCATCTGACCGGGATGTTTTATGTGCCTATTTTCCGTTACGCATAACTTCAAACCCGGATGTTACTTTGTTTTATATTTTTCATTTTATGTTTCTGGTAGTTTTGATATTACGGCTTCTGTTGAATTTTTATTTTTATCCGGCATCTCTAACATTCCATCTCACCATTAGTTTCATAAATTTTCTGTGCAGATTTCGTTTTCTCATCGAAACTTGTAAGCAACATTAATTTCGTGGACTAAGGGAAAGAGAGCCGGTTGGATTGCTGGAGTCTCTACATGGCGTCCAATCCAGGTAGGTATTTCAAATATAGTTTAATAAAGAAACAAACAAAAAACATAATTTTAAACTCTATAGGGCAAACTAATTATTTTGTTATATACACATCAATATATTTTGTTTTGCCCAAGGGCAGTGTATATAGTATTCGATTTGAATTGAATCCCGATTAGTTGAGGGTTGACCAAAACAATTTATCATTTTACCCAAGCTTTTACATTATAGATTGATTTTGTTATTTTTTTTTGATATATTGGTTATAAACTTGAAGGTCTTATTTGCAAACCCGACGGTAGTCTTCTCGGTATCGAGAAAATTCTTTAATGACTGTAGCATAGGTTATTGCACATACAACCGAAATCTTCTAGGTATTGAGAAAATTCCTTAATATACCCAGAAAATTCCTTAATGACTATAGCATAGGTTATTGCCAACACCACGGTGGTCTTCTGGGTATTGAGAAAATTCCTTAATGATTGTAGCATAGGTTTTGGCTACCAGAGGTTCACATTTACAACACCTGTCATCTAACATTTACGACATTCTCAGTATTGTTTCATTTACCCATTTTCAACATCCCATTTACTCATTTACATCAACGTTCTCCATATTCTTACATTCAGGTAAGCATTTTGGATAGTCTTGTTCAATTA
>LPNX010372774.1:431277-447175 GCA_001517045.1 Pseudotsuga menziesii | reverse complement strand
GCTGATGCCACTCTACCAGCGAGATTCTCCTTTTTACACGACGTCCACAATGTGTTCAACAAGTGGATGTATGCAGCAATTTCTGCAAATTCTTCTGAAGCGGCTGTAATGCACGATCCAACAGTGCTCTCTCTCTCACGACGGCACTGCAACAAGAGACTTCTCTACTCTTTTCACCCAACAGACCAAGGCTCTTGGCCTTTGGTCTCACGCTGGCAACAATCCGTGCAATAACTCCATGCGCATTTCGGTTCCTGATTCTGTGGCTCTATAGCCTTCAGTACTCCGTGGGCAATATATTTCCACGGTAAGAAAACAGTGGCAACGTTCTCCTCTATGCAGCATGAAAACTTTGAATATCTTCTAATAGATGGACGACCTCTAGCTCTCTCCAGCGATTTGGGCAGATCTAGTATAGTAGGGACGATCTCTCTCTTCTCTGCAATGGATGGTGGGCGACAGCAATTATACAAACAACAGCTTCAAGTATTCTCAGTCACGGGAAACGGCTTTCCTCCACGGTGTCGACAGGCAGCGATTTCTAGGCCTGCGGCTTCAACGAGTCGGCTCCTCAAGCATGACGCAAAGCCTGAATACTTCAAGTCTTCCACACAAACAACGATCTGGCTTCTCACAGCAACGAAGGGCTTCTTGATAGGCCACAAAAGGTCTCACGGCAGCAAAAGGCGACTCTCTCAACATGCCACAAAGGGCTCTCACAACAGGATTCCAATCAGGCTCACGCAACAGGCCACTAGGGCTCAACAGTAGGCCAATCAGTCACTCTCACAACAGTAGGCCACAAAGGCTCTTCACAACAGGCCACTATGGCTCTGATACCAACTTAAGAATTTAGAGAGGAGGAAGTGCAGAGCCAAAAGGCTCGCACATACAAACTGGAATGGTATCAAACCAATTCGATTATTGATGAAGAAATAGTTACAATATATAGATGACAAACATCTTAACAAACCAGATCATAGATCCAATAAAAGTGGATCTCAAACCAAACCATGCTAGTTATAGAGAGTACACATCAACTCAATCCTTGTCAATCTGCCTATCATTTCTACATTATTCCAACACAATTCCTATTCCTATCCAATTCCTGAAATCAATCTATCATTTAATGATCTATATTCGTAGTTTCAATGACTTCTTGATTTCAATTATTTCAATTCTGGTTGCAAGAAAACTATCCATATAAAAGAAATAAAGCATACCTGTTACTGACCTGGCCTTGTCCTCTCACTTTGCCTTCTGTTACAGGTTCGGCACCTGTGATGAACTTGGCCCTCTGTTACTCCATAACACTCTGTTACAGCTCCATAACATACCTGTTCTTGCCAAGAAAAAAACTACACAGATATTAGATACTCTGAAGTACACTTTCTTCTCAGGAATTTGCAAGCAGCTTAAGATAAATTATTATCCTATACTAGGGCGGAAAGGAAATTAGTATCCGATTCATAAATATGTTTAGCTACAGGGAAAATAGTGCGGATAGAAGTAATTAATTCACAAGGAACGCAGAGTAACGGGGCCTTCAACAATAAAGGCAACCTTGGATGTGGATCTCTTTGCGTCTCCAGGGCAGATCACAGTCTTAGAGGGCGGTGTTAGATCAAGCTAAACGAACGAACTCATAGGCAGGGGATTTCTGAATTTAATCTACAATTTCTAGTGTTATCCCATTCCTGAATTCAATCTACCATTTCAATTCCTATTTTGAATGAACTTTTTATTTCACATTACAATTTCAATTCTTATTCTAACGAACTATCCATAAGGAAATAAAACATACTTGTTAATGACCTGGTTTGGCAGTCTGTTACAGCTTCTTAACGCCTGTGATAGATAATTTTGGTCCTCAGCTCCAGCTCCATAGTAATTTTTCATTGATGCTTTTATATTCAAATTTAAAAAAGATAACCTCTTCTATTACAAGCCGCAACAAAACACAGCACAAACACAGACTAAACAGAACAGATAGACAGACAAAGACCACACATAACGTAACACAGACTAAACAGAACAGATAGACAGACAAAGACCACGCATAACATAGACAGACAGAGACCACACAGACTTAGAGAGACAGAAAAATCCCAGAGGAAGCTTCCCCAAACTCATAAAACTAAAAACTAAAAACTTAACATGCAGCAAATAACAAATGAGGTAAACCGACACGAGCAAATGAAAATTAAGACATATATATATGTCTTTCCTCCACAGGAGAGCACCTTATGTATTCATGATTTTGGGCTTTTTCAAATCCGATCAGATAGGCTTTTTGGATCCAGCCGTTACCAGAAATGAGAGGGCTTTTTATAAGAGATTTCTAAGAGGGAAAACATATGCTTGTAGAGGGCACTGAATAGACCTGCATGAACGAGGGCGAGTGAAAACGAGCTCACGTATTTCAAAACAAATCCAACCATATGCAGCCAGCAATCCGGGACTCATTGACATGGGCGATCAATTATCAAAATTGACGGTGACCGAGTTCGCGATGGTTGGAAATCTTTTAGCCGGAAAGAATTGACGGTGATCGAGTTCCGACACAAAACCTCTACTGGTAGACTACTCCACCAGCCTCTTATCAAACTTTGCTGGATTTTATGCCTTTTATGCCTTTTTCAATTCAAATCCGATCAGATACGCTTTTTAGATCGAGCCGTTACCAGAAATGACAGTGATTATCATTTCGAATTTGGTCAAGTTTACAATTTCGATTTTTGTTTTTTTATAAATCTATTTATCATAAATCATTTCCAATTTTATAGGTTTTAAATTTCGAATTTTCTTTTGGGACAATCATGATATCTGCAATAGAATCTCTAAGCAGGAGAAGCCATCGCCGTCCTCTATCAATATTGAAATTTTGAGCGCTCTTTTATTAAGATATATATTATTCATTTATCAAAGCGTTTGTAAAAGACATTAATTTATTTATTTATTTCAACTATAGAATTTGGTAGAATGAAATCATGGTTCAACTCTAAGTTTCTATGATTTTTTTTCCTAGTGTTTCAATCCTAATGTCTTTTATCCCATAGTAAGATTAGGCCCAATTCATGAAAATACATGTAAACAAAGAAAACCACTATCTCTCTATATTGATGCTCTCGAGTATAGTTTTATGTCCGCTCATATTCAAATTTGGATTTCTTAGTAGTTAAAGAAACACTACAAACCGAATAAATAGTTTAGAGTTCATTTCTTCATTTTCTTGTTGAATTTTACATTGTCTCTTATTGGTTGGATTCTCAGGTAGTATAGCTCATAGAGAAACTACTATTGCAATTTGAATAAGGGCTTCTTAGTCATTAAGAACCACTACAAACCGAATAAACTGTTTAGAGTTGGTTAAGTAACTCAAGGTTTATGGTGGTTTATACAGGTGTCAACATGATTTATGTTCTGTTTGTGGCACCTCATGGAAAAATGGAAGCCTTGATTTCAACTAACCTCCGACCACTATTGATCGCTTAATACAATGTCCGGCGCATAATCACTTGAGTTCCAATATACATATCTACCAAGAGAACCATGCTTAAAATGATTCTTATTAGGTAATTGATTTGTAATTGGATTGCGTTTAATTAGTGTGATGGTAATTATGTCTGGCATCCCAAATATATTGCATATATGGATGCGCTTCCAATGTAAAGGAGGAGGCATAGTCTCTTAACGCCATTTGTACAACAATTAGTTCCCTGGAATGGAGGATATGGATGGAATGTTTCAACTAGATGTCAATAATTAAGGTACAAAATTCATCATTTTTACAACCCATAATGGAATAATATGCTCTTATAATCGGTCCTCTAATCTGATATATAGGATAAGTTGAAGCAACTGAGATTTGGGTGTATTTAATCTACCGCTCAAGATAGCATTTAGTCAAATGACTAATTGGGCATTACTATTATTACTAAGATTGAGAAAGAGAGATTGATTGGGAGAAAAATATTATGTCCCCTGTAAGGACAAGATCGTCTATTAAGGGGGGGTGAAAAGGTTTCTATTAGGGTTTAGGGGGTTTCATAGTCATGTAGTGAAAATTCCCATTCAAGAATACCTTGTGAAAAAATCTCAATGAAAATGCCCCCAAAAAAATGCCTTTGTGAAAATGCATGGTGAAAACAACTACTTTGAAATAAAAGTAGTTTAAATGAAATAAAGAGGAACTAAATCATAACCAAGATTGGAAGAAAAATCTTGTGCATTGATTAGGTCAAGCTCATGGATTAGAGTTTTAGAGTTATGATGTGAAAATGCCAAAATATTGAAACCGCATGGTAAAAATGCCCCACTAAAAATACTTTGGAAATGCTCTCTGAAAGTTTCTTCATGAAAATGTCCCAATGAAAACGTGAGGTGAAAGTGCCTCAATGAAAACGCTTTCAAAAAAATGTTCAATAAAATATATAGAATGATAAATGAATAAAGAGGAAATACATTGTAACAAAAAAAAGGAACATGCAGATTAGGGTTTAGGCATACCACGAAAATGTCAAAATCTTGAAAATTTCCACTTAAAATGTCCAATTTTGAAAATTCTTGGTGAAAGCGCTAAAATCAAAATTAGATCATCAAATTTCTTGAGATGTGATTTTTCTCTTTAGGTTTAATAAGTTTAAGATGAATATGCTTGATAAATCTAATCTATAACGTTTTATTACATATTCATACTACAAGTGTAATCATAATACAGAATACTCTTCATGTAGAAGGCATTTTTTGAACCAATCAATTAAGAATAATACCACTATCATGCTACACATATCTAGGGATTTGCTAAATATCCTTTAATATTGTGCCATTTAAGTTTCAATAACAAAATGTAAAATACAAGTTTCTTCAAATTTGTAGGTTGGTTTTGATGGATTTGTAAAAAATCATAGGGTAAGTAGCCATCAACCTAGTTAAATCAACTCAATCCATAGTAATGGTTTAAGGTTAAAATGGGTAAGAGAGATGGCAAGGGGGGGCTTTGTGGGTAATTTTTTTAGTTGACTTAAAATCTTGTTTCAAGATTTGAGACAAATTATAATGCATACCAAAGTAGTCAAGGAAGTGTACAATTAAGTAATTATATTCTTCATGTTGTGGAATTATCCAAAAAAGTGTGGGCTGATTCATTATAATTAAATAAGCAAGTTTTTTTTTTCTATGGAAGTAATAAGCTTTCTCTTTGTTGTGGAAGTTATAATTTATATTCATGTTATCTAATAACAATCTTGTTGCTTTGTTTTTTTTAACAGGAACCAAGAAGATCTTATATTATATAGAGAGGCTGCAAACAACCAAGCTTACAAAAAAGAGACAAAGCTCTGAAATTCATACTGTTTATCAAAAAAAGGCTTGAACGGTTTGTGCTGTAATCTATAACCAGAGCCTTACTGTTGTTCAAAAAAAGACTTATGAAATCCTTCGAAAGGTAGATATGAACACAGACACCTAAAATTAAAAGACACAAAAACATAAAATACCAAAACAACTAAGGCTACTGCTGTTACTTGTCCCCTGGAGGTTTAACTGGTTGAGCTACCGAAGTCTCCTCCATTAGATGATCCCTTGCAGGAGAGGTTTGACAGTGGCTGCACTAATTTGTGCAAATCTTCCTTCATGTATCCAATGGTACCCATAAGCTCATAAATATCTATGTGGTTATCTTCGATTCTAGCATCATGGTTTTCCATTTTGTTGGCCATCCACTTAACTTCTTCTGCTGTAGAATTTCCTTCTTTAACCCCCTTATTCACGATGTCGTAGAGCCAGTGGAGGTGCTTCTTAATATCCTTTAGAGAAGCCCGCAAATCGTTCGTTGTTACATGTCCCTATCATTACTGTGAGATATACCAACCCAATGTGCTTGAAAAATAGAGATTGCGTCGCCCGTGTGTTGGGTGGCCTTTCCTTATCATCAATGCTGAGGAGGGAAAGAGATGGAGGATGAAAAAAGCCACAGAAGCAGAAACAAACGTTGCGTTGTGACCATTATGACCCGAAAACTGAGCTGGGGGGGGGTTATTAATTCCTTCCGTGGCTCATGATGAGTTTCTTATCAGCCTGAGGTAGGCAGGATTAGCATTAATACCCATCACATCGGCTACGACGCCAAAATTGCATGTACGCCAGTTGGTCGTCGGGAAGCTTCCATGTTGCTGGATGTTGGCAGAACCCCGGTTGCTGCGTATTCAATGAGGAGGGGGTGCTTCCACCCTAGAGCCTTGGTTAATGAATGGTTCATAATATGGGGCACTAGGAGCTGGAAAAATTCCACCCTTGATCCCCCTTTGAGACCCCCAAACCATGCTCATGTTCCTAAGGGACATAACTTGAAGTTTCTAAATTGCCATTCACCCTAGAAATTCTAACTTTTAGCTTATCCCCTTGATTTGCTAAGATGCCTACTTCCGAATTATTGCCTCTTAGGATGTGGACAAAGGAGGTTTGAACATTTATGGATGTTTTTTGGATCTGTTCATAAATCCTTCGAATTTTGACTGGTCCTTTGATTTAACCATATATAATTTTGCGGATGACATGTATGGAGTCTCCCATGAATGTGACTTTGGTGATCTTGTTTTTCGTTACTTGTTCCATCCCAAAGAGAAGCAAAAGCCATTCGGCTTCATTGTTAGTTTTTCGTCCAAGACCCCATGCATAAGTTGTTACCTTTTCTCCTCCGGGATCGAAAATGATCCCACCCGCACCTGCCTCCCCAGTCGTTGCTTTGTTTTTGTTATTCTTTATATTTGATATAATTGAATATGGACGTTTGCTTTACTTTTTCTATTTTTCGCATACTTGAAGATGGACTAAACATTTTTTTTAAGAAACAAGCTTCACTAACCTTAGCCCTGATGATATATAGTACGTTTTTCCTTAGTTTTGTCAAAGAAATATGAATTGGAGACCTTTCAAGACAACTCTTCACTACAACAAAAACTGGATTTAGCGTCGAATTTAGTGCCAGATTTTAGTGTAATTTTTTCATAATTGTGGTGAACAATCCGGCGCTAAACCGGGTGCTATTGTACATTTTCGTAAAATGCCGTCTATTGCATCTTTTTTTTCATCCTTTTTAACATCCATTTTTGTGTCCTTTTTTGCACCCAATTTTTTGCATCTAATGTTACGCCTTTATTTGCGCCCAATTTTTCAACTTCTATTGCATCTTTTTTCGCGTCCTTTGTTACATCCTTGTTTACACCCAGTTTCACGCTCATTTTTGCATCCAATGTTGCGTCTTATTTTGCTCCTAGTTTTTCATCGAGTCTTGCACCCAATTTTGCACCATGTTTTACATAAAATTATGTGCCCAATTCTGCATCTAGGTTTGCATCCAATTTTAGGCCCAATATTGCATCTAGTTTTGCATCAAAATTTACTTATAATGTTGCATCCCCATTTGCATCTAATTTTGTATCTTGTTTTATGTCTTTTTTTGTATCTATGTTTGTGCCAAATGTTTCATCTCGTTTTACGTCATATTTTGCATCTAGGTTTGCACCTAGTGTTGCATCCCGATTGATGTCTTTTTTTGCATCTATGTTTGAGCCCAATTTTGCACCCAGTGTTGCACCTGGTGTTGTGCCTAGTTTTGCGCCCATGTTTGTATCTAATATTGCATCTAGTTGTGTGTCCAATGTTGCATCACATCTTGCATTCAATATTACGTCTAGTTTTACATCCAATGTTTTGTCCTGTCTTGCATCTAAAATTGTGTCTCGTTTTAAGTTTTTGTTTGCGCCAAATATTGCTTCCAGTTTTGCACCTGGTGTTATGCCTAGTTTTATGTCCATCAATACACCATATTTTGTGGTCAATTTAATGTCCAATTTTACATCTAGTTAGGAATCCACTTTTTCATCTATTGTTGCATCTAGTTTTGGACCTATTATTACATCTAGTTTTGAGTCATTAATTGTGTCTAGTGTTGAGTCTCTTTTTGCATCCAATTTTGTGTTTAGTGTGACATCCATTTTTGTGTCCACATTTGCGTCTGACATAAGTTCGTATTTTGTGTCCACTTTTGTGTTTGGTGTAACGTCCACTTTTACATCATGTTTTGCATTTAGTATTGCGTTTAATATTGTATCCATCTTGCACTCCTACATTTTTTACCTTTAAAAATACATTACAATATCAGTAGGGCATGGAGGAATCGAACCACCAATCTCCTACTTGTAAAGCAGGTGCTCTTCCATTGAGCTAGCACCCTCAAAGAATCAAGAAGAGGAGCAATATTAACACATAGATTTCATCATTTGTAATTCTAATAAAAGAAAATAAGATCCAAAGACAAACATGCATAAAATCCAATTTATTTTTCAAAACACACTAATAAGCAAAAAAATCTACCATGCTTAGGCAACAAAATATCCTAAACAATTACGCAATCTTATTGTCATGCAATCATTCAATATCCCCCTACACCCATTTCATGGAAGGTCACCCTTTAAGAGGATAAAATGCTTTAGTTCACTAGCTTTCAAAAAGTGTTGCAACTCATTGGATATGCAATCATATTCCTCATACAAAAAAATATGAACACATCTTGTTTAACCAGGGCCAACATGTACAAAGTTATTAATGGGAAAATGGTTCATTAATTTGTGTTAATCTCTATACGAAGATTATTATATAAGAACAAAAATTGGAGTTGGATGTGGTGCCTCTATGTTAATTGTTTGAGTTAGCCTCTCATAGCCCATCCTCACCCACAAATGTCAAAATGACAAGTTCTTGCCTTACTCTCTCGAAGAATGAGAAGTTGCTCAAGAACAATGGATGGCAACCATTGTCATGAATGCTAGGCTAGCTAATGATGGATAGGAGTCCACTTTGAATGAAAACATAATTGATGTTCATGGATTTGTGTCACAACTACATTTCGACCAAAAATCCGACAGCCGTATTGTGGTATTTTCGACACTTACCTGTCGCATGTACGACACTATGATTTTTTTTAAGCGTAGGTGGATTTTCGTTGGTTATCCGACATCTTTCCAAACCGTCGGTTAAGCGACAGCTCAGTTTACCGTCGGTTAAGCAACGGTGGAGATTTTTTTTTTTTAAATCTACACTTACAGGCCGTCGCTTAATCGTCAGTTCACCAAAGAAAACCGTCGGTTCACCAAAGAAAACCGTTGCTTATTGATTTTATTTTTTTAAATCACCTACAGGCCATCGCTTAAACGACGGCTATATGTGTTTTTTTTTTTTAAATCACCTACAGGCCGTCGCTTAACATTCCATAGTCCCAACGATTTGGCAGCTTGTATGCCATAACAATGATCCATCTTGATGTATATTTTCTTAGTTGAAGTTTTAATGCGTTAAATTGCTATTTGAAATTTCATTCAATAATTTTCCCAGGTCCCAATACTTATGTAATGTGCCATTCACCTGATGAGCTTTCTTTGCAACTATAAATCATTAACTAACAAAATGTGGATAGTGATGGATATGACAAACTTGTGAGATAGTGAGAATATCAAAGTGGAGAATTTTTCAACAATGAAAGAGAAAAAAAAATGACTATTGATAAGTCTATTTAAGCCTGTTCTAGGCTTATTACACTCTGAAGAGTGGAGTAAAATAGAAAATTCAATATCCCTTTCTTAATAACAATATATTTTTTAAGAAATCTAGTATCCTCATCTTTTTAATTGAAGAAACAATTGCCAGAAAAATAATAATGAATGTTTAATATCAATCTCTTATAAATTAAATGAAAATTTGAAATACTCAGGTCCACAGAAAGTAATGGTCATATAGATGTTTTGTAGTAAAGGGCATACAATCATTTTGTCTTTTTGGCATAGATAAGCATAGGAACTATTTCCTCAATGGGAGAGCAGTTTAGTAAGTAGAAGCATATGGTCTATTTGGGAAGGAGTATGTTGGAATCACGAAGTGCATTGAGAATGGTCATGTATGGGTTATGTTTTTTATTCAAAAGAGGGGAATATATGAATGATGCTACATAGTTAAAGCTGGTGATTATGTATGAAAGCATATACCGGACAATGCTTCTCAGCTTACTTAGTATCCTATTAGGTAGTTGCAGTAAAGAAAATTAGCATGCAATCAGGAGTAACTGATATGCCTTTCTCAAACATTTTGATTTGCACTATGAAATGTAATTTGTTCTTGCGGATATATTTTCTTCTTGATCCTTTTCTTGTAGCATGTCTTAGCTGACGGGGGATCTTTCCTTGCCATTCTAATCTCTACAGAAAAAGACAGAAGAAAGTTGGATTGGAAAGAATTGACCACTGGCACATGTGCTTAGATAATATGAATTTCCCACCTATTTCTAGAAGTTTAAAATAAAATCTACAACCTACAAGCTATAAAATTACAAATGTATAGTCATTTAGCTAGTTTTAACACAAACCTGTTTATGATGAGATATGAAGTATAAAGTATCTTGTACTGAAGTGATAGTGGCTTTGTGTCTGTTGCTGAGCTAAGAGTATGTCTAAAGATTAAGCTCTCGGTACCTGTCCTAGGCCCTCTTCATTTTCATCATTTTGGGTTGTACTTCGGAACCTACAGTGCTGCCATGTTCTTGAAGTGGCTGTTGTATGCATTGTATTTAGCAGTGTTGCAGAAGAAACAAATCACTCAAGTTGTTGTTTATTGTTTGTTATGCACTAATATAGAAAACTACCATGTTGCATGCACTTTCTTATCCTTTTTTCAGAATGGATATAATATCTGATCATTTCACATTTCAGCATGTTTGTTTATTCAACTTGTGTGTTTTCATATAGTGTTATCATCAAAGTGAGCTGACACCCATACAACAGAGAGAGATGCCTTCTCTTTTGGGTATGCGTAGATGAACCAATAGGTTTTTATAGTTCATCCCAATGTTATAAAAAATGGACTAGTCACTGAACTGGTGGACCCCAAAAACGAAAAACCAGTTGGAACGGGAACAAAAGCTGGCTAACCAAAAAATACATAAAATATTGAAATTTTAATAAAAAACATATCTTCATGTACATCCACATGTATCCAAACCACTAAACACAAATATGCAAAGATTTCTCATGTATATAGCGAGTAAGGGTACTTATAACTAAAATAGAATCGAGTGCAGTTCGTATCTGAACAAAAACACATAAATGAAGAGGCTCTAAATGGCCTCTAGAGTCCAAAAAACATCATGCGTCAAAAAATAACTACATATCATCAAAATCATTGTGTATATTAAGATCCTATTCATCAATAGCACTGTCTGTCCCCTTCCTCTAGGCTCTAGCCTTTGCCTCTACCTCGAATCTTGAAGTTGATCCTCGAGGGACATTAGTCAACAGTGAACACCCTTCAGTATCGATGAAATTTCCTAATCCAAGTGTTAAAATAAGGTAGAAAAAGCTTTCCATGTCTAATAACTTATAAGTGATTTTGTTTGAGTGAAGGGTACAGTTTTACCAAGGTCAAGACAGAGGAGTTCAACAATCAACACCTCCAACATTGAGGTACATAGAGGGGTTCATGGTCTTGATTACATGCCAATCCCATACCCTCATACATGATGGAATTCTATGGAAATGTTGCAATCCTGAAATCTAAAGAACTTTTAAGTTTGTTGAATTTTGAATGGGATCTAAAATTTTACTTTTTGAAGACGAAGTTAGATGAGGTTGGAACAACTCTCAAACCTCCCGAAACAATTAATGGTAATGTTAACGTAAAGATAGAAAATGAAGATAAGGAGGGTGTCAACTTAAGGATAGAAAATGAAAGAGGAGGATGTCAACTTTTACTTTAAGAATTTAATATTACTGGTAGTTACCAGGCTCTAGAGTTAGTTTTAGGGTTTTTGCTTTACCGTATTTTTATTTTCATGGCCAAAATATTGGCCCCACATGCCTCATACAAATCCTTACTGAACCAACCAGTTCAGAAATTTAAGGTTGTTTTTGTACAAAACCAGCTGGTTCTGGTATGGAACTGGCCTGGTTCGGTACAAAACTGGCCGTTTCCAGTTCTGGGCTACTATTTGGATTGGTTAGGCCTGTAAACCATTTGAACCAACAAGTATTGGCAAAACTGGTCTGGTGCTGATAACACTGGTTCACCCCCTTCTTTCCTTTTGGTGGGAGGTGATTTGGACTCTGGAGAGTTTCCTTGATCATCTGGATTATTATGCACAAAATTGTGCCCCAAATCACTGGGACTACTGCTATTAGCAAAATCATCAATGGATAAACTAGAATTAATGAAAATTTGGAAGTGATTGGTGCAGAACTCCCAATGTGGGTGCCTAAGAAGCACACAGTTACTTTTCTGCATTGGCCTAACAAACCAGAAATAAATATCAAATCTGTATTCACTGCCTAGCGGCAGTATTCAGTTTTGCGGACAAGGAGGATTAGTTGTGTTCTTTTTATTGCATCTGGTTATAGCAACATCTTTCTTTCTTCCTTCCTTCATCACCTTGGGTTTCTTTAGAACACCTTTTATAATGTTTGTATGTTTGTGCATTTTCTTTCTTTTACTGGAGGAGTTTCCTAGGGAATCTTGTGCTATTGTTTCTTTATTTTCAAGGGAAAAATCATATCTTCTATTCATAAGACAAAGAAAATACATTCTTCAGGTGATCCAATATACAGACCAAAATAGATACTAATAAACAGTCATGTGGATAGGATGTTTCATAAAGAGCTGAAAGATATTCTCAAGAGTTTTTGAGAAAGCCTCCATAAAGACACAGGAAGATCATTTACTATGTCTTTAAATATTCCTAAACTGAGAGGAGACAAGAGTGCCTCCTCTGAACTCTTCCAAGTTGAGGAGCCGAGGCTGCTTTTTATTTGAATTTCAATTCTAGGGCTATGTATTGGGAGAGTTTGGAATGGACATCAAGTTGCATTTCGATCCTTGTTCGAAAAACATTTTGGTGAAAAAATTGGAGGCACATGATGATAATGAAACGAGATATCTCATGATTTTGATTGAAATTAAAATGTTATCATTCATTGTCCAGCAATAATTTGGGCAATTGTGGGTAATTAAGTTATTTTGCTTAGTTTTTATTTCCATGTAATAAATGTGTAGCATGAGGCATTTAGTCGAGTTTCCCTTGAATTTATTTCAACCAAAAGTCACAATGTGACATTGATCATCAAATGGTTACACATATTTTCCAGTTTTCTAAGGAAAGTTTCATATCTAGACATTGTAAAAACTGCATTATTGGAAAATAATTGGAGTCACTACTAGTTGGTTTTCTGTGAATCCCTGTATCTACAGTTGGCACAAATGAACAATTTAAAAGAGATTGCATTTCACTGTCATGGCTATCATAGATTTTAAATTTTGTGCATAGTCAAAATACAACATTGTTGCATTTCACTGTCTTTGCAACAACAATGATTTTCATTTGACCCCAAGACCCTGAAATGTCCCACTTGGCTATGAGCTAACCTTTCTCTAATATTATGCTCACTAACTTGGTTCAGTACTTTCTACAAGTACTTTGGATGCTAATTAGATACCCACTGTTTCAAACTCAACTGAATCCCTGACTGTTGGTGCACTAATAAGTGTGTATGGTTTTCTTTTTCATGATTTATTTGGGCTCATTTAATCACAGCATTTATCAATTATCTCACATTCCATTCACATCATTGTATTAAACAAACATAACATAGAAAAATGGTGAGAAAATTAATTCAAAATAATAGACGGATGATATTTATAATGAGAAGCACAAATACATGCCTCGAAAAGATTATTGGATGTTCTGAGTCCCGGAAATTTCCCATCCAATTAATTTCTTGCTGTAGCAGTCACTCCACATAATACTGATAATGCCCAGAATGTATATCTTGCCCATATTAACACCAATAATTGCAATACTGATAATGCCCAGTCACTCCACATTTATTACTGGAGCTTTCTTGAGCTCCAAACATGCTCCTTGCTCCACAGTTATTACCAGAAGCTGGGATGCATCTTACAAACTCATCACCTCAAATGATCTCCAGAGTGAAAAATATCTTTCATTTCTACTTTAGGAGCATCTCGGTTAATGTATCACCAAACCCAGAAATATCTCAAAAATAGTGCCCTTCAGTTAATCAGAATTATCAAATTTCTGTGTAGATTGGTATCCCTAAGTTTGGTCTTGCTCTTCTATGTTACTGTCAAGGGCATCTGACTCTTGACTTGGTGCATTCCAGCTTTTCCCTTCATGTTTCAATCGTCCTTGAATTGTGCAACAGTTTGTAGAAGTTCCAACTGCAGAGATGGACAATTCTCCTTCAAGTATTCGAACCCCTCTGACTTCATGGCTTCTGCATAAACAAATCAAGATGAAATTTTAAATAGCATCAACTAATTGATGTTTCTCAACAATATAAACTCCTATGTTTAGTTTATAATTAATTGAAATATACTGCATACCTTCCAAGTTTGTCGCAGCAAATTTAAGGCATGCAGATTTGAGTTGAGAATCCTGGTAACGTTGGGCCAGTTCAAGAATTTTAGCAACAGTGTTCACAGTTATTCCCTGTGATATTATTGACTCACACAAGCACCTTAACTGACACAGACCATATCGATCTGCTGCTGTGAGCAAATATTCAATCATTGTCTCAGGTGTCAAAAAGCAAGGGGGTGGATCAGAAATCTCTCCTAAGTCTGCATGTTCCTCTAAATATGGAAGGGTATCTCTATAAATAAAGTGTAGCATAGCCTGCATTGCATTCAAGAGAACAAAGGAGACACATTCATGAGAAAGGAGACAATAATTTAAGGAAAAAAATTACAAGCTCAAGGCAAATACCCAATCTTCCAAAATTAAAATAAAGAGAAAGCACAATTCCATAATCATAGGAAGAATGAAAGCTCACCTTAAACACCTCTGGCCTTGTGCCTTCAATGCTAATTTCTTTGTCGTTCCACTCCCCAGAGGACTCAAAAAACATGGATTTAAATACAGGGGAACGTGCTGCCAGAACAACTCTGTGGGCATGAAATTTTTCCCCTGATACATCAAATGTGACATCCACATTTTCAACATCTTCAAGCAGTTCCCCAAATTGTTGACCCGATTTTGATTCAGGGATGTGAATATAGTGCAATCTGGGGCCTTGAATAGTAGAAACCACAACCCCAACTGTACAACATATTTTCAGAGTATCGTCCTTCACAAAATCTAATGATTCCAGCATAGCTCGCCTGAAGAAACGCTTGTAACCCCTAAAGATCCCCAAGAGGGTGAAAAGAAAAAAAGAAAGAGTAAGTGGTGACAAGATTAAACCGAGGCCACGAGGAGTTTGAGGTCTCTAACCTGCAAATCCACATACATACCTATGCCATGACAAAATCTTGGTAGTGTTTTGTACAGGAGCAATTACAGCTAGTGAAAACAATTTCTGATTAGCAATGCAAAATTCTATGCGCAAATTAGAACATGGAATATATAAATGAGAATGGGATGAACATGCTATAGTTTTTTCTAACAGTAACAGCTATTTTATATTAACTAGACAGGTACTGCAGCCAATGTTCAAACTGGGCAGCCGAAATATAGATTGCAAATGCAGAACTGGAAAGGCAACAAGACACAGATTGGAAAGTTCTATACTGCTAACATACAATCCAAAATAAGCTATTTTCCCCTACAATTACTTGTCAGGCTCCAGGCTAACCTGCTAGTGTAAATTTGTATGCAACTACCAACTAGTTTTTCAATTCTGATATGCATCCTATCAATGAGGTTGGTGTTCATCTCCGAATGGTGAGACTTCCTCTTTGTTAGAGTTCCCACTTTAATTCAAAATTTCAAATATGTTAGATCTTTAATCTAATGTACTAGGATCTCCGAAAGATAGACAAGCACAGCATAAAGAAAGAC
>LPNX010372774.1:405956-430903 GCA_001517045.1 Pseudotsuga menziesii | reverse complement strand
GTTTTTTATGCACATAAAAATGGGCTTTGAATCCCACAAGCATGGATTTTTATGCATAACTTTTCATACAGTTTCTATGACACATGGAGGATGTTTTGCTGCACGTGGTAGATGAATCGACGGAACCACAGAACTCCTCTTAGTCGTTCACCTATAACCTTGGAACCTATCACAAAAATCCCTTCATCAATAGAAATCTCTCTATAGATTCTTAAAATTAGATAAACCAAAAATTATCATTATATAAAAAATGAGGTTCTTCATCATTAAATATAGATTTTTAAAATTAGATAAACCAAAATTGATTTTAGTACCAAATAAATACTGTGTTATAGGTTAAATCATTTACATTTTGGATATGGGATACTCTGTCCATCATCATGTGTTATAGGTTAAATCATTTACATTTCGGATACTCTGTCCATCATCATAATTAGAGTGAATTCAGAGATGCAGAAAAAAAAATTCAAGAAGAAGAGTGATGGATGGCTCTCTCTTCTTGGCAAAAGTTTCTGCATATCTAGATTCATTATGATCTTGATGATGAACTGCCTATGGCAGGTCCAAAGGTCGATGATTTAACCTGCAACACAATGAATGAATCCAGAAATGATTATCAAACCAACACAATGTAGAAGCCTCAGCCTAATAGTGAATGAATCCATAAATGAGTAGAAAACCAACACACTGTGGAAGCCTCAGCATAAAAGAATAGGAAAAAGTTTCCACAAAATCATTCACCTATCAAAAATCGCATCTACCATTTTGAATAACAAGTTGTGCAAATTGGAATCATGTAAGTTATATGGTATTACGAATTAATCAACCTCCAACCTATTACTTCAAAGTTTGAACATGTTTTTAACTTTGGATGGCAAGTTGAAACCATTACTACAAAGTTCCAACCATGTTTTGAACTGTGAATGCAGGTTGGAATTATGTAAATTGTATATTACTGCCGCTTCCCAAACATGTAAATTCAAAGTTAAAATCAAACTATGTGAAATGAACAATTTTAACCACCCAGAGAAGAATTCCTTTGTGGAAGATTAAGGAGCAATAATCACTGTAATTTAAAAATAAATACCTTAGCACTTGTGTCATAGTCGTATGTTCCCATGTCATACTTGTAGGTAGGTCTAAAAGACAGTGGACCTTCGCAGAAACCATGGAAAATCTCCCCCTTTTCTGCTTCTCTTGAAAGTTGGTCCTTGGATCTCAATAACTATTGGATATATATACTAGTGTCCTTTTTTGACTTAATAATTGTCCATGCAGACACCTATGCAGACTCCTTTGCCAGGTACTACAAAGCCATTTATGTATCAGTACTTTCCAGCTGGTCCAGGTGAGCCTCTCGCGATTCGTGAGTCAGGGATTGAGCCTCTCTGGGGGGGTTAATAGAATTTCGAACTCATAAAAAAATATAAACTTGCAACATTTATATTCAACAATTTGAATCTCATTACAATAACCTCAAGCTCCAAATTGGCCTATACATCGAAAGATCTACTCTTTATAAAGATTATTTCTTAACTACCCTTACAATAAAATAGTAAATGTTTTTCTAGATCCATGAGTTCTCCAAGGAATAGAGTATACATTAATACCTTTTTAACTACTTCTTTACTTAAAGTAGCAATGAGTTATTGAGATCCCCATTCTTCTTCAAGAATAATTAATAAAATATGCAACTTTATCCACATGGAAAACAATATAATAATGCTCTCATGTAATCACCTCCGTGAATGAAAAGGTGTAGCCATTTGTCTTCTTCAAAGTGGTCGACCATATCACAACCTATCCAAGAAATGATAAAGAATTGCCTCTCATGGAATACCCTCCAATATAATAATAAACTAATTATCCACCAGTGGCTCCTGCAATAACGATCTTCCACATGTGAACCAAGGCTCCAAGGGTGGATGGATTAGCTTTTTGAGGAAGTAAAACCTCATCAAACAATAAAATAATGTCCTCCAAGTAGCACATCCTCAATAAATGTGCAAGAAAACCCTTTGAGAGGTATGTGTGGCTCCAACAGACTCCTCAAAGCTAGGACACTTCCTTAACCAACTCCATAGCATGTTTTTTTAAAGTGTAACAACCTCCCACATTTGTAAGGAAGGAGTCATCAACAACCCATATAATAATGTTTGGGAAACCTTTGAAGAATACGCATGAACAACCCCTTTGACAAAGAAAATAGCATAATAATATTTATGTAGGTGATGTGCCCCGAAGAAGAGTGCCAAGCTAACCACTTTGACAGAGCCAAATAACCAACATAAAGCTACATAAGGGATGCACCCTAGAGAAATATTCCAAGGCAGTTACTCCATGTGTACACCTTAAAAAATCATCCACATGTGTCATAACTAACTCATTATAGAAGAATATGAAAGGTGGTTAGGGCTCCTCCATAAGTGTGTGAACCTCCAATAGTCACAAAATAATATAATAACATGGGTTGGAAAGAAAGAAAAAAGGGTAGAAATCACTCTTATCTCTTCCATTCCTTTGAAATATGTGCCAATGAAGTGAAAGCTCCACTATAAGCCATAGTCCACATCACAATAAAGTATAAATCCAATACAATGCTCAAGCAAAACCTCCATCTACTCAAATGTGGGTCAAATCAACCGTTAAATGGCTAAATCAACCACGACATGTGTGCACCAAGGTGATCGTTCCATATATGAGTTAATATTCATGTCCAATAAAGTGTAATAGGTTCCAAATATTGTAACAAACATAATAATATATAAAGAAAATATTAAATAATAATAATTAAAATAAGGATTAGTCCGGTGGGTTAGCTCAAGTGGTTGAGAGTTGTTCACGCTAGCAGAAGGTCTCGAGGTCAAATCCTAGGGTGGATATGCAGGGGCCTCACTCGATGTTCCCACCGGGTTAGGCCCCATAATCAGGGCTGACGGTTTACCTTGGGTACCATCCTAAAAAAATGGGGAAGTACTTGAAGGTTTCTCGAGCGATGTTTCGTCTTAATACACACACACACACACACACACTATAATTAATGAAAAGTGGAAAGGTACTTACCCATTCACCTCTTTACCAGACAATGCTAAAGTATATCATCACGCGGAGCATTGTAATCATCTTATGATTCAATTATTTTTCAATACAATATATTTGGCAGAATTTTCATTTTTATAGATTTTTCAAAAATATGCATGTACAGTACATGTTCAGAACAAAATCCGTGGCAGTTGTCATCAATCAGTACAATTATAGTTGTTGACATATGTACAACTCTTTATTAATATTAGTGCAACAATTATTTGAACTCAATGTGTCCTCTTTGTACCGACATATGTACAGGGTTTGTTTGTGTATTTAATTTTGATTTGTACAACCACCGCCCACCAAATTTCGTAAAGTTGCTAGTTTACTATTTGATGACTAATCTATACTATTTGATGTATAAGCTAGCATAAATTTGACGTACAAATTCGTTCTTAGTTGTCTTTTCACCTACACATGAAATATTCATACAAAATAGTCACGACTTTTAATTTTTTATTTATTTGGCATTTTTTTCCAAGTCGACCCTTTATAACTTCAAGTTAAAAAGTTGACCTTTGATATCTTAAAAATCAACACATTTCCATGCCTAAACGACCATATTCCCTCTCAGAAGTTGGTCGTGAAGGGGAACCTCTGTGTAACTAGTTAGCAAGCTTAGGTCTCGTTCATTATTGGAATTAACCAAACAAATCGCTCCACCAATTAAGAACGATCGATTTAAACTTTTGACTTATAAAGTCAATTTTTTAGTACATTAAAAAAAATAGAGTCCACAAAGAAGGCTTACTCCAAAATAGTTAACAACAATGAATTACATGTCGATTTAAACCGTTCTAAATATGAAGTCAACAACATAAGATTTTATCTCAGTAACGTTGAGAGATGGCAAAAAGAATTGATGAATATACAGAAATATTTAGGTGACAAAGAGATTGAGAAGGGGAAGAGTTTGAGGAATGCTAGTTAGAGGTGACAAAATAGAGAAACGAAAGGAAGAAGCATTGTGCATAATTTGTGATCATGTAGAAAAAAATCGTTAACCTAATGGAAACAATGGATGCATTATCAACACAACCGTTAGTACATAGAAGACCACCACTAATCCCCAAAGAACAATATGAGAGCCATAAGAGACATCAAGATAAAACATGTTAATGGAATAAAATAAAAAATGACCTTCTAAAGTATGATGGATTAGACGATCGAAAAGTGATTTGCTTTGAATGATGAGCCCGAATTACGACATACAAAATTTGAATTTTGAAGTCAATATGGACACCTATTTGACATTGATAATGACAAGATGAACTATTATCAGTGGAATAGCTTAGTTTGTACTGATAAAATGAGACAGATGTAATCTAGGTTCCAAAGACTAAAGTTAAAAAAAATGAAAGAATTGATGTAAAAAATAAAATAAAAATAAAACTTGCATAGATCCATTTGAACACCAGCTATTTTAAGCACTGAGAGGTTTGCACTAGGAATATCTTCTCATCCCTTTGAATTCTTATTACATCTTGGCCGCAATGCATGCATTTTTTGGCTTCTTATGGCTTGATTACTTTTTCATATGCATTTTTTGGCTTCTTATAGCTTGATTACTTTTTCATTGATAGAATTAATTTTTCATGTGCAATTATGGCTTGATTACTTATCCATGCTAAATTTATTTTTTGTTAGCGGAAATATATGTGAATTTTGATGAAATAAAATAGTTTCATTTAATATGTTAAAGATATTATGTTGTAATAGTATGCTAGTCTAGTATGTATCTAAATGAGAAGTATGAAGCTTTTCTTAGACTCTGTGGAAACACATTGCAAGTGTAAAGTGATATTATGAATAAACTTTTAGATATTGTTTTCATCAAGTATTTAGTTTCTTAGAGAGTTTCTAATCTAAGTGTGTATGATGTTATGGCATTGGAAAGATAAATCTGCACTTTTTGGGGGTTATGTTTCGAAGGTTTTCTATGTAAAGTGGTTATCATATCAATCGATTCAAAAATTTTGACTTTCTATAATCTAATGCTAGGCCGGTTTCAAACTCCAACAATTATATGATCCAAGATTCAAATGATTTCGAATCTTTATAACCATTTGACTCATTGATTCACACAATAAAATTTCAACATAAAACACCTATACAGAGCTAGTTATGAACACATGTAAATGCATGCACGCGAACTCCACCAAGCTTGTCATTAATGAGTGATTCAACACTAAACCATAGTAATCAGTGATGGTATCCACCCCAAAGTCAAAGCATGATCCAAAGAGAGTGAAAGAATCTCCAATGGGACTCTAATCATGATCATCCTGACCCATTGCTCTCATGTCAAACCCAATATGCTCACCACTAAGCACACATCAGCCTCATCTAAGACGTAATTAGTGATACCACAATCTTACACAACCCTACACAAAGATGATTCCCTTTAATTTCTCAACAATGCCTAAAGGATCTTCTTCCCTTCAATGATATTCAATGTAGGTAGGGCCAAGATTGTTGGTTGTTTTATGGGAATATCGTGGTCGAGAAACACTAGGTTTAACTATCCATGAGCAACAATGTTAAGGTTGAAAGTTTAATGGTGTTTTCTCAACCATTGCATACAATCTGACAATGTTTTTTTGTTAAACCATCACATTACTTCTCACATTTTCTTCAACAAGCCCCCAACTTCCATGGGCTTGTAGTAACCCAAGTTTCATGAGATTTTCTTTTCCATTTTAGGTATACTGACCATTGTTTCACGCAAGTTCCTTCATAAACTAGAATAAAATGCTAATGAGAGAGTGGAACAAAGATCCATAGATAAATGGAAAAAAATTGTTTTTTTTTGGGATAAATTTGCACAAAACATACTTGCCTTACATGGGAAGTATGCCCTTCCTAAGAAGAATGGTGTAATGTAAAAAGAGACAACTCAAGATTGACGTGAAAACATTATGGGGAAGCATGGGAAAAAAGGTAGTACCTCCAAACAAGTATCAAGGTCAATTTACACTAAAAACCCGCGTTCTCATGGTGCAGGTTATAGAGCACTTAAATAGCCCATTTTCATTGGGCATTGTTGGACGTAATTCTTGACCCCCACAATCATCAATTTTCCTTTCAATGCATCTATTGTGCCATAAATCAATCCATACAACCTGCATTCAAATTTGAAATTTAAACATAGTAAATGGGAAGGTTTATTTACCCCCATGCCCTTGGAATGATTCACTGATTTTGTCTGTGTTTCCAAGATAGACATATTCTAATTGGAAAAAAACCACCAAATTCATCTTTGTCGCTATGTTTCACTAACTATGCCCTTGGAAGAGATCCATGTAACTTCAATTTTGGTGATCCTCCTAATAGGAACACTATGGTTGTTACGGTGAGGGTTAGGTGGCTAAAACATATGTTGGGATTTTATAAGTTTATTAGTGAATACTATGTTGTTGCGCCAAGAGATGTTGGGTGGGAGGGATCTAGATGTCACTATGTTCACAAACTAATTTGTGGCCATTGGTACTATAGAGGACTGTCTATTTTAAGAATAGATATCCATTTGGGAAATGGTAATATAAATGATTATCATTTAAGATTATCATAAAATAATTTTGGAGAGATCCATTTGGGCAATGGTAATATAAATGATTATCGTTTACGATTACCATAAAACAAATTAGGAGAGATCCATCTTATGTTGGCTTTGTTATATTTTTTAATCCTTCAAAAATAATAAATCCTAGATTAAGATGGATATTTACAACGTATAAAAGCAATAATAGGATGTGTTGATTCATTATTGATAGAGTATGGCAAGTGCACTATCACTATGATGTGCATTTGATGTGGGATTTATGGATTTTCTAGCAAAGAATAGACAAAGTATTTCTACCAAACCATAGACTCCTCATGAGACCTTCCCAAGTATTAAATAGTACTATTTATCAAAGTGAATGATGCAATGGAAAGAGAATGAAAAAAATGGATTGTAGGAATGATGAGCAATGAAGATAAAGCTTATGATGGTGTTATAGACATTTTGATTCAACAAATGTTACCATGTACTAAACTCCATGATTTGTATTACATAAAGTTGTTTTTTAAAAATACGTTTAAGATATATTTTGTTATATTTTTGTAAAAAATGTCTTTCTCATAATCCCCGTCATTATAATCTAACATTAATTCACTTAAAATGAATACAATAAATTTTATTAAATGACCAAGATGGAGACGTTTGGGAGGTCGGGGAGCGATGGAGGGTTTCGATGGAGAGGGTTTGCAGGGGTTGCAGGCATGCTTGGGAACACGAGCCCAATGAGGGGTCCGGCAGGTGCCTGAGCCCTCTTGCTCTCGCCCTATCGCAGGCTTGGGGTGGGCCTGTCAGTATCAGTGAACAGCTGGGGTTACATTTGCGGCACCCGAGACTTCTTTCACCGATAACGTTTTTTTTTCACAGCCCTCGATTTATTTACTTTTTTACTCTACCGGTATGTCTGTCGGGATGGGGCCGGAAGAAGAATTGGTTGATTATTCCATTGACCCGATGGTAGAGGGCATATTTGGTTTTAACCCCTCGCGTGGCCCTGAAGAACTAGCGGAAGACACTGGGTGTGCATGGAACGAGCTTTTGGAGTTTAATCATCCTCCGTCGCTCGTGGAGGAAAACTTCTCGCCATCAGGGTTCATCCTTTCACCCCCTGCGGATGCAGTGCTGCCAGAGGAACCCTTTTATCAACCTTTGGGGGTTACACCTTTGCAGGAAGGTCTGTTGGGAGGACTCCTTGAGACCGGAGGCACGGGGCTTCAGGCTGATTTGAGACGCGGCGGTTCCTTTTTTGAAGTTGGTCTGGTGGGAGGAGAGGTGAAGGAACCTCAGGATGACTTTGTTGGTAGAGCTATTGAGGCGCGGGAGCAGCGTGGCTACTCGAGCTTGACCGTCCCTGATCCCTTATTCACTAGTGGAAATGAGGGCAGCTCCAGCTCGTGTAGTAAGGGTCAGCGTAGACGAAAATGGCCAAAGATGACGCCGATTATAAACTACACAGTCGGGGAGGACATCAGCTGGGAATCAATGGAAACCTTGGTTAATTTCACTCTGGTTGGGCGTTTCATGGGAAAAACATTGTCGGTCATGGCTGTCAATTCTTGGGTGAATGACTACTGGATGGGGGATTTGGGAGTGGTGCCAAAAGTGGATGGGCTGGTGCGAGGATGGTTTGCCTTCAATTTCGAGAGCGAGGAACATTTGAATTGGGTATTAAACCGTAATTGGTCCTATGAGTAGAATTTGGTTTTGATTAAGAAGTGGCACCCCATGTTCGATGCCAGCCAAGAACATGTTGATGTGGTCCCAACGTGGGTCAGACTTCCCAACTTACCGCTTCCATTCTGGACCATGGAACACTTCATGCACATTGGCAACCTTTTGGGTACCCTTTTAGAGGCGTACTTCTCCTTCAATAGCACCGGACTAAAGAGGGTGGCTCGTATTTTGGTCAGTATCAACATCAGAAATGGTCTTCCAGGGGCTATGAGGATTACTTGGAAGGACTATTCGCACCTACAAACATTGGACTACAAGAATGTCCCCTTTCATTGTCGCCAATGTCATGAGTATGGCCATCCGGCTATTGACTGCCCACTCATGACTCATAGCAGGGAAAACGGAAATAAGGAGGAAAATAACTCTATCTCGGGTGGAGAAGGGGACATTTCTCACCACCAATCTCACCTGTGGGTCTGGATTTACCTTCTATGGAAGGCAGTGTTTCCGTAGCGGAACCTACGGGAGAGTTACAGGTTGCATCTCGGGAGCATATGGTCAGAGAACCCTTTCTGGTCGGTGCTCCGAGTACTCCTTCTTTTTCCCTTCCCCCGTCTTTTCATTTATTTACTAGACATTTGAATGTTTTTGGTATTGACTGGGTGGAGGGTCTAAAGAAACTATCCCTAAATTCTATTGAGTTACGGCCACCCATCTCTATTGTTATCATTGAGAAATCACCTTCTAGTCTGGTTATCGAACCCGCACTGCCTGATTCAATTTGCTCACCAACTGAATCCTATGACTCGGGTTATTTCCTACGTTCTTGCACCAAAGGTGGCACTGGAGGCCTGGGGAGAAACCCGGTGGGCGCCACTAGGGGGAGGGGCTATGTTTCACACCTAGCTAGGGCACAATCCCGTACAAAGAAGGATGTTCAAGATGGAAAAAAACTTTTGATTGACAGGGCACTTAGAGCTGTGAACGCCCACAAGAAGGGGCGTAGATGAAGATTCTATCTTTTAACTATCGGGGTCTTGCTGATCCCCATAAAAGATCGACATTGCGACGGGTGGTTGAAATAGACCAGCCCGAGATTATTTTACAGCAGGAAATGTTGGGTGATGGATTTGAGGTGAAGACTAAGCTTGAAAGCTAGTTTGGGGGTTGGTGTTTTGAAACTTTGGATGTTCAAGGCCATTCAGGCGGCCTGGCTATTGGTTGGAACTCTAGAAGTGTGAAGGTTCTTAATGTCTGGGGGATGGAATTGGTCTTGGGTATCTCTATTAAAGCCATGGATCTGGTAGATACTTTTGATGTTATCAATATTTATGGTCCTTATCTGAATAGAATTTTGTTTTGGGATACTATCATCAAATATTTGATGTTTGGGGGAGAAAATCTGAACATTGGTAGGAATCTCAATTTCTCTCTGGGTCAGGCAAAGGTCTGAGGACCACATGCTAGACCTGACTTACTTTCTGATTACTTTACTAGGCTCCTAGTGGATAAAGGTTGGCTGGATGTGGAGCCGGTATTACTCAAGCCCACTTGGAAAAACAATAGATGTGGGGAAGGCAGGGTAGCGAAGAGATTGGACAGATTTCTTATCTCTGAAAGAATTGTGGATAATCGTCATCTTATTCGTCAATGGATTGGGTCAGGGGGGCTCTTGGATCACTCTCCAATCTGTCTGGAACTCAGAGATGGGCCAAACAAACCGCCTTGCCCTTTAAAGTTCAACAAAACTTGGCTCTAGGATGAAAGTTTTATTACCCTAATTACTGATGGTTGGGTCAACTTTAGGCCAGTGAATGTGAACTCGGTTGCTTTCCATTTTGCAGCAAATATTAGGCATCTGAAAGCATTGATCAAGCCTTGGGCTTATGAAAAAATAATAAGGGATGCCCAAGAATTGACACAGGTTGAAGCTGATATCGTTGCAATCCTTGCTCATGAGGGTGGTGGTCTCAGGACACATGATGATTTGCTGCTTTGAAAAGATTGGACAGTCGAAGGACTATGCTTCTGCTGGAAAGGGAGGAAATGTGGCGACTGAAGAGCAGGACAACATGGCTTGAAAGTGGGGATGACAACATAAAAAAATTTCATGCTTTTGCAAAAGGCAGGAAGGCTGCCAACATTGTTTGGAGATTAATAGACGAACTTGGTAACTCACAGGACACATTTGATGGTATGGCCTCTCTGGGGGTCAAACATTTCAAAAAACTGTTCAAGGCGCCTACTCACTACTCTTGTTGAAATCATCAGAACTGCGCAGATGTTTTCGGGTTTTGTGGGGCTGGAATAAAACCAAGCCCTTATGGAGGAGGTGTCGGAGGAGGAATTAAAATGTGTGTTGCGTAGTTTCCAGAAGGATAGAAGTCCTGGACCAGATGGTTGGACGATTGAATTCTTTCCGGAACTCTATGATCTGCTGGGTCTAGATCTCTTATAGGTGGTGAATGACACTCGGATCACTGGTCGGATCCCGACTTGTTTCAACTCTACTTTCATTGCGCTTATCCCAAAAGTGGACAACCCTCTGTCACTAAATGAATTCAGACCTATCTCTCTATGTAACTGCATCTATAAGGTGGTCTCGAAAGTGATTGCCAGTAGATTCAAGCGGATTCTTTCGGAACATATTTCAAAGGAACAATTTGGTTTCTTGGAAGGTAGACTGATTCATGAAGCTACTGGGGTGGTCCAGGAAGGTCTACACAATATGAAAGTCAAAAATATTAAAGGATCCATTTTCAAATTGACCTGGCTAAGGCATTTGACAAGGTAAGCTGGTTTTATATTCATTTGCTATTAACATGCCTGGGTTTTGATATTGTGTTTATCAGATGCATTATGAGTTGTATCACAACTATCTCCTTTTCGGTTTTGATCAATGGTGCTGCCTCTCCTTTCTACCATGTGAAGCGTGAGCTTCGTCAGGGCTGCCCATTGTCACCACTCTTATTCCTTTTGGTGGCTAAGGGTCTCAGTCCTGCACTTAAGGAGGCAATATGGTTGGGCAATTTCATTGGGCTACATCTTGCACCGAATCTCAACATCTCTCATTTGCTTTTCGTAGATGACATCTTGATCTTCTATTCAGGCTCTGTCAAGGACTTGCGAGCATTAGATGATATCCTCAAGCTATTCTCTAAGGCTACCGGCATGGACATTAACGTTGGGAAATCCATGGTCATTCCCTTCCTCTTATCCAGGGAGGAAGAACTGGTCCTTTCAGAACTTTTTCCTTTTCATATTGCAGCTTTTGAGGAGGGTATTCACTATCTGGGCTTCTATATTAAACCTAACGACTACCGGAAACAGGATTGGGTTTGGTTGCTGGAAAAACTGGACAAGCGAATCAAATTGTGGTGTCATCGCTAATTGTCGAGGGCAGGCAAGCTTGTATTGGTAAAATCTGTTTTAGAGGCTATCTCGGTGTACTAGATGACATTGGCCTGGATCCCCAAGGGTATTCTTGAAAAGGCTCGCCACATATATTTTTGTTTTCTTTGGAGCGGGAAACTGGAGGCCCAGGTGACACCGTGGGTCAGGTGGGAAAAGATTGTTGTTCCTAAAGGCTTTGGGGGTTGGGGGCTCAAAAACATTTTCCTCTTTGCAAAATCTTTGGCGAAAAAAGGCAGTTGGAGAATTATACAGATGGACAACCTTTGGACCTCAGTCGTTGATCGATCAACAAATATATTGAGCCACTCTCATTGGAGGACTGGATCCGCAAACCCGATAAATCTCATGCTCGGAGATCCATTTTCTAGAAAGCTGTGATTAAATCCTTTGATGTTATAGGTGGTGGACTGGCCTGGAGTGTCGGTAATGGGTGAAAGCTATGCATCAGGGAAGATCATTGGGCTGGATGTTAACAACAACATCTTCTAATGGAACACACCATACAGGCTTTGAGGGAGGTGGGTTTATACCACCTGCGCCAACTGGCAGCTCCTGTGCAACTGGTCCGATGGGCTCAATCATGGATCTGGGTTGAGGATCTGGGGTTGGATGCACTTGTCACTAGGGATTTGGAGGGGTATATCAGATCGCTCACCAGAGAACATATTTTCCTGAGAGATCGGGAAGATGTATTAATTTGGAACTTTGCACTGGCAAGGAATTATACATCGAAAGTAGGATATACCGTTTTGAGTGGTATGGGATTGAACAGAGAGGTGGCTTGGTGGTGGAAAACCCTCTGGAAAATTAAATTCCCACCCAAAAACAAACTCTTTATGTGGTTTGTATTGGAGAATAAATCCTCGACCTGGGACAATTTACAAAAGAGGAGCTTCAAGGGCCCGGGTTGGTGTACTCTGTGTAAAGGAGAATCTGAAACTGTATTACACCTCTTTCTCCATTGCCCATACACCTTGGCAGTCTGGAATGAATGCGCTAATCACATTAGCATAAACTGTGTTTGGAGGGGGGATAACATCCTACTTGCATGGGAACAGTGGAGAAGAACCTGTCTGAATGCCTCATTGAAAGCACTACCTCTCCTTGTCATTTGGGGAATTTGGTTGGCCCACAACAACTTAATCTTCTCTAATAAATGTTGTACCCCTGAGATTACTGCCTCATTGACCTGTAGGATTTTGGAAGCATTCCCACATCATATCAGAGCAAGGAAACAGAGGCGGACTTTAGAGGTCGAAATCGATCGGGATGCACCTTGGGATTTTTTTGATGGGGCTACTCAAGAAAACCCCTGTGGTGGGGGAGCTATTATGTTCCTCAGGGAAGGACATAGCTTTAATATCGCGATGGGATTGGGGGAAGGCAACAATAAATTTGCGGAGCTACTCAATTTAAAAATGTTACTCATATTTGCAGTAGAGAAAGGGTGTCGTACTCTGGTATGTTTTGGTGATTCTATGAATGTCATCAATTGGGTCAAAAAGACTCAGGTGTGCAGACACTTGGGATTGGAAAACATTCTCATTTCTATTGCTTAACTTATTGGTTCTCTTGATTCATTCTCTTGTAGCCATGTCTACAGGGAGAATAACAGGGAGGCAGACATGGCCTCAAAGGAGGGCCTTCTACTAATGGAAGGACAATGGAAGATCTAGGGGAAACTTGATGATACTGAGCAGACATACTATCATAGACCCTTTGTTGAAGGGGGGGCCCTCATTGATCCTTTTGGCAGTGTTTTTTGTCTATATGTATATTTTAGCTGCAGCTCTGTCTCTTTTAGCACTGTATCTCGACGCTTCATGTTTGGCACTATATGCTACATTCTATGTTATGGTACTCATATGTGGACTTTTTGGACCCATATGACCTTTTGAGACTTTTTGATGTATGCTCGAGATTGTACTCTCATCCTGATATCAGCTATTTATGTTTATATTTTTGGACCCCTGTTGGGTACTTATTTGAATGCACTATGATGTGTATATGAAAAATGTAATTTTGTTACTCGAAAGATGAAATAAAATTATGCTTTTTTTCCAAGGAAAAAAAAAATTTATTAAACATCTTTAATTTAAAAATATTAATCATACGATAATAATATAACATGATACAATGTAAATGCAGAAGTTATTGAGCATTTAAAAAATGTTATATATCATTTACTTTGGTTTGATCTTTCACCCTATTATTATACAACAAAATCAAAATACCAATTTCAACAATATCAAAATAACATTTTTGAACTTTGACATATAACACTCCATTAAAAGTTATTGTTACACAATTCATACTAACCATTTTTTGGAAAGAAGATGCAATTCCTTCTCCATCCACTACACAAATTCTTGTACATATTGAATCCTTCTAAATGGTAATCAATGATACTCTTACTATTCTAGAAATGAGATGTAATCCCTAATTATCTATCCACTACATAATTTTTAATACATATTGAGTTCTAAAAAATAGCTACATGGTAATTGGTCCTATATTTAGTGGAAGACTATACTATTTATCTAATCAAAATTTTAATTGTTGAGACAATATTTTTTTGTGGTCATCTTATTCAAAGTTGTTACGTTTTACTTTATATCACATCCTTGTTGAATAATTTCCCGGTAATTAGTTATATATTTGTTCATAGAACATGGCCCATGTAGCAGTAATAAGACTAGATTATCTATCTAATCAATTTTTATTTGCTTAGACAAAATAAAACTCTTTAGCAATGTGATTTGTTTCCAAGACCTAGAACAAAATAAAACTTAAAAAATGTATTTGGCTTTGTAAATATCGAGATAATCATGTTCTACATTTAGAATGCATAATACACTATATGACTATTGTTAGGTCCTTAACCCTCATTGTTTTTTCACCGGAAGAGATCAACCCTTGATTAGTCATGGGGCCATGGGTGAGCCCCAAGAATGGATATTAGGTCAACAATCGCCCCCCTGCCCCCCATTTTTTTCACCAATGTGCCATCCCAGACTTCCCTAGGTCCTTAACCCTCATTCATTATTACTATATTATTTATAGTTAGGTCGGCTTAGATGTAGGATATATCATGTACACGTCATGTACACTTTATCTCCTATTTATAGTAAAAGAGATTAATTTGAATTAGCATTTTGTATTGTGCATTTGATATATCCTAAAAAGATGTTGCCTCCTTGAAGAGGTTACTTATTTGTTGGCTCTCTATCTTTGAGACATCGTGGAATTACTTAATCTTTTATTTTTATACTATTTGGGGTTTTTGGTACATAATACTTGGTATTAGAGCATATGGTCCTTGAGTTGACTCCTTTAATAAGATTCATCTGATCAGTTTTGCTCTTAATTTTTTTCTCTAATAATTTTTAGACAAACAAAATTTATGAGGTCACATGAGAGTACGTAGCTAAATACATTGTTAAATTTTCATATTATGGTTTGCTATGATTTTCAAGTTACAAGTCATGGAAGTCCTAAAACTAATCTTAAGTAGGTGTTCTTAGTAAACCAATTAGTGAGCTCCAAATTGAGTGACACTAGTGCTAATAGTTTTTTAGGTCCACATTTTAAAAGCTAATATGACAAATTGGACACGTGACAAATTTTATAGGTTCATTCTCATTAAATAACCAAAATCTCAAGCTAAAATTTCAGACTTAGAAGTGCAAAAGTTCCAGAGTTTTATTAGGTGCAAGGTCGACTAGTAGGATAATCTCCAATTCAAGGATTTAGAAAAATATGTTAACTTGGAACTTCCACAACTTCTTATTGGAAGATTTGTTTGAGGTGATTTAAAGTGTGGTAAAGCAAAATAGAGGATAATTTTACAAAAAATATTATTGTTGGCTTACATGGCAGAAGGTGGTGGAAAATATCTAGAGAACTCATCCTTGACTCATGAAGAAAGTTAAGACTTGGAGAACCAAATATTCAATTTACTAATCCAATATGATGAACTTAATAATATAATGTTAAGCAATAATGATTATTTCCATTTCCAAGATGAAATGCCCAAATGAGAGGTTTCTTATTTAAAGTGATAATGTAACCTAAAGAAATCATGAAAACAAATGTGAAAAAATTTAGGTTGATTAGCCTCCTACCAATAATCATATTTTAGGACTTAATTTGATTATTGGAGCTAATCATGGATGGGTTCCTAAGGGTATCCACTTTCTTGAGGTTGAATAAAGGATGTTTAATGGAACGTGTCTTTACATGGGTAAACTAGATAGAGAAATACTTTGAATTGCATAATGTTACTAATGATAAGCAAAGCATATCCTTAACAACTATATATTTTGAGACAAAATCATATTGATGGTATTAATGGGTAGTTAAAACGAATCCTCTTTCTTGCAACCATACTTGGGGGTTATTTATAAGGGACCTAGAAGCACAATATGGTAAAGTTTGGGAACAAGACTATGTTAGTCAGTGGATAAGAATTAAGCACTTAGGTGATGTTGAATACTATAATTTGAAATTTTATGTATTAACCACACAGATAGACATAAAGAACAAACATCTATTGGAAACTTAGATGGGTGTATTAAAAGAACATATTAAACATGATTATTTCCTAAGACATCCATAAAATGTTGATGAAGCAATTTGCTCATCATATTCAAGCCAATAATTTTCCTAAATTCAAGTTTAACACTAGAACATATGGAGTAGGTAGAGATAGAATGGCTCCTTATAAGGAAACCATTCCTCAACCCACTTGAATAACATATAAAGAAATGGATGAAAAAAGAGTAAAAAGTTTATGCTTTGATTGTAAGAACAAATGGTCTAAGGTGCATTAATGTCAAGAAACATAATTTTTCACATTGGAAAATAATGAGGAGGATGTAGAGGCGTCCACGTAAATGAGTAGAGGTATAACTTGTGAACCTAAAAGACCATAAAAAATGCAGAAATTTTGCACAACATAGATCTAGACATGTGTGAAATATCAGTTCATGCATTGGTAGGCATGTGATTTCCCCAAACCCTTAACACATCATGATGCATTAAGAAACAAAAGGTCATAGTACTTATTGATTTAGGTAGTACCCATAAATTTACTAATAAAAGATTAGCGGAGTGCCTACATTGTTTTGTGAATCTAGTGACATTTTTTTTATATTGGGTGCTAATGGTGGAACTATTTATTGTGGAGGAAAATGCCATAACATTAAACTTGGTAAGAGAGATTATAACTCATCAACATATATGTCATTCTTATTAGAGGAGTAGATGTTGTTCTACGGATTTAGTGGTTTAGAACTTTGGGTACAATTTTTTCAAACTATAATGAATTATTTACAATACTTGAATTACAAGGATTCAATACGAACTCAAGGGGTTAAAATCTCTTCTAACAGTGTTCTTCCTCCTATAATTATGAAAATAAGCAATTGAATTGCTTAGTGAGTATTCAAATGTAAATGACTCACTGACATATGATTATAATGGTGTATATTCTTTGAAGGTCCTTCTTGTACTATGGGACATCCTATGAGAATTATGACTCTCAAAACTATTCTTTCTCCTAGTTACATTGTTTGAATTTTGTCCATGGTGTATTTTTCCTTTGTATGTTTGTCAATCTTTGAAGCATGGCCACATTTGGCTACTCTTATCATTTAATAGGTGAACAACTTCAGTGGGCTTAAGTATAGCTTATGTGAGCCTAATGGTTAACAACATGTGTTTCCTCCTAGGAGGCCATAGGAGGGGGGTAGAGTATGTACACCTGATCCGTAGACTTTAGCAATCAAATTATTGCGTGGAGGGGTCCCTTGTCCCACAAACAAGGGGGCCTCATACACCAACTTGGTGTCTAGCTTGGTTGTGACATTAGCATTATTATTATTATTATTATTATATATTTTGGGGCCTTTATTAGTATTTCATTGTATGCTCTATAGTTGTGAATATCTACACTGAAGGCCCTCATAGTGTTTGTAATATTTAGGGGTGTCTCTTAATTCTACGTCCATTAGAATGTGTATCTACTTTTAAGCCCTTAGATTTTTCAGTCATGGCATCTACTTCAAATTCATAAGTATCCTATGGAATCCCAACCAAAACCAAGCCTCGATTTTTTTAATTATCTTGATGATTTTTTTGTTTATAAAGAAATGAGAGTTCAAATCTCTTTCCCATTTAAATACCTTTCCAACGATTGTAAGCCTTTTTTTTAATAGAAATGGTTTAGGAGCTTCTTTTTTTTAATGTGAGTAAAAATTACATAGAACTAGGCATAGATTGTTCCCAAGTAAGAACCTCATCCGTGCCACCAAGTTCTTCTTTTACCGACATCTTTTTCACATAATATTTCCCCGATCTATGAAAACTATACCTCCTGACAAACTGCCCAAGTAATAAAATGCATAAAAAAACATTTGCGGAGAGGAGTGTCCACCATTAAGGTATCTAGTTTCTCATAAAGATAGTTTGATCGCAGACTAGGACGCCACAGTCTAGCTCGACACCCTCGTCAGTCATAATGTCCACTTACTGATTGTTTTCCCTTGGCATATGAAGAAAGTTAATGGCTTTGTATTCATCAACCATGCATTTTATAATGTGATGGGTCTTGGTCGTCGATTTCTTTTGATTCTTTAACATGTTTCTTGCTTCCATAATAACCATCATCAAGTCACCAAGAATAACCAAATCCTCAATGTTTAGGTTCCTTGCCAGTTTCAAGCCTTTGATTAGTGCTAACCATTCAACCCCATTATTTGTCTTCTTCCTGATTCCCCAGGAGTACTCTTTTATCTTGTTTCCTTTTGAATAAAGAATAACTCCACCCGCTCCAGCCGGCCCGGAATCGCCTTTCGAGGCTCCGTAAAAAAACAAGGAATTGCAGCCAAGATTCTTCCACCAATTATTGAATTCCTCTAAGTTCATTCTTAGATGTTAGTTCTAAGTTTTAGGTCTTTTTCTTGCCTGATTTAGGTGGATAGAGGAAGTTGTTCCTAATAGACCGGAAGCCCAAGCTCTTTCAACTATTGCTAGAGACTCTTTGTTGATGTTGGTCAAGTTTCTCATGGATAAAGCCTCCACCCAGAGTGCCTTTGCAGAGGCTGTGACTTTACCTAGGTTGAATTTTTTTTCCTTGAAGATCTCTTTGTTTTTGGTTATTCATAGCTTCCAGCAAATGAATTTTGGGAGAGTTTCCAATGCTCTTGCAAAGTCATGTTTGTTATAGAAGGATCCGTGGTAGTAATCCTTCCAGCATTCAAAGAAATCATTGAAGTTTGTTGGCAGTGTTATACCTGTTTTCAACACTTTGAAGGCTCGCTGCCAAAATTCCTGGTAGAAATTGCATTCGATGAATAAATACTCCATGGTTTCTTCGAAATCCTTGCACAAGACGCACCTCATAGGACCTTCAATTCCCCTCTTCCTCAAGTTTTCAATTGCCAGCATTTTCCAATGGGCCATAATCCAGTAAAAAAAAAAAAATTGGAAGACTGTTGTTGCTCCAAATTTTAACTGAATTCTTACCATCGCTGTGATTTTGAAGCCCTGTTGCTACCCGATATCCAACTTTAACCTTCTAGATTGCTGTCTTCCCCCATCCACGTCCATCTAGCAAGCGGCGGTGGACTAGAGTTGACCCATGCAGCAAGGAGAAAATTTCCTAGAGGTCTGAGCGTAGGTTAACAGGAGGCTCAAAAACGACCCAGTCGTCCCATCTTCCACGAGTTGTCCACTGGGAGAGATTGTAAAGGATCCTAACATTTATTTGCTCCACCCAACACTTGATATATGCCAATTCCAACGTGTAGTTTGCAGGAGAGGAAGGTCCAATGTTTTCAACCTAGATGCTAACCTATTTTCCACTGTCGGGGATCAAGTAGACTTGGTCTTGAATGATGAAAACCACCTTCTTACACAACTCCTAGATAGGCATTCCTTTCTTGCGATGATCTTTAGCTTCAATGCATCTTTTCCTGTCTACTGGCATGTATTTTTTTGTAGAATCTCTTTCCACCATGTTCTTTTGCCTATGATTAATCTCCAGAGTATTTTGGCTCCCAGAGCCAGATTCATCTTATTTGGGTCTTTGATGCTTGTGTCGTTGTAGTTCTTGGGCTTGCAGATGGTGTTTCAGTTCACTAAATGGATTTTTTTCTTTTGAATGTTTTGATTTCCTCCATGCCAGAGAAATCTTCTAATTTATTTGGTGATTTCATTCATGGTTTTTTTGGGTGCTAAGGATTTTGAGCAGGTGTAGATTGGATAGGCTAAAAGAATGGAATAGATGAGAGTTAACTTACCGGCAGAGTTAAGCCATCTCATTCCCCAAGAGGTGATTTTCCTTTTGATCTTGTCAACCATTTCTTGCTAGTCTGCAACTCTTTTTTTTCCTCTAAAGATCAGGATGCCGAGGTAATTAAAGGAGTTCCATTTCGACTTTCCTTCAAATCCAAGGATTCTTCCTATCCTTGCCAGGTTTCCTGGAGATCAGTTCCAACCATATAATTTGGATTTTGCAAAATTCAGTTTCCCATCAGAACCTTTTAGAAAGGTGGATATGGCTCCTTGAAATATTTCAACAATGATAGTTGTCTCTCCCCTTAGCAGAATAGTGTCATCAGCAAACTGTGCATGATTGGCAACTTTTACTCCATTAGCTATCTTCAGCCCTCTTAAATCACCAGCATTTTGCAGGTTTTGCAGTTTTCTGCTCATTGATTCTACCACCAAGAGATAAAGGAAGGGAGACAATGGGAAGCCTTGTCGGAGACCCCTTGTGGGACTGTCGTTTACGAGTGGAGCAATCCATGGATTGCTAATATATGATTTTACCCATCTGAAAAATCTTGGGGAGAACCCAAACTTTGACATGATTTCAAAGAGGAAGAAATGGTTTACTATGTCAAAGGCGTTGTCCATGTCTAGTTTGATAGCCATGCCTTGTTGCTTTCTTTCCATGCTTGAGTGGATAGCTTCCCTAACGATGATGACGTTGTCAAGAATGTGGTGCCCAGCTATAAAACCTCCTTGTGATTCTGATATGAGCCAACCCATACTGTTTTTCATTCTGCTTACCAAAATTTTCGAGAGGATTTTATATGAGGTGTTACATAGCGAAATCGACCTGAAACGATCCAGTGAATTGGGGCATTTTTCTTTAGGAATTAAGGACACGAAAGATGAATTGGTGGCTATGCCAATCTTATCCTTTTTCCTGGTCCAGTTTAGCATCCTTTTTAGATCATCCGTGATGATGTCCCATGTTGCTATGTTGAAATTAATGGTGAAGCCGTTAGGACCTGACGCTTTATTAGTTTGAAGGGACCCTATTGCATTTTGTATCTCAATTTCTGAGATTGGTTTTGAAATGTTTTGAAAGATCTTTGTTCTCTTCCTCAGAGATGAGAGTTGGAATACTGGTGAGAAGATCTACTTAGGTTGTTGGGTTTGTCTCCTCGCTATCTAAGTAGAGGTCTCGGAAGTGGTTGTAAGCATGCTCTTTAATTTCCTCTTGACCTTCAATCTTGTTTCTGTTTTCATCTTTTATTTCTCTGATGGAGCTGAAGCTCTGTCGAGCTTTAGTTTGATTGTAGAAGTATGTTGTATTGATGTCCCCATTTTTTAACCACAATTGCATGGATTTTATTCTTAATTCCTCTTCTTCATGCCTTGAAGCTTTTACTATTTTTGCAATCATTTCATTTTCATGGATAAGGACCGTAGGGGTTACCTCTTCTGTTTCCATCCATGCATGAAGAGCAACCAGATCTTATTTGATCTTTATTTTCAGGTGGCTTGGATTCTTGTGTTCATTCTTGACCCACTTCTTTAAGGCCAAGTGCACACACCTTAATTTTGATTCCCAAATGTAATTGGGTGATCCCTGGCATTTCATATTCCAAGCATTTTTTATTATATTCATGATTTTTCCATCTTCCAGCCAAATTGAGTTGAAACGGAACAGGATTGGCCCAAGATTTGCAGGAGGTGTTAGAGTCAAGCAAATAGGTTTATGATCTAAGGCTGCTGAGGGAAAAGTGAAGGAAGCAGGAATAAGGTTTTGTTGAAGGAAAGCAACACTTACCAGGAATATATCCAATCTTGCCGCTATATGTCCTACTCCAACTCTTTTGTTGCTCCAAGTGTACTTTGGCATTCTTCATTTGAATATCCAACATATCGAGTTCTGAGATCAGATCCTCCATCCTCTCGCCAAATGGATCTCCGACTTTTGTTCCTCCCCGTTTCTCGAAGCTATGAAATAGTAGCGTTGAAATCCCCTGTTATGATAAGATTTTTCCCTCGAAGGTCCTCAAGAGCCTTTAAGAGATCCTCCCATAAGGTTACTTTGTCTCTATAGTGTGTTGGTCCATAAACATTACATATATACAGTGAGTTTGCAACATCCTTTTCCTAGATTTCAGTGAGAATCCATTGTTGGCTTTCCATCGTTGAGATTATTGAATATTTGTTTGAGATCAGGGTGGATAACCCCCGAGAGGCTCCTGTGAAGCTTATAGCCTTACCATGGTATTTTTTCCAGATCTCAGAGAGCACCATGGTCTCCGCCTCTGACATTTTGGTCTCTTGGATAAGCAAGAAGTCTGGCATTTTATATCTAATTATGTATTTTACAACTTCTACTTTAATTGCACCTGCCATCCCCCTGCAATTCCAAGAGATGGATTTCATCATTTCTTGAGCAATTCGGATCCTACTTGAGATCTGCCATCCACTTTTGTCCCTCCTAGGTTTCTTGGTAATTGTAGGAGCTTTATTTATGCCAAACTTCGTTGTCTACGCAGTTCCATCTCTCTTTCTGCTTCCTGTTCTCTATGATATGTTTGTGATTTCCTTCCTCTTGTGTTCGGTTGCTGTGTTGCATCTTGCATATCCTGAGAGCTTTGTGAAGGCCTTTGTTCCGGAGAGTAATACTGTTATGCTACTTTGCTTTGCTTTACCATTTCCACCCAGGAGACTCCTGGTGTTGTGGACCCTTCAGATGCTTTTCCTTTCATGCCGCTTCTAGGAGATAGAGGAGGGATATTTGTAGCTATCGAAACCTCTTCTTCTACTGCTTCTGTTGATCTGATGTCTGCGGATAGGATCTCTCCCTCTTCCATTTGCAGTACTTGAAATTGATTGTTAGCCGAGGTTTGTTTTTCTTCTCGGGGTTTTTCCCTGCTTGTCGTAGGTTGTGATTCACTTTGTACTGGGATTGGTGAGGTCGTTTTACTTCCCCTTTTGGCCTGCTGACATCCTTCATCTTTCCTTTTTATGGATTTTCATGCACTACTTTAGGGCAATTTTTAACAAAGTGCCCATATTCATGGAACTTCTTGCACTTAAAGGGCAGTTGCTCGTAGTCTACTTTCTACATGTGCTCCCATCCGTCAATGTATAGGTTTACTACTTCTAGTAGCCCTTTTTCCAAGTCAAATTGCACGTAGATCCTTACGCAGGAGAACAATGTGCCCTTAGGCTCTGCTTTGTCGATGTAGTTCCCAAGAGAGTTTTCGATTGCTTGTAGGGTTTCATTGTTCCAGCAGTGCAATGGAAGGTGTGGCAGGCGGACCCAGACCAGAACCGTTGATGGCACATCCTTTTCAGGGTTGAAAGATAGGCTCCATAAGTTGAGGTATAGACCGCGGGGGCCCATGAAATAAGGCCCGCTCCTGAAGATGAGATTTTTGTCTTCTTTGTTTTTGAATAGGAAGGTGAAAAAACCCTTTTCGCATAAACAATGTAGTCCGCTTGTGATCAGGGGCATCCAATTCTTATTTAGCCATGTGTCCATGGTTTTTGGAGAAGGCCAGATTCTTGTGAACTGCCTAATCAAGCCTTGATCGCTCAATGAAAATACTTTCAGTTTTGAAGTTGCTGACATGATTTGGATTCTAGGAGCTTCGACTCGCTTGATGAAGTTGGCATCGATGGTTTCTGTGCCTGAGGAAGGAAGGGAGGACGAGGATGCCACCAAGGCCCTAAAAGCAGCATCTAGGTTATGCCTGCGATCCTCCACACTAAGATCTAGAGGAGGATCCAGAGCTAGCAAGTCAATCACATAACTGATCTCCTACAAAGCCTTCCTTAATCTACTAATTGGAAGTAGATCTGATCGATCCAACCTTGCCAGCAAGCATATCATGAAACAACTTAGGCATGCAGATCAGCTCTATTGGTGCATGCAATTCCAGTCCCAATCATGAAGATTCAACAGTAATCTTGAAAGTGATACACCCTAAATATTTGATGATTTGATTGGAATTGAACCTTGCGCTCAACCCAACAGCATAGCTCAGGCATGCAGTGGATCAACCAACAATGATCAAACCGGCTTCACAATTTTAGAGTTGCAGAGTCGACGCCCATCTCCAATGGTTGTAAACTTACTAAAAAATGATTTTAGAATTAGAAGTTATAAGCCTTAAAATATCATTGCAGTTATAATACCCAAATTTAACTATAATAATTATGCATATTAATATTATTATTAGATAAAACTAATCACCCACAAAATGATCAACATAATAATAATGAAATTTTTTATAGTCTTGTTTATAATAATCAAATTATATGTAGTCTAATTGTCTTCCCCATTTTCATAGTTAAATTAGGGTAAATTTTCACAAGGATTTTCAAAATATAAGGTCAAGGAGATGGTACCTCCTTACGATCATCATGTTATATATATATATATATATATATATATATACATATGTATACATGTATGTATACATATACATGTATGTATACATATACATATGTATATATATACATGTATACATATACATGTATACATGTAAACATGTATATATGTATATACACATATATACATATGTATACATGTATGTATGTACATATATATACATGTATGTATACATATACAGATGTATATACATATATGTATATATACACATATATACATATGTATACATACATACATATGCATGTATGCATACATACATATGTATGTATACATGTAAGTATATATATATGTATATGTATATACATACATGTATACATATGTATATATGTGTATACATATCTATATATATGTATATATATCTACATATATGCATATACATATCTATATCTATACATATGTATATATGTGTATATACATATATACATGTATACATGTAGATACATACATATGTATATATATGTATACATATCTATATACATGTAGATACATGCATATGTATAT
>LPNX010372774.1:364292-396914 GCA_001517045.1 Pseudotsuga menziesii | reverse complement strand
TTCACAACAAAACAAATGTCTGGTCTGGTATTTGTTAAGTACATCAATGACTCAATGATCTGTCTGTAGTGAGTCACATCCACTAACTCTAATGAGTCATCATCTAACAGCTTCAAGTTGGAGTCCATGGGTGTGGCCATGACTTTGTATTCCAACATATTGAATCTCTTAAATATCTCTACCACATACTTTCCCTGGTTGAGAAAGATTCCTTCTGAACTTTTCCATACTTCCAGACCTAGGAAATAATGCATTAACGCAAGGTCTTTCATCTCAAATTCTTTTGCTAGTTTCTTCTTGCTTTCCATGATTTGTTTCTCATTCCCTATCAAGAATAAGTCATCCACATATAGTAATAGAATGACAGGTACATCTTCTACAACCTTGTAGGAAAGGTTAGGATCGACTTTACTCTTGGCAAAGCCCATGCTCATCAGGAAACTATCTATTCTTCCATACCAAGCTCTAGGAGCTTGCTTCAGGCCATAGAGGGCCTTCTTCAACTTGCATACTTGATTCCATCTGTCTTCAACTTCAAATCCTCGTGACTATTCGATGTAAAACTCTTCCTCAATAATACCATTAAGGAAGGCTTGTCTTTACTTCATCATGGAAGAAACTACCATGATAGTTTTGAAGGAAGTGTACCTTGCTTCCTAGAGTAAGTGTCTCTTCGGAATTAATTCCCTCTTTCTGATATAAACATCTAGCCACAACTCTTACCTTACTTCTATCAACAACATATCTTATCTTGCAAATCCATTTGGAAGATACCACATTCTTGCTTTCTGGTTTGAGTACTATATTCCAAACATCATTCTAGTATCATAACATCTTCTATGAGTTTGTCTTCTCAGGTCATCAACATATCATAGTCTTCTGCATTCAACCTTGAAGGTTGGAACCCACTTTACTCTTGGTAAAGTCTCGATCCATCACAAAGCTATCCATCATGTCGTACCATGTCGAACTCAGATACAATTTTCTGTATCCACTCCCCCTGAAGTGGAGTATCATCTTCCCTCTTCATTCTGTACAGGTGGTTCTATGCTTGATATATACTGGTCAATAGAGTATGTCATGTCATAGTCTATTCTTTCTGGGGAGAATCACGAACCTTGCTTTGTACACTTGTTCCATCATATCGTATACATCATTCCCCATGATCAACTGTTATTCTTTAATCATAGCTTCTTTCATAGCATTCTTTTCTTCATCTTGAGTTATCTCTTATACCCATGGTGGTCTTCATCCTTCAAGGTGGATCTACCACTCTCTGAAGCTCTTTCTTCCGTCATGGTGTCTCTGACCCTGGGAGCTTCAGATTCATGTTTATTGGAGTGAATCTTGAATTGTCATCACTTGTTCTTCGGAACAAGTCTCATCCTTCTTTTCTTGTAGGAGGTTGTACATGACCTTTCCTACAATTCAAATGCACCAGTTGCATGGTTAGAACTATTTCATAAAACATATGCATAACTACCAATTCTTATGCATCATGCAACTGTTTAATCAATACAACATTCATCCATATCTCACATAAACTTTCTAGATGCCTTCCATCTCCACCATGACATTATTGAGATTGTGCACTAATCCAATATGTTAGCAAAAAGGTTTGATAAGTAGCAATGGAGAGTTGTATAGCACCATGAACTACTTACCCATCACATGCATATTAGTAGTATACAGTAATTAATGCAAACAATCTATCATGCATAACACATCAACTGAATATAATCAAATGTATAACAAAACAATATCATGAAATGACAATTGAATACTTATCTTTTATTTGTTTTGTGGGTAGAATCCATCTTGATCATTCTGCTTTATCATCTTCTTCATTCATGAAATCATCATTTCTTATCCAAATGACAAGAATTGAGTTCTTCATATTCCTCATCGCTTGAGGGATCTTCTTTGAATGGTGAGAGCTTTATCTTCAATTGCTCCCATCTTCTTCTTCTCTTCTTATGAGTCGAGCTGAAAGCAATTACTTCCTTATGGCATACATTCTTTGCATGAATTCCATGATCCTGGGAGGCCATTCAAGGTGGCTATCACCACTTTTGCAATCTCCACTTCTTCTTCTACTGCTTTAAGTTGTTATGCATTCTAGATCTTCACATTCTTCAACTATTTTCTCAAAGCCATCTTATGATTTAAGTTCTTATCTTCAAATAGCTTGATCAAGGAATCAAACATCTTCGGTGTCTTTAGGGAAGACACTTGTGGTAAAAGTTGATCCGTGATTGAATCAACAATGATCTTCTTGGCCTTGATCAAGTTCTTCTTGTGTAAGGCTTTGAGCCTCATCTCCGTATGGAACTGGAACCTCTCTACTTATGTAGGTGTCCAATTCATTTTCTTTAGAGAGATCATATACTTCCATGCTTGGAAGTTGTCAACTTTACCAAGCTTATCATCAAGCTGATGTGATAGATCACTTTGAAATGAGAACCTCAAATGCAAATAGCAAAAGATTAGATCTTACCGATTTGAGGTGTCCGTCCTGCTTCCAGAGCCAGCTGATTTAGGGTTTGTCAGAGAAACCCTAATTTTAAAAGCTTGGAATCTTTAAGATCTGATTGGATAGAAAGATAGATTTCTTCAAATGGAGCTGTTTAATGTACTCCTTTTATGAAAACAGTGGAGGGAAGCTCCCGAAACAGGAAGCGCTAGTTTTCCAATTTCTTCTGCAGAAATGCCTGTCATTGTTTCTGTGATATCTCCGAAATTACTGCTCCTATGTGTTTGAAATTTTGCACTGAGGTAACCTCGCATGTCCCTGATCCAACACCACAGGTTTCATCAGAATTGGTGTCACGTCCCCAAGCCTCCGACCGGCAAAGAGGACGCGACCAATGCTTCAAACACCCGGGCTAAGAGCCCCATAAACATGTACAGGCATCAAAATTGCTGGAAACAGAATGCTTAAACATGTGCATTGAACTTAAATATGCACATATGAGAATTTATCATGCACAGATGCAATTATCTATCAGACACAGCGGAAATATCATACATTCAAACAAACATTCTTTCTACATGTTCATTTCATTTTCATTAACAGTAAATATAGAATGGCAGAGGTAAAATACACAAGATCACTTGTCTTATGAAAACTTTGCTCCGCAACCAGCTACGTCGCTGCAACGTTCCACCCAACCATAGGCTAGCGTGCTCCTTAATCTCTCAACAGCGCTGCCACCCCCAAGCTGGGCATGATTCTCCAAGGAATAAGGGAACTAGCAAGCTTACACATAGCCAGGGATATACAAAACACACAGCCAAGCCAACAGAGTTGGGTTTATCAGGCCATTAAGGACCTGGAGAAGGCAAATTGCTAAGCTGATGAGCTCATTACAGAGCCAAGAACACCTACACCAGAACTAGCCTGACCTCTAAGACATCCAAACACACCCAACACAAGGAATCAGTCCCTTCTCTACTACACAATCTCTCAGGCCATGCATTCCCTTCCAGTGCTATTCAGGGGTGATGGAGAAGAAGGCCAACCCTCTAGCTCTGTCTGTGTGGTTACCAGCCATCAGGTTTATCAAGCAAATCTAAGCCAACATCCCTACTCCTCTCCCAGTCCGAAGACCAACCATTGCACTCCGGCAATTAATTTAGCTATTACGGCTTAAACCAGGGAAAAACAACTTCAACCCACCTACAACAGTCCCCAACGTAGCAGCAAAAACGGCTCACAACGTGGGGGAACAATGACCCGTTTTTCACAACCAACGCTGCTGGGAAAAACGTATGTAGACCACAATAGGGACGAATTTACAGTCTCACAACCGGTGTGTGAACCACCACAATGCAGAACCCACGATTCAGCCCGTGAGTAAAGGATACAGCCGCTCTATTCACAAATCCCCAGAAGAAAACTACTGCGTGGGTAAAATCCAGGAAAATCCTATGCGTGAAGATGAAAAACGAACCAGCAATGGTGGAGAATGAACAGGGCACAGAGAGGATGCGAAATTGGGTGTGCGTGAGTCTTCAGCAGCAATTCCCTGTGTGAAAATGAGCAACAATGGCAAGGACGCGAATTGCAAGTGCCTGAGCGTTTAGCAACTCATGGAGAGAGGGAAAAATGTCTGCGTGAGTGAAGAGTGCGTGAGGGTTTTTCCTTCCATTCTGAAGTCAACTGCTGTGGGTGGAGTGTGCATGGAGGCAAGGATTGACAGTCCTGCCACCCCACTCCAAAAATCAATAACTGCCTCAACTAACAGCAGCAATTATTAATTGCAGGTGGTTGGGTAAGACAAGGAAAGAAGACACATGGGTAATTTGCCTTATTGGCCAAAGTTGACAATTTCCCCCAATCCTTATCCTTGTGAAGATCATGCCCCTTTCGATTTAGTTGCCGCGATTGTAGCTGGTCGGGTTTATTTAATTAATTATAGATACATATTTACATGATGACCAACATAATATATGCCGCATGCCCCGATATACCATCGGTGACAAATATAAATCCAACACATAGCATAGCCGATCAATGGTGGGGCCTTGGCCTTTAGCTCCACCCCATGATCATTTACAATATATACATCATATACATCTAATGTAACAGGGTCAAAACCGGGACATTACATTCCCCTCCCTCTTCAATAGCACTGTGCTCAGTGCTTTACAAAATTTGAACAAAATGCTACACTGGTATCGCCTCAGTGTTCCGCAGAATTGAACAAAAATGGATGTGCCAATCGCATGGCATCCTCCAGCTCCCATGTAGCCTCTTCAGGCCCGTAGTGCTCCCATTGCACCTTTACCTGCCCTATGGCTCGGTTCCGGAGCATGGTGACCTTCCTGTCGATGATGTGCATTGGCTCGATTCGGAACTCTCCCTCGGGTTCCACCTGAATCACATCCCAATTTATCACATGGTTAGGATCATGTACATATCTCTTAAGCAAATAAACATGAAAAACATTATGAGCTCTAGTGCTAGCAGGCAATGCAAGTCTATATGCAACTGACCCTATTCTTTCGAGCACTTCAGACGACCCACAATATCTAGGTGACAACTTGGCACAACTTCCAAGCTTCAAGGAACTCTTTCTTGCCCTCACTCTGAGGTAAACATGATCCCCAACACTGAACTCTCTGTTCACCCTATGCTTATCTGCATAGCTTTTCTGTCTGTCCTGTGCTACTTTTCAGCTTCTGCCTGATCTTTACAACCTCTTGCTCCATTTCCTTGAGCAACTCTGGTCCAAGCACAATCCTGTTCACTAGATTATCCCAAGTCACGGGTGTTCTACACCTTCTTCCATACAAAGCTTCATACAGACTCATCCCCAAGGATGCCTGATGCCCATTGTTATAAGCAAACTCTACCAAGTGTAAGTAATCTTCCCACTTGGTTGGTTTGTCCATTACGTACATGCGAAGCACGTCTTCAAGCACCTGATTAACTCTCTCGGTCTGCCCATCCATCTGAGGATGGTATGTAGTGCTGAAATTTAGCTTTGTACCCAAATCTGCAAACAACCCCTTCCAAAAGTTGGAAGTGAACTTCACATCTCTGTCAGAGACTATTGCCTTAGGCAATCCATGCAATTTGAAAATCTCCTTCATGAAGATCTTTGCAATATCATCAGTCTGATGCGTAGACTTCACTGGTATAAAATGTGCTGCCTTAGTCAACTTGTCTACCACAACCATGATGGAATCATGTTGTCTCCAAGTCATCGGCAATCCTGTAATAAAATCCATGGAAATAACTTCCCATTTCCATTATGGAACTGGCAAAGGCTGCAACAAACCTGCTGGGTGTTGATGCTCAACCTTTACCTGCTGACATTTCATACACCTTGAAATGTACTCAGCCATGTCCTTTTTCATACCTGGCCAAAAGTACTGCTTTCTTGCTGTAGCAATTGTCTTTTGATATCCTGGGTGACTAGAATACGGAGCTTGATGGATTTCATCCATGACAATTCTCCTCAAATCTGCTACATCTGGGATATAAATTCTGCCTTTAAAAGAAAGAAGTCCGTCTTCTTCCAATTTATATCCCTCATACCTCTTCTCAAGACTTTGCTGTTGCAATTTGTCTTTTACCTGCTCATACAATTCATCTCCAGCAGCATGACCAACAATCTGCTGCCTCAAATCTGACTGGCAAATACTAAGAGATGCCACATGCATTTCTTGCATTTTCTTGCTGAGTGCATCCGCTACCTTATTCTCTTTTCCCTTTATGTGCTTGATTTCAAAATCAAACTCACATAAAAACTCCAGCCATCTTGCTTGCCTAGCATTCAGAGTAGGCTGATCAAACAAATACTTCAGTCCACAATGATCTGTTCTGAGCTCAAATCTCCTGCCCATCAAGTAATGTCTCCACATCTTGAGAGCATGCACTATGGCTGCAAGCTCTAGGTCATGAGTAGCATAGTTCTTCTCATGCTCCTTCAACTTTCTCGACTCATAACATATCACGTGGTTGTCTTGCATAAGGACTCCTCCAAGCTCTTGTCCACATGCATCGGTACATACCACCAAATCTTTCTCTGGATCTGCAACCTTCAATACTGGTGCACTGGTGAGAAGATTTTTCAACTGCTGAAAGCTTTCTTCACACCTCGACGTCCATTCGAACTTCATCCCCTTCTTTTGCAAATAAGTGATTGCATGTGCAACTTTGGAGAATCCCTCAATGAATCTCCTATAGTATCCTGCAAGTCCCATAAAAGATCTTACGTCTGTCACATTTCTTGGAGTAGGCCAATTTATAATGGCTTCAATTTTTTCAGGGTCCACAGATATACCCTCCTCTGAAATAATGTGACCCAAATACTGAATTCTATCTCTATAGAAGTCACACTTGCTCAGTTTTGCATACAACTGATGCTCCCTGAGCAATTGCAATGTCAATCTCAAATGCTCTTCATGCTCTTTCTCATTCTTAGAATAAACAAGAATGTCATCCAGGAAGACAAGAACAAACTTGTCCAAATACTTGCTGAAAACACTATTCATAAGGCACATAAATGTAGCTGGTGCATTGGTGAGGCCAAATGGTACCACTACAAACTCATAATGCCCATACCTTGTCCCGAAGGTTGTCTTATGAATGTTTTCATCCTTGATCCTTACCTGATGGTAACCAGACCTCAAGTCAATCTTGGAAAATACCTTTGCTCCCCTCATTTGATCAAAGAGGTCATCAATCCTAGGCAAAGGATATTTATTCTTCACCGTAACCTTGTTCAGCTGTCTGTAATCAATACATAACTTGAGCGTACCATCTTTTTTCTTTACAAACAGAACCGGTGCTCTCCAAGGAGACAACTCGGTCGGATATACTTCTTTTCCAACAACTCTTGCAGTTGCATCTTCAATTCTAGCATCTCCGGTGTACTCATCCTGTAGGGTGCTTTGGACACCGGTGCTGCTCCTGGCACAAGTTCAATCGTGAAATCAATGTCCCTCTTTGGAGGAAGCCCTGGAATCTCATCAGGAAACACATCCCTGAATTCCTGTAACACCTGATAGTCCTCCAACCTCGGAGTTTCATCTCTTGTTTCCTCCAAAATCTGAGCTGCATACAACTGGCAACCCTTCCTGCAGAACTTCTTTAACTGCATTGCTGAAATCTGCCTCACTAAAATCACCTTTGGAATGCCTTTCACAACTACTAGGTTCCCTTCTTCATTCATGCATTCAAAAGTCTTATTGTAACAGTCAAGCTTCACCCTGTGAGCTTCTAACCAATCCATTCCAATGAGAACATCATAGGAACCAAGCGGTAGAACATTCAGATCCACACAAGTGACCAATCCATTCATGACCAATGGACATTTCTCTACCACTTCACTGACCTTTCTCTTAGTTCCAGTGGCTAGCTGAACTAACCAAGACTTCTTATGCTTTACTTTCTTAAAAGCACAAATTTCCACTACTCTAGGAGTGATGTAACAATACAATTAACCCATCATTTATTACTCTGCTACATATAAAAAATAAAATAAATGATCTACAAAAACAATCCACTAAGGCCGTTCCCACCTATCATCGGTTGACTAAAATATACATGACACCCTCTGATTTTCATAAACGTCGTAACCAATTAAACACAACCAAACTATATAAAATTATGATTTTAGTTTTTTCTATAGGTGTCTTTCGGAACCGAGGGTTTAATCGGATCGTTCTCTGTCCAATTATAGAAGCTTACAATTAGGATCGATCGATCAGTCTATTGGACGAGCGCACAGGTATTTTTTTGGCAGTTTGAATTTCTTAATTTTCGAAGGAAAACGCTCGATTTTTTCATCAGGTTTGATTTTTTTCCGGTTGCGTGATACTTTTTCATTAAATCCCGCAACACAGTTCAGAAACCTGTTAATATATATCTGACACATTTCTTTGTACATGGTCAAGAGCATCAAAATTCACGGAGATTTCACTGCCATTTAAAGACTCTCAGTTAGAACTATGGCGACCGAGATGCCGAGGGAGGTAAAATTATGGAACGATAAACGTGAGCGTGAAATGTACGATAATTTCGCAGACCTCTTTGCAATCATAAGAACTATGGAGAAACTGGAGAAGGCCTATGTACGTGATGTAATTTCGTCCAAAGATTATGAGCCGGAATGCACAAAGCTGATTGCCCAATTTAAAACCCTAACAACTTCATTGAAAGACACGGTCCCGAGCGTGGAAAGATTCATGGAAACCTACAAGATGGATTGCCCGGCTGCTGTAAATCGCTTACTTGTGTCTGGGATTCCGGCCACCGTTGAACACAGGGCCTCATCGTCAGACATGGGTACTGCCGCTGCCGTCGCCGAATGCGTACAACATTTTATTACTTCGATGGATTCTCTGAAGCTCAATATGTTGGCGGTTGATCAGTTATACCCCGCGCTATCGGATCTTTTGTCAGCCCTCAATAGGGTTCCTCAGCTTCCACCGGACTTTGAGGGTAAAGTGAAGGGCAGGGAATGGATTTCGAGATTGAAGAACATGGGGGCATCAGAGGAGCTAACGGAGCAGCAGGCTCGTCAGCTGTTGTTTGATCTGGATTCTTCTTATAACGCTTTCATCAATTCATTGCCTAAATCGGCGTAACTTCGCTGGGGTGCGCAACGTGTGGGCGCCATCTGCATCGGATCTGTAAATGGTTTGATCTCTAGAGGTCTTGTAGGCCAATCCGTAACTTTATAGCTGTGAAGATATGTAAAATTCAAAGATTCAGAGCTAAGTCTCCTGTTTATATTATTTTATATTGAAGTGATACTTTAATTCTCTTCCCAGACAAGTAGAATTGGTTAAGTGCACATATTTGGTTTCAATCTTGAAGCTTTTATCAGTTTTAAGGCAGGAGATCGAGGCTAAATGATAAAAGTGTTTTCAGATTCCGGGACTGTCATGAGTAAAGTACATGCTCTATTTTTTTGTTAAATACTTAATTTCAATATGCCTAAAGTCTATAGTTCTATTCCCAGCTGAGAAGAAATGCAGGCATTGATTCCCAACAATGAAGAGAAAGAATTACGGATTCCTAGTTTGGAGCTAGAAATTCCTAAGCTTTAGAGTCCTCACCCTATGCGTTGGCTTCATGTTGCTTGACAGGCCTCCTTTGCCTAGTTCCTATTTGAACTAGAAGGGTTTTCTAACCTATTCTAGGTCGGTTATCCCTACTCTTCGAGCTTAGCTCTTTTGGGTTAGGCCAGTACTTACTTGAGCTAGAAGATTTGCATGGTTTAAGGCATAGTTACCAAGTTTGAATTTAAGACTATTCTTAAATACTATTTAATGGTGTGTTTTGCTTTGCCTGTCTTCATCACGCTTTGAACTCTCACACAATCTTAATTTAAGTATAAAACAACTTATCCCTCATCGCTTTGACCCAGTTAAAAGTATTGAGTCATTTAGGACAGCTGAGGTTGAAAATTTGAAGTTTTGAACCTCGTGGGCTTCTGAAACCCTGGGCTTTGGGCGATAGAGGAAATGTGCTCCAACTTCCCTTAAATAGGGCGATGCTTTTCCATTATTAATGACGGAGGATGTGTTGGCGTTTTGAGTCAAATGAAATTTGAATGAATAATTTGGCTATACCGAATTTGCAATTATTTTTCGGACGATTCTGCCAAACTTGGTAAACATGGGAAAATTGAATTGTTATGAACCTAATTTCAGACTCTGTTTTTTTTTTGGTTTAATTTATATTCAGAAAACTGATAGGTGCTAACAGCAGCAAGCAACAGAAACAATTCAAGTATAGCATCCATATTGCTCTTGGAGAATTTTGGGCTTGAGATAGTGCTCACAGATTCTCAAGAAAATTACCTTCTGTCTTATTACAGTTTGAGACATTAGTTGATATCGATAAGAGTTATGTTTTGAGATAATGCTTACAGATTCTCAAGAAAATTACCTTCTTTCTTATTATAGATTGAGACATTAGTTGATATTAATAAGAGTTATGTTTTGAGATTTTTGCTAATATTTCAGTTCTTTGGTTTTGAATATTCCTGATTTCATTAAGAAATTTGGATCTTGGGTTTCAGATATCATATAAATCTGAATATTTTGGCTGCCTCTGATTTGATGTGAATTTATTAATTGCTTGTTTGGAAAGCCTTTCATGATATAGAAGTCAGGTGATTTGACTGAAACCTGAGTTTACCAGTTGTTTCGTAGATGTTGGTTGTAAAAGCAGGATTCTGGCTGTGTTTATCCATTGTTATCTATTCTGGAGCATAACACAAATGCAACATCCATGGAAGTCTGACTGCAAATGGTGAGATCAGTGATCTCTACTAAACTACGAACAAGGCCAGTGCGCAGCTTGATGTGTTTTTGGCAAATATTGACATGTTATCCATAAGAATGCTATAGCTGTTTTACGCATATTAGTTTGATGTTTGATAGTTTACAACTTTACTTGATGTTTGTAATTCCTATCTAATAAAACTATAACACTTGAATATTCATCTCCTGGTTTTTCTTTTCAGAAACTGAGCAATTATAATACATTTCCTATCTAATAAAACTATAACCCTTGAATATTCATCTCTTGGTTTTTCTTTTCAGAAACTGAGCAATTATACTAATACATGATTCTATCATCTATGTACTGGCCAGTATTATTGGCGGATAGGCAGCCAAATACTTTTGTGTTTTTCTTTTCCTTAAAAAAAATGTAATTTTATTATACTTTAGAATGACAAAATTACATTCTATAGATACATATATCTCATGTATTTCTTAGATAAGGAGAAACTGAAGCTTACCACAGCCTTCAAAAAACGTATAGATCATACAAGCATGATGCGAAAATCATATCTGAAAAAAGTTCATATAAGTCCGGTAAAGCTTTTGTAAGAAAGCCCATAAACTGCATCTGATCATGAGTCATCATGTAACCCCAAGGAAAACAAAAAAACTGCTGAAGGAACACTGGTCTTCAATTATGTGCAGGATCTGGCAGGTCTAAAGCTTCTATAAAAGTTCTATGATAAAATTCATAGACCTCACCATCCAAAACTTCGGTGATAATCCACTGCCTGTAGACCATTTGAAGGCCTGCTTTAAATAATCGATCTGCCTCCTCATTCTGCTCCCTGTAGATGTGGTGGCAAAAAAAGAAATCAAATGATGCAAATTCTGACAGTGCTGTATTTCCATCACCCAGTTCACAACATTCATAGAATCCCCAAAAATCTCAATAGAGCGGCAGTCCTTTTCCCTGGCGAAGGTAATGAGCAATTTGAGAGCCAGCAATTCAGCATAATTGTTGGAACCCTGTCCAGATAGATACAGAATAGCCCTTCAACCACATGTCTGGTCCTCTCCTTGAGAAGCCCCATCAAAGTACCCCCAAGGCTTTGCAGTATCAATCTGCTCAACATGTACCTACCTAACTGCTGCCTCCCCCTTCTCTTGAGGAATGCAAAAGAATACACAGGCCATGATTGGCTAATAGACTCAGGATAGATAGCTTGTCCTGAAAGATGGCTTTATTCTGGGCAAGCCAAATGCCCCAACACACTATCATAGGAAGAGCTTTAATCCTCAGGAAAACTGGATTTTTGCACCAAGATCTCCATGAAATCTCAATGGAGGCTCCCTCACATCTGCAGTCCAAACCCAAGAAAGAAGAGCACTCCTTCCAGACCAGGGTTGTGAAAGGGCATGAAATAAAAAGGTGCGCAATAGTTTTTTCATTATCTTTGCACAATGACCACCAACCAGGGCCCCCAACTTGCTTTCGCTTCATACAATTCCAAGTAGGTATTATGCTTTCCAACATACGCCACATGAATAGACGGGCTTTCAACGGACACTTAGATTTCAGCACTCCCTTCCACCACCATTTTGCCTCCTCTCGGTCATCGATGAGATTCAACTGTAGATATCCTTGCTTAGGAGTATAGGATCCATGCAAGGCATACTTCCAAACCAGTTCAACATCCTGATCTGTTAAACGGACGTGGGATGCACTCAGTGCCTTAGTGTAGAGTGACCAAGCCTCCACTTGGTTCTCCTCCAACCCCATTTGTAGAGCTCTCCTCCACCCTTGGCTCCACAGAGAAGTTTGAAGAGGATCTGCTGCCTGCCTTAGAAAATAAATCCCTTGATGATGAAGTCCCTGAATCACATCTCGGGAAAGAGGTGATTATTTTGACATCCCACCCATGGGTCGACTCCGATATGAACCTTTGAACCAATGTGCCATGCAAGACCCCAACTAGCGAAAAAGTTTTCACAATTGCTTCCAAATGTTTGAGGAATTTGCCCTTTTCTTTTTGGGTTCCGTATCCAATCCTCGATGGATTCTGGCCTGATATATTTTTGGTATAGCACTTCTGTCCCAAGTCTGACTTTGTCATTAATCTCCATCCTGTTTTTGCTCCCAGAGCTGTAGAAAACAGGAAGATGTTCTTTACCCCCCACCCTCCAGCATCTTAGGCGTTGTTAGTTTTACTTTTTCCCACCTGACCCAAGGGAGAATACATTTATCTTGAGAACCTGCCCATAGAAATCTGAAACACAGCTTCTTAGCTCTTTCCAGTATACCCCTAGGAATCCATGCCAGCGACAGGGACATTCAATACATCGAGATGGCTTCCAGAACTTTCACCAGTACTAGCCTACCGGCTCGAGATAGCCATCGAAAACTCCATACTTTCAACCTTTTGTCAAGTTTTGCAATGAACCAATCCCAATCTTCTTTGATGTAACAGTTTGGTTTTAGGTTGAAGCCCAAGTATTTTTAAGCCAGGGTCAAAAGGTTGAAGGAAAGAGATTACAGTAATTCTGGACTTCCTCCTCCATGTTTGAAACTGAGAGCGAGGATTTCCTCTCATTTATTTGCATACCTGTGGCAATGCTAAAGAGGCCCAAAATTTCATATAGTTGGTTTGCCTCTCTATGAGTTCCATTGCAGAAAATTAGGACATCATCCACACATAGATGTGTTATCCTCAGTGCAATTCCAATTTGAATTCCTTGAAAGTTCCCCGAACGATTAGCAAAAGCTATGGCCCGACTCAGACCTCCGGCCACCAAAAGAAACAATAAAGGAGAGAGGGGGCACCCCTACCTCAGTCCTCTTTCTGCATGGAAGAAGGGAGAAGCCGCCCTAGTTACCAACACAACAAAGGAAACCAAAGATACACAACTCATAATCCAATTAATAAAAAGAACATCAAAACTGTTGGAGTTTGTGCAACTTTGGAAGAAATTCTTTACTTATACCTCCTATGGGAGTTTGAACTTGTTGTAATACATCATATAAACCCTAAAAAGAACAATGTGAACCTTGGGGTGAAAAGCAAGCAATAAAAAGAAATAAAAATAAAACTATAAAAATGTATTTTATTGCTCCCCCAAGAGAAGTCGGCCCCAGTTATTTTTTTTAGTGGAAAATCAGTATAAATAGGAGGCACCCCTCCTCATTATAACACACAGTCACACAAGTGAAATTTCGCATCACTGGGAGAGAGAAGTGCGCACTTGCAGTAGGAGAAGACTGTTTTGGGGTTTCTATCTTTGACAAATACTTCCATCTTTTCTCTCTTATTTGTACATTGATCTCATAATAATTATCTTTATACGAAGGTTGATGGGTTTTCTCTCGTTTGGGTTTCCCAGGATAAAGATCCTTGTGTTATTGTTTTTGTGCTTTTTCTTTTTTCTAGTTATCCTATTGGTAAATGCAACTAAGATATACTCTATGTTGCACAAGTTTCCGGTACGCGGGTACGTCGGGTACGCGAACACGAGTATCCGATACGTCTAGAAGCTTCGCCCAAATTTACTGGATACGTCAGGTCGGGAGCGGCAATAATATAATATATTAAATTTTAATATATATTAAAAAACATAAATTTATTAAATTATAACTTTAGTTTTTAAGTTTTTGCCTTTTTTAAATGTTAATTATAATGGTAAAAAAAACAAATAATGTTCATTGTCCATTAAAACTATAATTATGTGTGACAGATTTATTTCTTAAACGATTCAATCAATGACATTAGTAACTTTACCAATTGGCAATGAGTAAATAAACTAAATACTAAATAGTATTACTAAAAGTCTAAATACAATTTAACTTATTTAAGATGATGATTGAATTACAAGTTTTTATTACTGAAATTCAAATTGCAGTTTCGAGATGTTCTATGGTGGCCTAGTAATCCATCCACTGTGTCAGAATTATTGCAGAATTTGACTGTCAACATCAATGATTTTTCATCACCAGATTCCATAAGTTATTGGCTGTAGATGGACAATTGCTCCAGGAATGCACTGCTTTGGTTTATATTATATAACAATAACTGTCCCAATCTATATCTCTAGAGTCTAAATATTATACACCAAATGGCAAATAATAAATATACTTACGAGACAGATCTGAAAATATATTTAAATGGTCATTAGCAGCAGTATATTGATGTATCAGAGTTCTCAGTTTACAATCAGTGACCATGCAGAATGAACATATCAGTCCTCTTTTAGTTGTAAATCAAACCAGCAGTACTACACAGCAGTACGGTATGAATTTTAGTGACATCAGTTTTCCGTCAGTAGGGTTTATCCACCATTTGTTTAAGTATCCATTACAAACTTTATATCAGCTCCAATATGCGTAACCTAACAGCTTAAACAAGGTTTGATACAAAGGATTATTGGCATGTAAAATGTCAATAACCAGTCCTGTAAGGGTGTAATTAAAGTGAAAACTCAGACCTTCAATCAACAGTAATTAAAATCCACTTTATGCTAACGTTTATAACTTTAATGCTCTTGGTGATGTTTTTTAAAATACTAAATAGTAAAATCTCCAACACAATGATATTCTAAACTCACTGTCACAATGATATAGAGAGAACAACAATTAGACTGTCACAAAGTTCGATTTCTTGAGCCATTGATTGTGGTCCAGAAAGCAAAAAAAATTATTTAGTATTTACTATATTTCATTTTTAAGTTAAAAATGAACATAATAAATATTAAAATCTAATTGAAAAACCTATTGACTTCATCAAGATACAACACAAGTGTTATTAGAGCAAGTCTGATTCAAGTTAAAAATGAACATAATAAATATTAAAATCTAATTGAAAAACCTATTGACTTCATCAAGATACAACACAAGTGTTATTAGAGCAAGTCTGATTCTTGGCCTCTGGCCGTTCTATGGATGATAGTGAGAAAACAGTGAACAGTAACACCATAACATAGTACAATGTACATGATGTTATTTAATATTAAGCCATTGTGTTGCTGAAAAAACGAAGCTACTAAACTTATAAATAATAAAAATCTAATGTAAAAATTAAAAAGTTAAAAACAGAGATTATTAAATTGAAAAATCTAATGTAAAATGAAAAATTAAAATCTTAAAATCTAATGTCTCTTGGGAACGCGAGAAAGCTCCATAACTTGGGTACTTGTCGTAGGGAGCTTCTAGAAGCTCCCGATCCATTGAGGAGCTTCTAGAAGCTCCTCGATGGATCAAGAGCTTCCACAAGCTCCCTACGACAAGTACCCTAGGAAACTAGTATCGGGAGCTTCGGTTTGAGGCCTGCGAAGTACCCGAAAAGTACCCAAGTATCCGAAGGAGTTCCCAGCTGTTTTGGAGCGTTTCGTACCAGCTCCAAAGCTCCCGGGTACGCCGGAACGTCGGATACGCCATTCCTAATGCCCGGGAGCGGTTCCCGTGCAACGTAGGATATACTGCTATAATCTTTTGAAAATCTAACATGGTATCAGAGCAGTGCCAGAAGAAGCCATTGTTGGAACTCTATCGGAAACCTGATGGAACTAGGGTTTCATCTTTCAAAGCCTTCACTCAACCTTTTGGCAGAAAAAGAGCCTTGGGAATTTCGCTCCAAGGAGGGCGCATCTTTTGGTGAAGGCAGAATTCAATTTTGAGAACTTTTAAATTTTGATCTAATTTTGGAGCTGCAACTTAAATTAGGGTTTCAGATTTTAACCTACTTTCTTCACACTTTTGGCTCGACTCTACCTCTTCTCAACTTGCCTCTCTAGGGCGCATTTATTTGTGGAGTTAGTTTTCCAAAACTCCAACTTTTATTTTTGACCTTGCCTTGTTAGGGTTTTAGATCCAGATCTGTAGTCAAGATGATCAGCATGAAGGTTGAAGATCATTTGGAAGGGGCTTCCAACTTCATCCCTTGGAAGTCTAGGGTTCTTCTTCTACTAGAAGAAAATGACCTATTACAGTTCTTAAATGCAAAAGTCCCAGAACCAAAAGTCGAAGAAGACAAACATTGCTAGAGGAAGAATGATGCCAAAGAAAGAAGGATTTTAGTGGACTTAGTTAGAGATCACTTGGTTCCTCAGATCTTAGAAAAGATGACGATGATGAAGATGTTCAAAACCTTAAAGAACTAATTTGAAACAGTAGCATCAATGTGATTCTCACATTAAGGAATAAACTGCCAAATATGAAGATGACGAAGTCCGAGAATATTGCCTCATATTTCATGAGGATCACCGAGCTCCGGGACAAGCTAAAGTCTAGTGGATACAATATTGAAGAAAAAGATCTCGTTATGACCACCTTAAATGGTCTTTCACCATCTTGGGAGTCTCATCCAAACTATAAGTGGTCGAACCATGTTGCCCAAAGTTGATAAGCTATGGGCAGAATGCACTCAGGAAGAGATGAGAATAACAACACGCCAAAGACTTCATGACACTCAATTTGAGGAAAATCAAGCGTTCATTTCTCATGCCAAGAAAGGCAAGGGAAGGGGAAGGAAGTTGTACAATCACAAGCATCAAGATAAGAGATCAAGCCCTCCATATCAGAAGAAACACAAGAAAGATCTATCTCAGATTCAATGCTACAGGTGCAAAAAGTACGGTCATTATGCCAGTAGCTGTCGAAGTTCTCACAAAAGGTAGTATGAAGCTTCAACTGCTGATGTAGAAGAAGAACATCATCACAAGAGACATAAGAATGAAGATCGTACATAATTCTTCTTCATATCAGCTCTATCAGGTATTGTTCCCACAACTAGTGATACTTGGCTCATAGATAGTGGTGCATCTAGACACATGACATGATCTAAAGAAAATCTCTCAAAAGTAGTTGAGAAAGATTCTCATCTCCGTGTTGTACTTGGAGATGATGCTAACTACAATGTGAAGGGATATGGGGCTACCTCCCTTCAGTTAGAGTCTAATGATACTTTACACTCAAGTGATGTGCTCCATGTACCTGGTATGAAAATAAATCTTGTTTACATCTTAGCCTTAGAGGACAAAGGATATAAAGTAGCATTTTCAGATGGAAAAGTACTTGCGTAGCAAAAGAACTCAAGCATGGATACAACCAAAGTAATTGGTATGAGAGAGGAGAGCTTGTACCGACTGAACACTCTACCAGTCCAAGCCCTAGTCCATGACTCTACAAGTATGGGTGAGCTATGGCATAGAAGACTAGCTCCTCAAAATTATAGAGCTCTCCCAGCAATAAAGAACATATTTATAGGGATATTGCTGCTACCGGTAGACCATGATGGAACATGTAGAGGATGTGCACTTGGCAAGAATGCTAAGAAATCCTTCCCAGATAGTGAGAGCAGATCCAAAGGAATCTTGGATCTCGTAAACTCTGACTTGTGCGGCCCAATGACAGTTGCTTCATTGGGAGGATATCATTACTATGTAACATTTATTGATGACTACTCACGGAAGACTCGGATATATTTTCTCAAGACCAAGGAATTTGAAGAAGTATTCAACAAGTTCAAAGAATTCAAAGCACAAGTCGAAAATTTGTCTGGGAAGAGGATCAAGATCCTAAGATCAAATAATGGTGGAGAATACAACTCTACAAAATTCAATGATTTCTGCAAGGAAGCTGGAATTAAGAGGGAGCTCACAGTTCCCTACAACCCCCAACAAAAGGAGGTTGCTGAAAGAAAGAACAAAACAATTATGGAGGCGGCCAAAGCCATGATACATGACCAGAGTCTACCTATGTTCTTATGGGCAGAAGTATCCATAACGGTTGTATATATAAAGAACAAATGCCCACATAAGGTAGTAAAGAACATGACCCCAGAAGAGGCTTTCACAAGAGTAAAACCAGAAGTTGGTCACCTCCGAATCTTTGGCTGTCTAGTCTACATTCATGTGCCCAAGGAGAAAATGACGAAGTTAGAACCTTTAGGCAAGAAGGGAACTTTTGTGGGATACAGTGAATCTTCAAAGGCCTACATAATTTATATCCCAACATCCAGACAGATTGAAATTAGCAGGGATGTGACCTTTGAAGAAGAAATGGCTGTCAGGAAAGGCAGAGGATCAGACATTGAGATCGATGATGAGGAGATGCTAGGATCAGAGGAGATGAAATCATCACCCCCTCAAGCTTAGAGGGAGATAATAGAGAAAAATGAACCCATTGATACCGTTGATCTAGTCGAGACAGTAGATGATCCCAGAGATATTGCAGTAAGCCAGAAAAGACCTAGACGGGCACAAGATGCAGAGGGGCATGAAACTCCACATTGCACTTTTCGAGATAGCAAAAGACCTCAGAGGTTCTCCAGTTATGTGGCATTGATGAATCACATCATTGATTCAGAACCCATCACTTATGAATAAGCATCCAAACATCAAGTTTGGGAGGATGCCATGGTGGAAGAATATCAATCCATCATGAAGAATGATGCGTGGGAGATTGTGCCTATACCTGAGGGGAAGTCAGTTGGGACTTCCAGGTGGTTATACAAAATCAAGCATGGAGCAGATGGGAGCATTGAAAATTACAAGGCTAGATTTGTTGTCAGAGGGTTCTCTCAGAAAGAGGGAGTTGATTATGATGAGACATTTGCTCCTGTGGCTTGATATACTTACATTAGTTTGATCATTGCTATTGCTTCAACTATGGGATGGAAGTTGCATCAGATGGATGTCAAGACAACTTTACTCAATGGTATCATTGAGGAAGAAGTATATATTGAACAACCAGAAGGGTTTGTTGTCAATGGAAAGGAGTCTCGTGTATGCAAGCTAAAAAAGGCTTTATATGGACTCAAGCAAGCACCCTGTGCTTGGTATGGACGAATAGACAGATTCCTGGTGAGTCTGGGATTCACCAAGAGTGATGTAGACCCCAACCTTTACTACAAGGTTGTGAATGATGAGCCATTGATTTTGGTATTATATGTTGATGACTTGTTTCTCGCTGTAAATGAGAAACTTATTATATGGTGTAAGAAGAAACTTGCCTTTGAGTTCGAAATGAAGGATCTTGGATTGATGCATTACTTCTTGGGATTAGAAGTATGGTAGAGGCAGAAGGAGATTTTCCTAGGTTAAGGAAAATACACCATAGATATCCTGAAGAGATTTAGAATGTTGGACTACAAGTCCATAGTTACTCTGATGGATGCAAATTTGAAGAAGCTGAGAGATTTTGCTTCATATTCAAATTTGATCGATTCCACTATCAGCTGATTAGGTCCTTGATGTATTTGACGAACACCAAATCATATATTTGTTTTGCTGTGAATGCCCTTAGTCAGTTTATGTGCAAACCAAGGCAGATTAAGTGGACTGCTGCAAAACATGTGCTCAGATATTTACGTGGTACTATGGGATATGGTCTACGATATGATTCAAAATGTGACTTGAAATTGCAAGGGTTTACAGACTCAGATTGGGCCAGATGCACTACAGATAGGAAGAGTACTTTAGGATGCTGTTTCAGTCTAGGTTTTGCAGTAATTTCCCGGTGCAGTCGGATGCAGAACTCAGTAGTTCTCAGTATTGCAGAGGCCGAGTATATGGCTGCTAGTTCAGTAGCCCAAGAAGCAGTTTGGCTTTGTAAACTTCTTGCAGGATTGTTTGGCCAGATTCCAGAGCCAACCATGAATCACTGTGATAACCAGAGTTGAGTGCAGATGTCAGTGAACCTTGTTTTTCACGATAAGTCGAAGCACACAGAAATTCGGTATCACCTCATACGTGATATGGTGCAAAAAGGTGCGGTCGAGCTACAATATATTTCGAAAGATGACTAGACTGTAGATGTTCTCACCAAGCCTCTTCCCAAGGTGAAGTTTGATTACTTTCGCGGAAGACTTGGAGTAGAAGAGAACACATCCCTCCTTGAGAGGGAGTGATGACTGTGAGACATTTACCATACTTTTGCCTAGGTGTACATCTGCTCGTCCAGGTTTTTAGCCAGGTATGGGAGAAATCCCATCGACAAATGAGACAGATAGGTAGTAAATGGTCGGGTCCACACAGGTGCCTTTGCTCGTCCAGGTGCTCAGCCAGGTATGGGAGAAATCCCATTGGCAGATGAGTCGAATAGGTAGCAGATGGCCGTGTGATTGCATAGGTACTTCTACTTGTTCAGGTTCTCAGCCAGGTATGGGAGTACCCCATCGGCAGATGAGACGGACATGCAGTAGATGGTCGTGCACATTTACTCGTTCAGGTTCTCAGCCAGGTATGGGAGTACCCCATCGACAGATGAGATGAACAGGTAGTAGTGGTCATACACATTTGCTCGTCCAGGATCCTCAAGCCAGGTATGGAAGGTTCCCATCGACAGTAGAGATGGATAGGTAGCAAAAGATTTGCTCTCAGACATCCTGATAGAACTGATTCATGAGGACACCTTTTGAAGGACATAGATCGTGCAGACAACCTTCAGTATGTATAGAGATGATGGAGACAGTATAGATGTATAGATGAAACCCAGATGATCTTGATGCTGATGAAGACCAAAGAATACTTTCCTTATTGAGAGGGAATGTTGGAGTTTGTGCAACTTCGGAAGACGATCTTTACTTCTATCTCCTACGGGAGTTTGAACTTGTTGTAATCCATCATATAAACCCTAGAAAGAACAATGTGAACCTTGGGGTGAAAAGCAAGCAATAAAAAGAAATAAAAATAAAATTATAAAAATGTATTTTTTGCTCCCCCAAGAGAAGTTGGCCCCAGTTATTTTTCTTAGTGGAAAATCAATATAAATAGGAGGTGCCCCTCATTATAACACATAGTCACACAAGTGAAATTTCACATCACTGGGAGAGAGAAGTGCGCACCTGCAGTAGGAGAAGACTGTTTTGGGGTTTCTATCTCTGACAAATACTTCCATCTTTTCTCTCTCTTATTTGTACACTGATCTCAAAATAATTATCTCTATACGAAGGTTGTTGGGTTTTCTCCTGTTTGGGTTTCCCAGGATAAAGATCCTTGTGTTATTGTTTTGTGCTTTGTCTTTCTTCTAGTGATCCTATTGGTAAATGCAATTAAGATTTACTGATAGGCCTTTGACAAATCTATCTTCAAGACTGCCCCTTTCAGATTCTTGGTCTTTATGCTATGAAGTCCTTCTTGAGCAACCCCAATGGCTTCATGGATGTGCCTCCCTTCCGAAAACCCAAATTGTTCACTTGAGATAGAGATGGATAGAACTTTCTTGATTCTTTGAGCTATGACCTTGGCTACAATTTGTTAAAATTTGGGTTAGGTTAGGCCCTAGGGTACCCTGACCTTCGAGCTATGACCTTGGCTACAATTTTCGCATTAAAGTATAAATTAAAAATTTATACTTTAATGCAAAAAAATCTTTTAAGCTAGTACTGAAAACAAAATAGTACAACTGTGACGAGGCAAGATAAATTTTAAACAAAATTTTCATCTCAACTTTAACACTTCCAAAGGTCCTTGTGTTAAAGTTGAAGCATATAAGAACAACAAACAACAACAACAATGATAAAAGATAAACTAATGATCAAGTTAAACAAGACTAATAAAATAGCATTAGTAAAAGAGAAAAACAATACTGGTTTAGACCTTATACTCAGATATATTTTCAGATCAGACCTTGCCCTCTTGAAGACAAGTCACTGGGGAACAGTGGACATACCCGAGAGAGAGATGGATAGTCAGCTGTAGGGCAAAGTTAGACAAATGTAGACCCCAAGGTGCTAACCAAAACAATCCACAAATAAGGATAAACTTCAAACCCTTGCTGCAATAAATGACAGTCTTTTGGATAGTCATACATCAAACAAATAACAACACCTTTCAAATGAGCAAAAGCAGCCTCAACCCATACACTAGCACCCTCAAACTGTGGCAGCACATACACAAGGGCATACACAAGGGCAATGGCACATTCTAAACAGGCTTAAAACGGCCCAACAAGGTCACAACCTAGCTTAACAACCCAACAAAGGTCACGAACCAAGTCCTAGTAGCCCACAAAGGTCATGACTTAGTCTAGGCAGCCCACAAAGGTCATCTCTCAATCTAGGAGAGGTCACGACTCAACTCAAGAAGGATTAACACAGGTCATGGCAACCCTCTACAAGCTATAACAAATCATAACAGTCTTATATAGGATGGATAAAGTCATGCTTTTCTTGTACAGGCTGGTGGAGGAGATCACGACAACGCTAGCAGGTTGAGAGAAAGGGTCACAACAACCCTTAACAGGTTGAAGATAGGTCACGACTGCCTCTAGGAGCACTCACATCACCCTAAACAACCTCAACTTGGTCACAACTTGCTCATAAACAACAACAACAAACCCTTAGACAAGCAACGACAATTTAGACCTGATAATGACAACCCTAACACGCTGAAGACAAGGTAGCAACCCAACAAGAACAAACTTCAGTAGCAACAAACCCTAGATGTCAAGCCAAAGAGCAGCAACAAACCCTAGGACAATCATTTAATCAGATCTCCAAATTTCTCTTGTCAAGACACACACAAAATGAAAGCTAAGGTCTTGAATTTATAACTTTGAGATGCCTTCTAGAAGGATCATCCTTCTCACCCTAGCTTTTAGGAGTGTTACAGAAAAATAATAGAAAATAAAATTAAGTTGACTTAGGATAGGGTACCAAGGTCAAGACGTCATAACAATAAGGTAAGTCACCATAACAAAAGTATCAAGGTACCGCACTAGGAGGGGGCGTTAGCATAAGGACCAATCAAGGGATTAGCACAAGATTATAAGTCAACAAGAGGGGTCACAACAAAGTGGGAAGACAACCATTTCACCCACAAGACCACGGTGTACCATCAAGGTGGGGAAACAACCCTTTTACCCACAAGACCAAGGTGTACCATCAAGGTGGGGAAACAACCAAACTTTTATCTTTCTCTCTCAAGCTTCATTGTCCACATGTGTTCCATACAATAACTGTGAGTTTTTATCATCACCATATAAGTAAGGTCCAAACTGGATGATGTGATCCTCTGGTCCTCTTGATTGCTCCCAAAGTGTTAGTGACATCATCAAGGGGTGGCCAGTCCCTTGAAGAGACAACGTAGCTCATGTAGGAGAGAAGGGCATAACACATCAGCATCTTGGTCAACTGACCAAGATCCACCTGGTTAACTAACCAGGTATGTACCTACAGGAACTGCTTGGTCCCAAACCAAGACTGCTTAGTCTCAGACCAGGAAGTCTTTGTCTCCACCTGTAGAATCTGCTTGATCGTTGTGACCAAGAAACTGTTTGGTCCCAGAATAGAATTCCCTAGAGACATATAGGGGCCCTAGCCATATGCTAGGGACTTTGCCATGGCATCAACCTGCTTGGTCCCAGACCAAGAACCCCAAGAGACTATTGGGGGCCCTAGGGTACCTTTTACGGACTTACTTTACTTGGTTAATTGACCAAGAACCCTAGTTAACTGACTAGGGTACCATCCTCCCTGAGAATGGGTCTTGCAGTTGCATTATCTTTAACACAATTTTGTAGATGTCGTTGCACATCGAGATGGGCTTGAATTCCTCAAGGGAAAGGGGATTGTATGATTTGGGAATGAGCACAATGAAGGTTGAATTGAAAGGGGTATGCATCAACCATTCTGACTTGGATTCCTTCACTACACACATAAGATCCTCTCTAATAAGTTCATACATCCCTAGAAAGAATTCAATGGGCCATTCATTTGGCCTCAAGCTTTTATTCTTTTCAAAATTGTGAAGGACTTCCCTTAGCTCCTCTTTTGAAACTTCCTTCGTAAGGGATCTGTTGTTTTCCTCATTTCACAAATCTAGGGAAGAACTACCCCATACAAACAACTTCAGCAATATAAGCTCTTGGATTTGCTTAGAAAAGCTCTTGGAAGTGACTTTTCCCTAGTTGTGCAAACCCTTCAAAGGAAGATACTAAGTTGCCCTGCTGGTCATTTAAACTCCATATGGTGTTACAGAGCTTGCGCCCTTTTGCAAAAGCCTGAAAAAACTTTGTGTTTTCATCTCTGCATTGTAGCCAAATGGCTCTACTTTTAAGCCTCCAAGCTGCTTCCTTGTCATCTAGAAGTTTCTGCTTCTTTGTTTCCAGCACAACTAGTCTCTCTTTGTCCTCATGCGAATCAGAACCTCCACACTTTGAGTCATTAATAGCTTGGAGGGAGGTTTCCACTTGTTTGAGTTCCTTTTCATCCCTTCAATGCTTCTTGTGAGCTCACTCCATGGTGGCCTTTTAATTTTTTTTTAGATTTGATGCAAAGTGAGCAACGGTTAAGATCCTCGAGGTGGGATCATAAAAATTCCACAGGTCCCTTCTTAAGGCTAGAAACTCTTCCCCTTTTAACCAGGAAGCATTAAATTTAAAAGGGCTTGCAAGTTTGTGGACATCTCCTCTTACATCAAGAAAGATAGGGAAATGATATGATTCACCTCTACACCCAACCAATTGACTCAGATGAAGTGGAAGTTTCAACATTGATCTGGAGACCATAAAGTCGATCAATTCTCTTTGAAATTCGATCCTCCCCTACCCTCTTGTTCCTCCAAGTGGCCTTAAGCTTGATTGGTCAATATCCACCAGACCACTTGAAACTAACTTGTGAACAAAGTACTCCGACTGGCGATCAACTCTTTCCCTAGGGCCCCAAGCCTTAGTAGCACCTATGGAGAAGATTAGATCACCCCCCCATAATAACCGGTCTTTCCATCAGGAAGGATTTGACAAAGAAAGCATCCCAAAATGGGAATGGTCCACATAAGGCCCATAAACATTTGACCACTGTAAACGGAGTCCCCAACAACTCCAAGAAAATTTCCAGGCCCATACAACACTCAAAACTCCAAAAATTGCATGCTTTTATAGAACGTTGATTCCACCATATTGCTATCCCATAAGAGCGCACTCTAGCATTTGTGCCAAAGAAATTCCACCCTTTTAGGACTCCTTTCAATGCCTTTGAGATTACCTCATTGTCTCCCAAAGTCTCTTAAAAAAAAATTAAATTTTGCTGGTTTACCTCTACCAATCTCCGTAAGGCCAATTTTTTGGAGGGGCTTGCCACACCTCGACAATTGAAAGAAAGAAGCTTCATGAAGTAATCCCTCTAGGGGTCATCATCGCTCTAAGCAACCTAGCCATAGACAATTGTTTCCTTGCCGCCATGTCCAAATTAGCCCGATCCTAAGCTTTGGATAGGTGGGATCTTTACCCCTCCTGCACCCTCCAACCACTGGGTTTAGACCCAGTCCCAAGGCGCCTTTGGAAAAGGTCGCCAGGGTTGGCACTGCCTTGGAGCAGAGTTGGTAGTGAATGGATTCTAATTTTGAAATCCATATAGGATTCTACTTCAGCTGAAACCTTTGCACATGGTTCCCCCTTCTGCTCAACACCTAATTTGCGAAGGGTCGACTCTACTTTTAAAGGGATGGAGAAACATATGGACAAGCTACACCACCATTCGAATGCAAAGCCCCCTCTCAATCATTCCCCAATAGACTCAAAGAATTGTAAGAAAATTTAAGGGAGGAGAAGAAAATTGTGGCATATCTTGAGTGTCGGTTGCCATGCAATCTGAAGCAGGTCTTGGCGGTCCATCGAATATGGTCGTGTCCAAGCTTGTTATGGGCTTCTTAGGAAACACCCCTGCTGGTAGTTCATTGTCCGGTTCTTGTGAAGAAAAAGCCCCTTCATCTCTAGGATTGTCCACCTGGGTTCTCTTCATGCTGCACTTGCCTCAAATTTTCCTTGCTTGGAAAACAAATCCTCCTGATAAGTCCTAGTTGTCTTCTCAATTTGCCTTTCTGCCAGGGCATTGCTTTTGTTCCCTGAGAGAGTCCGAAGGGGAAGCTGGAATTGATTAACTAAATGCCCATATTGATGGCATCTTTGACATCGGAATGGTATCCCTTCATAGTCTAGCTTCTGATGGTAAATCTCCTCTCCCGAAACAAATTGCAGCTCTTCCGCTAGGACCCCCCCTTAGGTCCATAGAAACTAGAATTCTTGCCACTGACATCTCCCCTGTTTGCAGAAAAGACACATCCCCCTCCAACCCCCCCCCCCCCCAACACCTTCCCAAGGTCCATGAAACCCTCTTTTGTCCAAAATTCCATCGGCAAACTGAGGAGCTGAACCCAAGTTGGAGCAACATCAAACCGTTCTTTAGTGGCATAAAAAAGAGGGGTTCGTTTCTTCAACAAAACAGGTGTTGAGTGAATACTGAAGCACATGCTCTGTGTCCTCCGCCTTTTGGAAGATGAAAACAAACTATCCGCCGGCTAAACTGTGCATAGTCGGATTATATCCAAGAGTTGGTACCCACCCCTGAGTCACCCACTCTTTCAGAGTGTTGTTGTCAAACCGGCGTTCTCAAGCCCTTTCTACCTACGCCAGTTTTGCTGTTTCCACTGCCTGTGTGAAATGAATGTCCATTCGAAGCACCATCTTGATCTCCTTTCCACACCTTATGCAGTTTTTCTACTTCCTTTTCCCACTGGCTTTCCCGCTAGCCGTCAGGCTCCCCCTATCCTCCTGATGGAAACCCTTTGAGCCCTTAATGGTTGATGAAACTGCCGTCTCTGCTCTACCATCCCTTCGAAACCCTCCAGCGTGTCAAAACAGGCATCCAATGTAAGGGGCAAAGATGAAACCCTCTCAGCTTCATGGACATCTTGAAACCCTTGAGACAGCTAGGGTAGAACTCTAATCCCCTCTTCGTTTGGTCTTGCTTGGTGAAAAACAGCTCGTACAAAGGGCTCACATTTGTCTGGAGGGGAGAAACACTGCTTGCAAAAGTCTTTGGGAAAGGGGGAACGACAGATGAACCAAAGGATGGTAAACCACCAAAGAGAACCCGCTGCCCTCAGGCGTGAAAAACAGGATTGGCAGAATAATCCACAAGATCCTCATAACCCTCCATTTTGAGAAAAAATACTGACAATGACAGCGGCAGGTTACCTGAATGCAAGCCTGACTGTCCTGAGACTGTGCAGGAAAAATAACCAGGGTTGATCTACACCAGCTGCACCCACCACCATCGCCCCCTAAACCAAAATGTCAAATTATAAAAAAATTTCATAGATATAATTAATTGTTTTTTATGGATTAATGTGTTTAATAAGTCAACCAAATACTTTTGTGTTATGTAAGATTTAAATATTTATTTTCCACCTTCTGACAAAAATGCACTTTTAGTGTACGAGTTATATGCCATGAAGCATACTATTTTTTAGATGTCTATTTAATCTACGAGAGTTTATAAAAGTATGAAGACATCCATCTAAACTTGAGTATATTCAATATTGTGGGTTACAGACGGTGGGATGACGATTGGAGTTCCACTGAGGCAATCTGCTTGCAAAATACTGTCCAACCTCCGTCTGTTCTCATCATCCCATTGATTTAGAGGCCCCAAAACCAAAAATAGTATGCCTTAACGAGGATATGGAAGGTAGGATGCTGATGGGATTTCGACTGCTGCAATCTGCTTGCAAAATACTTTCTAACCTCCCTCTGTTCTCTTCAACCCATTGATATAGAGGCCCCAAAACCAAGAATAGTATGCCTTAACTGTGCATAAGAAAAGAATGGAGTACCATCAGTTGCAGTTGCATTTGCATGGCATGCTATCTGCCTTCTTTAGATATCTACCAAAAAAACACAACCATTCATTTTTCTTAACAGAAAACACAAATTCTTCCAACTGCAGTTTCTGTTAATGACAGGAGTAACCATTGGCAATTAATCCTATGGAATTTCCTTACCAACTGTGCATGGAACTACTAGGGGATTCACTACCTTAAAACAATAGAAACTGCCTTCATCGAGCTGCCTTATCTGAGACCAGACCTTGTGCAACTCTTTCCTACATCTTCCTGTTTATGTCACACGGTTTGGGTTCGGCGACCTTTAAGTTCGATTCAGGTTCAAATGTTTGATGAAGTTCAAATGATGTTCAGAATTAGGTTAATCTGTATACATTTTTTAACATATGACTCATAATTAACTTAACCATGATAAAATCCAATCATAAATGCTCTTATTAAAATAAAAAAAACAATGAAATTGCAAATTGCAAAAGAAGTAAAACATATTCTTAAAACATCAAAACTTAAAAGATCGTTCAGTATGTCAAATTCATAGAAAATTTAAAACATGATCAAAATCTAAACATTTATCCCATAAACACTTGATTATGTTTATGATGAGTCCCAGTGTTCCATGGGGACGCGTCCCGAAGGGCCGAGGACGTGTTTCGGCGTTTCTCGTGTCCCGGGGACTTTGAAATTCCATGCGAAACGTTTCGGGACGTCTCAGCTTTCGGTGAAACTTGGCGAGACATGGAGCAAAATGTTTTGGTGGGCGGCGAAACTTGATGAAACTTGGGGGAACTTCCTGATGTCCTGCCCAAAACTCCGAAACTTCGTCGAGACTTGTGGGTGTCCCGCCCGAAACTCCGAAACTTTCCCAGGATATTTTCGAATTTTGTTAACCTACATTAAAAAAAAATTAAAAATGAAACAAGAGTTTAATTAAATAAATCATTAAAGAATACTTATATATTAAAATTTAAAATTTAAAACATTAAAAAAAAAAAAAATCTAATTTCTAACCTAATCCTAAGCTATCAAGATCAACTCTTTAACATTTATTTATGATTTCATTTGGCATTACAAACTTAGAAAGCTATCGAGATCAATTCACTAATTTCTAACCTGATCCTAAGCTATCAAGATCAATTCACTAATTTTCAAGGGATGGTTTGTTATAGTTGGGATTTATATTTTCATATTTTAATATTTTTAAATAAAATTATTGCGTCCCGCCGTCCCGCCGTCCCCCCTGAATTTCTCTAAAAATTGGGGGTGGTCTCCACGTCCCGAATGTGCGTCGACCCATCCCGCGTCCTGCCGTCCTGGAACCTTGGGGGAACATTGTGTTTATCCACATAAAAAGTTACTCCAGTTTCAGTCGCAAAGTCGCAGACTCGCAGACCAGTTGACAAAACTAATGCTGAGGAGTGAGGGCTTCGTATTCCTTGGCAGCTTGGGCTGACTCACTGAGGGCCGACACTCCAATCAGCAATCATATTCATTGGCGGCTTGTGCTGACTTGCAGAGGGCTGACGCAAAATCATATTCATTGGCGGCTTGTGCTGACATGCAGAGGGCCAATTTCCAAAATCCCATTGGGGTCTGTGGACCCTCCAATCTCTCAATAATGGAGAAGCAGTGGGTGTGGCAGGCTTGGGCTCACTGGGTGTTGCAGGGTGCTCACTGCTCGGGAGTTGTTGGTCGTCGCTTGGGAGTTCGTTGTCGTTGGAGTTGATGGTCAAAACCCTGTCCGCTGAAAAAATCTACCATGAAAGTGAAAACCCTGCCAAAAACGTGCTTGAACTGGTGCAGAACCTGAATGAATTTTTCAATTTTTTTTTAGGTTAGCTGATTTTCGAATCTGGAGACTTAGGTTTGGCGAATCCCACCTTGAAACCTATGCCCCCCTCACTGCTGTATGGACAGCATTAACAAACTAGTAATTAATGCAGTTCTGTATAGCATTAATGAAGGCTGTACAGTACAGATTTTAAGCAGGCCGTACAACAGAAAGGTGGCATAGTTTACGAGGCAAGATATTTGCTGTAGTTTTGAGGTTGATGCTACTGTAGGTGACTGTACGGTGTACCTGTACAGTACAGCAGACTGCTGGTGTATTTCTGTGCACATAAATCGAGAAGGATATGCTGCAGAGGAGGCCGTACAGCCTTTACTGTCATGTGGGCACATTGTTCAATGCTGCGCACTGCTTTCTAGGAGTATTTCAGTGGGTATCTTAAGTTAGGTACCCTGTATTAATTACTGTAAAGTGTACTGCTGTATTTTCTCTGTGAGCTTTATAATATAACCTCTCTTGGCTGGTTGTCCCCTTTGGGGTTATCCCAGGATTAGTTTGACCAAAAATTACTGTCTGATTTTTATAAGTCTGCTGATTTGACCTTATTTTCCGTTGCTATAAGTGCTTAATTAACAGTATATCAGCCTACAGTATATTTCTATTTAATACTTGAGAAACGTACATGAGTTTTGATTACTTTTGAAGTATGATTTTAGTGGTTATTAAGTGTTTGACAAAATATGCCCCTGAACTGTGTGTGAACAGACTTCAGATTTTATGATTTATCTACAACACTAACCATAAAACACTGGTGGAATGTATGCTATCATAGTGATTCATCTCAAACAAAAGCATAGCATGATCTCTGTTAACTTTGGCATTATTTGCAGAATTCTAAGGTATGGCTTGCTGCTGTCACCACTCGCAAGTTTGCTGATCTCGGATATGTAGATAATTTCCCTAGCCAAAATATGAAGACCAAACCTTGGTGCCTGTTACCACCTAAGTTGTACTTAGTGGTTTTTATCAAGTGAGCCTGGTGAACCGGACAGGGTTGACTTGTTCGGACTTCAAAGAGACCTTTGGAAGTACTTCTGGGAAATGCTTGTTGTATCATATCACATGTTCATACCCCATGTGGGAGTTGTAATAAATGTTCTAGCATGATAGTGTCTGTAAAAGACTCGGTCTCTTAGACTTCATTTGTCAATCTGATCAGCCTAGGGTGTTTTTTTCCTTGGTTATTATTGGTTGTTGAATAAACGACTGATAATTTCTGAGTTTTTCACTCCATACCTCCAAAGTTGGGGTGGTCGGCTTGGCATTTAGGCCTATTGAGGTTATTAGAGTCTATGTGTCAATGTGTAAGCATGCTAGACATAATTTTTGAGTCATATGAACATGTCTAAGTCCCTCCAGGTGTTTTTCAATTTTTCAATTTTTCAGTTTTTTCAGTGTTTTTTATTAAATTTTAATTTTTCCAAAAACTTAGGCTATTTTTTAATAGTTTAATTGGAAAATTTGATTTTGTAATAAAAGTGGGCGAAATGATCAGTTTCAGTCATGTAGGTGCTCATTTTCAAGCTAAGAGCACCATGTAAACCCATGGACCCACTATTTCCTAGTTTTGAGTGATTTTTCATCTCTCAGGTCAGAAAGCCCCAAAAATCAATTATTGATTATTTTAATTAATAAATTGATGAATAATGGAACAAATCCAAAATCAATAAATCAATGGATTTTTAACCGATTTGATTGAAATCAGTCAGATCTGAAGCAGATTGACTGGATTTGACAAATCCTTGACTGAAGGAGGTGATCAAATCAGATCCAGAGTTGATCTTGAGCATCCTTTATGGGGAATTTTGCCCTCCCTCTCTCCTCAACACGTTTTTGGCTCAATTGGATGATTTTTGGTGGATTCTTCAGTCAACAGGTTGAGGTGTCAGTCAGATCAGCCCCCCGATTGACAGTTGCACTCAGTGAGACTCAGATCTGGCTTAGCTAGACACAGATCAGGCATTGATGGACTCTCCATTAGTTGATTTCACTTGATTCCATGAGTAATTGCGCCCCTCCTGGGTTAGATGGCCTGTAAATTGTATAAATCCAGGCACAACCTCCTCTTCCAAGCTAGTGAAAACTGGGATTGAGGTGCTGTTGCTCTTGTACTGTATTGTTTTTTCATTCTGGAATAAAGAAGCTTTGGAGGCAAGATCTATGGTGTAATGCTCTTCATGTGTGGATGTTGATTGTCAAATGCTTATGAGGTATAATCTGCTTTTGTTTATCATTGCTTTGCTGGTTAATTGTTGGCCTTGAAGGAGAGAGCTCCCTCCTGTTAGGGTAAGAGTTTATTCTAGTTTGATTTATGCTCTTACTGCTGCTTGTTCCAGATCTATTGGATTTGTATGTATTTTAAGTTTAATTGCATGCTTTCCAATCATCTCTTTCGGAAGCACCTAAGTTTT
>LPNX010372774.1:322094-364144 GCA_001517045.1 Pseudotsuga menziesii | reverse complement strand
TTGCTTTCCTTGGTTCCTTTTTGTCGGTTTAGCTAGTTTAATTTCATTATTGTTTGAGATAAAGTAGGCTGACCCAAAGGTACTCTTAAAGTGCTTTTGGGCATTTTTTATTCTAACTTGCTCGCTGTCATTTAGTAGGTCTGACAGAGAAGAAAGGAAGCTGCTGTCCAAAGTGGCTTTTGGAGCGCTCAAATCCCCCCAGGGGTCCCGCTTTTGTCATAAAATTTGTAAAACTTTTGTATAACTGTAAAGATCTTGGTTTCAGCCTGTATAAGGACCAAGAAAGTTCCGATTTATCAGTCCTTTGATATTGTAACCGTTGTAATAAAATCACTCTTTGAATTGGTTCTTTCGAGCCCATTCCCCATCCCCCCTGGGGGGATTCGCGTCGGTGCCATTTTTCGTCTTTTTTTTGCTGATCTCTTTTCCACTAGAATTGATCTAACTTGCAGGGTAGTATACTTGATCTTGTTGTTAATTCCATATTCCATATCTTATACTTTCAAAGTAATCATAATACTTACCCCACGATTTCCCGAGTGACCTGAAAGAGGAAAGAGATTCGTGGTAGGATTAATCAGAAAACCAGATTTGTGTAATTGTTTTATTTCTCATATTTTGTTTATCAGCAAATTTTAAAATTAACCCCTCCTTGATTTCCCGATTGAGATCCACTTGGATCGAAAGAGGTTCTTGGAGGCTTTTCTTTTAAACAAGAACACACTGCTTAAAACTCATTAAAATTTACAAGACTCCAGTGTGTATGCTCTGCATTTGGATGCGGTTCGTCTGATCAGTCAAGCTGTATCAAAAGCACTTGGGGGACTAGCATAATTAGGACTCACCTTCCCCAATTGACAAACCATCGGGTGGAAATCCAACACCTCGATCAAACCTTTACGGTGGCAAAATACCCAAAGGAAGCGAGAACTTCTGAAAAGTGACCTCGGGGCGTCAATCTCTGTCACACCCTAACGGGTGCGTTACGAACAATAGCCCCAGAGACTCCATTTTAGCCAACATATTCCTTGCGGGTAGCCGTGAAGGTTTTGTTTTGGACATACTCCAAGTACTCTCGGGTATATCTGGAGTCCCCCCTTAGCCTAATTTAAACAACTCATACTCCAATTTTAACTTAAAACATACCAAGATGCAATCGCAAAACATCCACTCCAAGCACACGCAAGCATATTGATCGTTTGATTTGACTCCATTTTAAGGCACTGGTCATTTTCGCTTTATATATATATTGTGTATCAGCTTTGTGCTTTCGTGTGTTTATCTTCGTATCTTGTCATTTTGATTGTTTATAGTTAAAATATTCAAACTCCTAAATAACTGATTCAGTACAACATCATCTCACTAAGAAATCATCCTTAGTAACTTAATAGGGTCTAACCCCCTTGGCTTCGTTAGGAGTTGAGCCTAAACGGAGGAGTCAAGAACAAGGTGACAGCCTTGACTCGAGACTTGCCCCTAAGAACACACCGAGTGGCTTGAAGATTTCTGCCACGTGATCCAGGTGTGTGAAAAGGCGGCAACACTTTTTGGCGCCGTTGCCGGGGATAAATCTTTTTATTCCCGAGTACGACTTTTGTTTTCTTCCTTTTTGTTTTTGCTTTGTTTGATGAATGCTTAGAGTAGATCTTTAATTTTCATCTGGCGACTCCACTGACTTTTTTTTCCAGTTTTATTTTTACAAAGAAAAGCAAAAAATAATTTTTGTGAAAAGATTTATAAATGCTTATTTTTCTGTTTCACATGGCGACTCCACTGAAGGGATAAAACCCTGTTTTCTCATAAACTTGTGAAGTTTTGTTGTGTGTAGATGAGCCCATGCAACATTTTAAAACCTTTAAAGCTCATCACTTGACAGGTCCACTTTGTCAATACAAGGTTTAATCATTATATCAAATGGATACTATTTTGGATGAATTAAAGGAGAAATGTGGTGCCCAGTTAACCTTAATGTTTAAACCTATTGATTTCTCAAACATCCCGGGTTTCCCTAACTGTGATGATGGTATGGGTGATGCATATAAATGGCTTCCAACATTTCATGGAGATTATGGCGACTTGGCCATCTGGCATGTCAGATCTTTCCTTCAGTTGATTGCTAACTTCAATATTCTTTATGAAGACAATATGATGGAGATGTTTGCTAGAACTCTTCAGGATGAGGCTTGTTGTTGGTTCTATCAGGGCCTTCCTGATAAATGTATAACTTCTTTTCCAAGCTTCCTTTGGATGTTTTTAGAGAGTGGCATGATGGTAGGGGTAGTATGAATGGTTTAAAAAAGTTCCTTGAAAAGATTTGTACCTTCTACCTATTTGGGACAGAGTATCACACGGAAACATATGATGGACCTTTTTCCATGATACAAAGTATTGAAGACTTGGAATCACTTCTTGAACATTTGAGTAAAGAGGAAGTCCATGATACTCCCATAAAAAAGCATCCTAGAGGTTATTTAAGAAATGCAGCAATCAAGCATCTTCTTAAAGAAAATGAGGAAACTCCTAATACACAGCAAGATTCTGAGGAAGGGAAAATCCAAGATGATCATATTGAAGAGCTCCAGGAGGAGCCCATGATGGAACACATTGTTGAAGACTCTCCTCATGTCACCATAGCTAAAGACATTGAAGATTTGGTGTATTCTCAAGTGTGTTGCAATGCTGATACCTTTCCAGAAAGCCCTCGAGAGAAATCCACTGAGCAACACATACCAAGTGATCCCATTGAATATGTCCAAAAAATCTCCTTGATTGAAGATAATAGTGAATATCCTCTTCATGATATCATAACAAGAGCTTATAAAGAAACCTATGATAAGATCACTACAGTGTGTGGTGACACTAGACCTTGTTTTCTTCATGTTGATGAAGGTTTGGAAAGTTTATTTCCTTGTAACATTTTATCTAAAGAAGATTGTTATGAATACAAGGAAGACATGGATAGGCAGGAGCATGATGCCATGGATGAAGAGTCCCCCACATATGACATGGATGGGAGTGATGACTATTGGAATTTCATAGGTAATCCAACTTGTGAAAATTTTATGGAGAATCCCATCCATGATATGTCCAACAATGGGAGTGTTTATTCAAAAATTTGTGGAAGTCCAATCTACGATACATCCATAGAGGGAAGCACAGATCTGGATGCCTGGGAAAACCTTAGTATGGAAGAGGAGCATTCAGAATTTTCACGTGATCGTTCAAAGTCTTACCATGTAGAGCCGCACAAGGGTATCAGTAATGAAGACATTGAGAAACAATATTGTGAAAAGTCAGATGTGATGCAGTCAATGGAAAATCAGTCTCAGCCATCTTTTTCACATATAGAGGTTCCTTATGATTTGGAGCTACTTGGGGTTTGTGCAACGAGTTATCATTTGATAAGCCCCGATGATCAGGATGATGATGTAGTCAGCGTACCTCATCGTTCTGATTGGTATATCAGTGCTATCCAGTCATGGATAGAAGCAGCCTGCATGAGTACATACAAGTTTGGGAAGAATTTTTATGACGTTGTTCATGCCTATGATCTTCCATCCATCCCGCCCATTCTGAATCATTACGCAGGTTTACAATTTCTGAATAAGGTATCCTTACTTTGGCTGGTAACCAAAGATAAGGAAATTTTTTTTTATGTTAATAAAATGCTTAGGTGGTTACATTGGATTTCTGATTACACTTAACCCTTTTTATGTCATGCTTAGAGTAGGAAAATAAGCTCCTTGAAAGAGAGCATTTACTTTCTGCATTTCTTTTTTATACTTAGCTATAATAAAACTTTGCTTATTTTAGTTAGTTACATTTATGTTGTTTAAATAAATCAACTTAGTGGTTCATTTGGTTTTTTATAAAACTTGTGCTACTGAGGTTTTTCTTGTCAAGTTGAGATGTTTTTACAGGGTATATAAACCAGAGATTCTGGTGTTCTCGTATCCTCTCCTTGCTTTAAAAGACCAGATCGAGCACACGTCCCACAGTTGGAGCCAGAATGTTACCACCTAAGTTGTACTTAGTGGTTTTTATCAAGTGAGCCCGGTGTACCGGACAGGGTTGACTTGTTCGGACTTCAAAGAGACCTTTGGAAGTACTTCTGGGAAGTGCTTGTTGTATCATATCACATGTTCATACCCCATGTGGGAGTTGTAATAAATGTTCTAGCATGATAGTGTCTGTAAAAGACTCGGTCTCTTAGACTTCATTTGTCAATTCGATCAGCCCAGGGTGTTTTTTCCCTTGGTTATTATTGGTTGTTGAATAAACGATTGATAATTTCTGAGTTTTTCACTCCATACCTCCAAAGTTGGGGTGGTCGGCTTGGCATTTAGGCCTATTGAGGTTATTAGAGTCTATGTGTCAATGTGTAAGCATGCTAGACATAATTTTTGAGTCATATGAACATGTCTAAGTCCCCCTATGTGTTTTTCAATTTTTCAGTGTTTTTTATTAAATTTTAATTTTTCCAAAAACTTAGGCTATTTTTTAATAGTTTAATTGGAAAATTTGATTTTGTAATAAAAGTGGGCCAAATGATCAGTTTCGGTCATGTAGGTGCTCATTTTCAAGCTAAGAGCACCATGTAAACCCATGGACCCACTATTTCCTAGTTTTGAGTGATTTTCCATCTCTCAGGTCAAAAAGCCCCAAAAATCAATTATTGATTATTTTAATTAATAAATTGATGAATAATGGAGCAAATCCAAAATCAATAAATCAATGGATTTTCAGCCGATTTGATTGAAATCAGTCAGATCTGAAGCAGATTGACTGGATCTGACAAATCCTTGACTGAAGGAGGTGATCAAATCAGATCCAGAGTTGATCTTGAGCATCCTTTATGGGGAATTTCGCCCTCCCTCTCTCCTCAACACGTTTTTGGCTCAACTGGATGATTTTTGGTGGATTCTTCAGTCAACAGGTTGAGGTGTCAGTCAGATCAGCCCCCCGATTGACAGTTGCACTCAGTGAGACTCAGATCTGTCTCAGCTAGACACAGATTAGGCATTGATGGATTCTCCATCAGTTGATTTCACTTGATTCCATGAGTAATTGCGCCCCCCCTGGGCTAGATGGCCTGTAAATTGTATAAATCCAGGCACAGCCTCCTCTTCCAAGCTAGTGAGAACTGGGATTGAGGTGCTGTTGCTCTTGTACTGTATTGTTTTTTCATTCTGGAATAAAGAAGCTTTGGAGGCAAGATCTATGGTGTAATGCTCTTCATGTGTGGATGTTGATTGTCAAATGCTTATGAGGTATAATCTGCTTTTGTTTATCATTGCTTTGCTGGTTAATTGTTGGCCTTGAAGGAGAGAGCTCCCTCCTGTTAGGGTAAGAGTTTATTCTAGTTTGATTTATGCTCTTACTGCTGCTTGTTCCAGATCTATTGGATTTGTATGTATTTTAAGTTTAATTGCATGCTTTCCATAATCCAATCATCTCTTTCGGCAGCACCTATGTTTTAACCATCTGTTTGTGCAAGGATTTTTAAGTTGCAGATGATCTCGCTGGTAGAAGAGGTTGAGTTGGTTTGAATCTTCTTCATCTTCAGTGTCTTATGAATGACATAGTCCCTCGGTGTTCCACCAAAGTAGAATCCAAAGCCCAACATTCTCGGGCTTCAAACACTCTTTCTCTCTCTTCCTCCTTTAAAAATTATTAAACTTTCCTCAAACTGGTTACTTTAAGGTTTCTTTTTAAATCTGATCTATCACATAAAGAAAAGCATACATAGATCTAATTATCAAGATCCCTTCAAATTTCTAGATCTTAGTTTCATTTTGCACATAAAGTTCAAATTCAAGAGATCTAGCTAAAATTGCCTTAGTTTTGCAAGTATTTTAGTGAAAAATTAATAGCTTGCTGTTAAGGTAGTTTATTTTGCTGTACGATAAATTCAATATTTTGCAATATCAGTGCTTTTTAATTGGCTGCACAAACAGCAAGTCAAGATTCCAAGGAAAGCAAGCTTTCCTTGGTTCCTTTTTGTCAGTTTAGCTAGTTTAATCTCATTATTGTTTGAGATAAAGTAGGCTGACCCAAAGGTACTCTTAAAGTGCTTTTGGGCATTTTTTATTCTAACTTGCTCGCTGTCATTTAGCAGGTCTGACAGAGAAGAAAGGAAGCTGCTGTCCAAAGTGGCTTTTGGAGTGCTCAAATCCCCCCGGGGGTCCCGCTTTTGTCATAAAATTTGTAAAAAATTTGTATAACTGTAAAGATCTTGGTTTCAGCCTGTAGAAGGACCAAGAAAGTTCTGATTTATCAGTCCTTTGATATTGTAACCGTTGTAATAAAATCACTCTTTGAATTGGCTCTTTTGAGCCCATTCCCCATCCCCCCTGGGGGGATTCGCATCGGTGCCATTTTTCGTCTTTTTTTTTCTTATCTCTTTTCCACTAGAATTGATCTGACTTGCAGGGTAGTATACTTGATCTTGTTGTTAATTCCATATTCCATATCTTATACTTTCAAAGTAATCATAATACTTACCCCATGATTTCCCGAGTTACCCGAAAGGGGAAAGAGATTCGTGGTAGGATTAATCAGAAAACCAGATTTGTGTAATTGTTTTATTTCTCATATTTTGTTTATCAGCAAATTTTAAAATTAACCCCTCCTTGATTCCCCGATTGAGATCCACTTGGATCGAAAGAGGTTCTTGGAGGCTTTTCTTTTAAACAAGAACACACTGCTTAAAACTCATTAAAATTTACAAGACTCCAGTGTGTATGCTCTGCACTTGGATGCGGTTCGTCCGATCAGCCAAGCTGTATCAAAAGCACTTGGGTGACTAGCATAATTAGGACTCACCTTCTCCAATTGACAAACCATCAGGTGGAAATCCAACACCTCGATCAAACCTTTACGGTGGCAAAATACTCAAAGGAAGCGGGAACTTCTGAAAAGTGACCTCGGGGCGCCGATCTCTTTCACACCCTAACGGGTGCGTTACGAACAATAGCCCCAGAGACTCCATTTTAGCCCACATATTCCTTGCGGGTAGTCGTGAAGGTTTTGTTTTGGACATACTCCAAGTACTCTCGGGTATATCTGGAGTCCCCCCTTAGCCTAATTTAAACAACTCATACTCCAATTTTAACTTAAAACATACCAAGATGCAATCGCAAAACATCCACTCCAAGCACACGCAAGCATATTGATCGTTTGATTTGACTCCATTTTAAGGCACTGGTCATTTTCGCTGTATATATATATTGTGTATCAGCTTTGTGCTTTCGTGTGTTTATCTTCGTATCTTGTCATTTTGATTGTTTATAGTTAAAATATTCAAACTCCTAAATAACTGATTCAGTACAACATCATCACACTAAGAAATCATCCTTAGTAACTTAATAGGGTCTACCCCCCTTGGCTTCGTTAGGAGTTGAGCCTAAACGGAGGAGTCAAGAACAAGGTGACAGCCTTGACTCGAGACTTGCCCCCAAGGACACACCGAGTGGCTTGAAGATTTTTGCCACGTGATCCAGGTGTGTGAAAAGGCGGCAACAGTGCCAACGAGGATCCCTTTAGGACAAGGCTCCAATTATATCTCAGATGCAGATATTGGCAATATATGGAATATAGGGAATATATGCTAATTACACAAGGGAAGTTGACTCAAGTTTCTTCTTTAGCAGTTTTGGTAACAACTTTCTGTAGCACTTAGTTCAGCAGAGGCTGAGTACTGGCAAGTTTGGCGAGTTGTGAGGCCATTTGGCTTTGCAAGATGCTCACAAGATTATTTTGTCTAGAGTTGGAACCTATGGTGATCCATTATGACAATCAGAGTGACGCAGGGCCGATTCAGGGTGCTGAAGCTGATTTCTCTTAAGTGTGCCGATTTTCTCTAGGGGGCCAAATCAGTCAATGAGGACAATTTTTGTGTGAGGCTGAGTTACAGGTTTCATTATTGTAAATTTCTGATTTTCTCTGAGAGTTAAGATAATAAAAGAAACACTGATTGCTGGTTTTTTCCCTTTGGGGTTTTCCAAGGTAAATGAGTCAAATGTGATTGATTTCCTGTTTATTCTGCTGCATTATTGGTTAAAGATATCAAGTATTTCTGTTTATAATTTCCGAGTATGAAAATTAGTGAGAACAGAAATCAGATTTGGTATTGAGAATATTTAACAAGTGGAGACCTCTTGAAGATACTTATCATTCATAATCTTACTTCACATGCCTTTAGAGAACAGGAGTCTCCACAAACATTTTGCTCCCAGGGCCTGCCCAAACAAGTCGATGTTCTTTAAATCCCACCCACCATGCTCCTTTGCTCTGGAAAGAATTGACCAATTAACTAGGTGTATTCTTTCTTTATCTTTCCTTCCCGACCGTAGAAAGCTGAACAATTTTTTCCTCACCTCGTGAAGGATGCCTTTCGGGATATGAGCTATTGACATCCAGTAAACCGGAATACTTTCTAGCATAGATTTAACAAGAACAAGCCTACACTTCGCAACAGCCAACGATAACACCAACAAGCGATCCAAGCTTCAATCTTGTTATAGAGCCACAAGTTATAACCAATCAGCATAACAATAGTTGTTAGGCTTCAGGTAGAAACCAAGGTATTTCATACCACTATTGAAATTTCCTGCAGGGACTGGAAACAACTGAGAGATCTGTGCTTTGACTTCAGGACTGATGGAAATTGATTTGCATTCCGGTTGCTGAACACTGGAAACACAAAACCTAAAATCTAAAAGTTTAACTTGGATATTGATTTTGATGGTGTATTTCTTATATTAGATTTGGGTCTTTCTTCCGAGTGATCTATTCAATCATGAAGTTCTATACTTGTGCTGAGTTTTTTGTTGATGCTGTAAAAAAATTGAGAAACAGAAATTGTCAAAATTATCAAATATATAGGATTCTAAATGTATGATTGAGTTAATCACCAGTACATGTGCAGACTCAGAGATCCAAATGTGCGTAGGCGTTAGAAAATGTAGCTATTTTCTGTGTTCTTCAGCGTGTCCACTAAAGGTTCAAATTTGGAAGCCATCTAATGATTTTTGTAAATACTTATTTTTGAGGAGCATTTATATTTAAACCACTGATGAAGTTTCAACCTCATTTAGAGGGCTTTGATTTTGACTTAATTCTTGCGACTTGAGATGTTGTAGCCTTATCTCTGGTCTTAACTACGAGGAGGCATTGACTTCCTATGGATGTGTGCAATTGGAAGGTCAATAGGATGATCACAATGCATGCATTTTTTGGTTTCTTGTTCTCTCAAGTTGATATTTTCATTGCTAGAATTAAATCTTCATATGCAATTATGGTCTGTTTACTTATCCATGCTAAGTTTATTTTTTATTAGTGGAAAATAATAAATTATGAACTATTTATTTGTGAACCATATTCAGTGACAAGTTTAAACTTTAAAACACGTGAATTTTGATGGAATAAATAGTTTCAGTTATTCTGTTAAAGACATTTATGTTTTAACAGTATGCTAGTCCAGTATGTAAATGGATGAGAAACGTGAAGCTTCTCTTAGATTGCATGGAAACGCATTCTAAGTGTAAAGTACTAATCTGAACAGACTTTTATATGCTGTTTGTACCAATTATTTAGTTTCTAAACTAAGTGTGCACGATGTTATGATATTGGAAAGAAAAATTCACTCTCTTTTTGTGGTTGTGTTTTGAAGGTTCCCTATGTAATGTGGCCATCAGATCACTTGATTCAAAAATCTTAACCTTCTTCTATCCAATTTCAGGCGAATTTTGAACTGAACAGTTATATGATCCAGGATTCATATAAATTCAAATTGAACTCTAACAGTTGTATAATCCAGGATTCATATGCAATTAAAATGGAAATGGAATTAACGTTGCATGTTTCAATTTCATCCATTAACTGTTTGACTCATTGGTGCACACAACAAAATTTCAACATAAAACACTCTATACAGGCTAGTTATGAACACATGTAAATGAATGCACCTGAAGTCCACCAAGCTGGTTGTGGAGGAGTGATTCAACACTTGATCACAGTAATCAGTGATGGTATCCACCCCCAAGCTGGAGCATGATACCACTGGGGTGAAAGAAGCTCCTATGGGACTCTAATCTCAATCAGCCCAACCCATTGGTCTCATGCCAAACCCAATCCGCTCACCACTGAGCACTCATGGGCCTCATCTAAGACGTAATCAGTGATGCCAGTCTTACACAACCCTACCCAAAGATGATTGCCTTCCTTTGCTCAACAATGCCTGAAGGATCTTCTTCCCTTCAACGCTTTTCAATGCAGGTGGGGCCAAGAATGCTGGTTGGTTTATGGGAATACTCTGGTTGAGAAACACTAGGTTTAACTGTCCATGGGCAGCAATATCAAGGTTGAAAGTTTAATGGTGTTTTCTCATCCATTGTGGACATTTTTGCAATGTTTTTTTGTTAAAACAGTCACATTTCTTCTCATATTTTATTCGACAAACCCCCAACTTCCATGGGCTTGTAGTAGCCCAAGTTTCATGAGATCCTCTTTTGCCATTTTAGAGATACAGACCATTGTTTCACACAAGTTCCGTCATAAACTAGAAGAAAATGCTAATGAGATAATGGAAGTGTGATCCACAGATAAATGACAAATGAATGTTTTATTGTTGAGAAATTTGAACAAAACATACGTCCCTTGCATGGAAAGTATGCCCTTCCCAGGAAGTAGGTGGTAATGCCAAAAACAACAAACCCAAGATTGAAGTGAAAACATTGTGGGGAAGCATGGGAAAAAAAGGTAGTACCTCCAAACAAGTATCAAGGACAATTTACACAACCCTGTTTTCTGTTGGTGCGGGGTGTAGAGCACTTAAGTTGCTAATTTTCATTGGGCGTTCTCGGGGAAGAGCAATGGGAAACACCATCCTCCACGTGCATTCTGTATCTGGTTAGTTGGAACTCAATTGTGTTAGTTTTTCACAATTTAATTCAATATGATCTAGGATCTTATTTGAGAGAACAACATGCACAACAAATCAAACACAAGAGACAAGAGACACAAAGCATTCATCGGGGAAACCGTAAAGGATAAAACCCTGTAACTTCCTGATAGATAGAATGGGCAATAATACAAAACCCCAAAACAAAGGGATGGTCTTCAGCAGCTTCCTCCTTCTCCACTTGTGTGAACTTGTCTCTTTCTCACTTATGCATATGAGTGACTAAGTGAATGAATAAATAGAGAGGTGCTCCTCTCTATTTATGCTTTACTTTCACTTGCCTTTTACCCTAATTGGGTCGACTTCTCCTAGGAGAGTCTAATAACCCACTACAACTTAACTCTGGGCCAACTCCACTACGGAGTCTAATAACCCTATCAAATACAATAATGACATTCTTGATCGGAGGAATGAAACGTCTTCGTCGGAAGTACAATGACATATGAATACAATATGAAATATACAAGTGAATACATTCCGAAGTTACAAATACATCAACAAATTGTTCTCCCTATCATACTCACACAGGGATGTCAAGCATGCATAGGATGTTACATAATACCAATGCTTGCCAATTCCCAATTGATCGCTCCTTCGAGGTAACTCTTGACCCAGACAACCATCGGTCTGCCTTTCAATGCATTGATTGTGCCATAAATCAATCCATACAACCCTCATTCAAATTTGAAATTTGAACACAGTAAATGGGAAGGTTTATTTACCCTCATGCCCCTAAAATGATTCACTGATTGTCCTTGTTTCCAAGATAGACATATTGTAATTGGAAAAAACCACCAAATGAATCTTCATGGTTAGGGTTCAATGGCTATGCCCCTCGAAGAGATCCATGTAACCATGGTTGTTACAGTGAGAGCCAGGTGGCTAAAACTTATGTTGGGATTTTTTAAGTTTATTAGTGAATACTTTGTTGTTGCACCAAGAGACGATTAGTGGGAGGGATCTAGATGTCACTATGTCCGCAAATGAGTTTGTGGGCATCAGTGATATAAAGGATAGTCTTTCTAAGAATAGGTATCCATTTGGGCAATGGTAATAGAAATAATTATTGTTTAAGATTATCATAAAATAAATGAGGACAGATCCATTTGGGCAATGCTATGCTAATATAAATGTTTAGCGTTTACGATTACCATAAGATAAATTAGGAGAGATCTATCTTATGTTGGTTTTGTTATATTTCTTAATCCTTCAAAAATAATAAATCCTGGAATAAGATGGATATTTACATTATATAAAAACAATAATAGAATGGGTTTGATTCATTATTGGTGGAGTATGGCCACTGCACTCACTATGGCGTGCATTTGATGTGGGCTCTATGGCTTTTCTGGTGAAGATTGACAGAGTATTTCTACTAAACTGGAGACTCCTCCTGAGACTTTGCCAAGTGGTAAATAGTACCCTTTCTCAAAGTAAATGATGCAATGACGAGAATAAAAAATATGGATTGTAGGATCCTGTTCATTGAAGATAAAGCTTAAAGCTTAGGATGGGTTATAGACACTTTGATTTTGCAAATGTTGCCATGTACTAAAATGCACGACTTTATTATATAAAGTTGTTTTTAAAAGTAAGTTTAAGATATAATTTGCTATTTTTTTAATATAAATTTCTTAAAATCTGCATCATTATCATTTAACATTAATTCACTTAAGGTGAATAATAATAAACTTTATTAAACAATATTAATCATAAGATAGTAATATAACATGGTACAATGTAATTGCAAAAGTTATTGGGCAATTCAAAATTGTTGCATATCATTTACTTTGGTTTGATCTTTCACTGTACTATTTAAAAACAAAATCATAATAATTTACTTTGGTTTGATCTTTCACTGAATTATTTAACAACAAAATCAAAATATCTATTTCATCAGTGCGAAAACAACAATTTTGAACTTTGGCCTCTAACACTTCATTAAGGTTATTTTTACACAATTTATTTTAACCATTTTTTAAATAAGTTGCAGTTCCTTGTCCATCCAATACACAAATTCTTTTACATATTGAATCCTTCTAAAATGGTAATCACTGATATATTTACTCATCAAGAAATGAGATGCAATCATTAATTATCTATCCAATACATAAGTTATATTATATATTGAATTCAAAAAAATATCTACATGGTAGTTGGTTTTATATTTGGTGGAAGACTAATATCTATCTAATCAAAATTTTATTTCTTGAGACTATTTTTTTTTGTGGTAATCTTATTCAAAGTTGTTATGTTTTATTATATATTACATTTGAATAATTTCCTCATAATTAGTTATATATTAGTTCATGTATTGTGGCCCATGTAGCACGAATAGGACTAGATTATCTATATAATGAATTTTCATTTGCTTAGACAAAATAAAACCTTCTAGCAATGTGATTTGTTTCCAGGGTATAGAAAAAAATAAAACTTAAAAATAATAACGTATTTGTCTTTATAAATATCAAGATAATTGTGTTCTACAATTAGAATGCACAAAACACTATATCACAACTGCAAGTCCGTAATCCTCATTCATTAATACTATATTATTTATAGTTAGGTCAGCTTGGATGTAGGATACATCATGCACACTTTTTATCCTATTTATAATAAAAGAGATTAATTTGAATTAGCATTTGATATATTTAAAAGGATGTTGCCTCCTTGAAGATGTTACTTATTCATCGATTCTCCATCTTTGTGACTGTGTGGAATTATTTATTCTTTTCATTTTTATGCTATTTGGGGTTTTTGGTACATAATATTTGGTCTTGGAGCATATAGTCCTTGTCTCTTGAGTTGGCTCCCTTAAAAGGAGTCATACGACCATTTTTGCTCTTAATTTTTTTCTCAAATAGTTTTTAAATAATAAATTGTTCGGGGTGATGAGAGGACCTAACAAAGTACATTGTTAGAATTTCAGATTATGATTTGTTATGCTTTGATAAACCAATCATCATCGAAGATGGTGAATTCCAAATTGAGTCCCACTAGTGTTAGTAGTGTTTTAGGTCTAAATTGTAGAATCGAATATGACAAATTGGACACGTAGCAAGTATTTATAGGTTCATTCTCATGAAATGACCAAAATATCAAGTTGAAATTTCAGACTTAGAAGTGAGAAAATTCCGGAGTTTCATGAGGTGCAAGGTTGACTAGTAGGATATCAAGGAAAATTTTAGCGGTGAAATTGTCCATGGGCGAAATTATATGGGTCACAGAAAAATGATGGGCAATTTTTTAATATGGAAAGTTTTTTTTCTTTTTTCCTTTAAATTTAATACATTACTCCAATATTTATTAAAACCCATAATGGTGAGAAATCGAATCGCCTGCCTCGTGAGAGGGAAAAAGGAAGTTAGCCTTGTCAAATATAGTTGAAATCATGAGTTTGCCCTCGTATTTTTGATAACCGAGGGCAAGAGTAGTTAGTTCACCCCAAATTTTTAGTTATGGAGGTGAATAACAATTTGTTTGCCCTCGATTTTATGGACCATAGAGTGGAGAGCAGTAAGTTCTCCCTCAATTTGAGGTTGTGGACTTGGGGAGCAATTATTTTGCTAGGATATGGACCATAGGGTTGAGTTCGCCCTAAAATTCACATTGATACCTTCCTTGGCTGAATTGTTCGTTGATTTTCATTAATGGAGTTTTCAATAGTGATTTTGACCTCCATATTTGGGTTTTAGGCCCCAAATTTGTTAGCTGAAGAATATTTTATTCCAAAATGGTCCATATTTGGAAAAAATGGATCGATTTAGTAAAATGGGGTGATTTTGTCCCTATATAATGTTGCAAGAGTCAACAATTCACCCCATAAAATCCCACATGAAGAATCATCAGATCTTTGCATGAAGCTTGATTTCGATTACATTTTGATAGTGGCCGGGTGGAAAGCAATTTGACAGTGGTTGAGTGGAAAATATTTCCATTTGTTCAAGTTCCCTTGGGGTATGCAATATTTACAGTGGTTATTTTCAATAGAACCTGATACTATTTAATGAACTTTATGTGTTTGTCATTCAATTTTGAGTTTCTCAACTTTTATATCTCCTTCAAAGCACATTCATAATACATACTAGAATTTTTGCCATGCTTTGTACCTAGACAAAAATGTTGCATCGTTGATCTATTTTTTGTCTATGTTGAGAACATTGGTGATCCCATTCATAGTCTCTATCTTTGTTTCCATTGATGAGTTGTTTCATGAAGAACCAATTTTGGTGCCCTGTGCATGTGTATAATGGAGATTGAGTATTAAGGTCCTAGAATCAAATGGTCTTGTCACTAGGACTACTGGCTAGATGATATCAATCTGGGATGAATGATATTGAAGAAATCGCTTCTATATGACACGACATCCATATGTTAACAACTTGACCACATAATGCAAATATTATAAAATTTTGCTTGGTTTATGTGTTTGCACTAAATGCATTTTTATATCATGTAGATTCATTATTGTCTAGTACACATTGCAAGTACACATCCCAAGACATGTCCTTAAGGTTTTCATACCACATCAGCTAACTTCTAGCTGGTAAAAGCTCTTATGCACCAAACATTTCTTGAGCATAATCAATTCTACGGGCAATATTCATTTCTAGACAGGTTGGTGAACGAAGTCAAAATATAATAGAGGTTGCACAATTTGAATTTATAAAGAGGATGAGTTGTAAGAGTTGACTATTTTTTGAAATCCTTGTAACTAGTTTTATTGTTTATGGAAGTCAGAACCTTCATTGGATATGCGTGAGATGTTGATAATTGGCTAAGAGATCCTGCAATTTGGCCAAGCATGGTATCTTGACATGCCATGTTTTTAGTGACATTGATCAAGAGTCCATCTCATGAAAACTTCTCTTTATAGAGTAATGGCTAATACTCTATAGACATTGGTGTGAAGTCTGTTTGTCTAAGCTACAATTAATACACCACAAATACAACTAATACTTCCTAAAAGTAATCTCTAATCTAGCTAATGCTTCTCAGAAATATAAAGTATTGAGTGTTAAGCTTATGATTTTGGCAGCCCCTGTAATCTTAACATCCCGAAACTAATAATGAGTCAATGAGGTATTGCTACAATGAAACTTGAGGATCACTAGACTAAAGTAATAATTGAGGTACAATGATTCCCAAGTCTTCCATCGGTAGACAAAATTGTCCATTGGCAATGTTTTTTTGATTATGTTTACTAGTTTGTCCTCTTACATACCCCATAAAATGGTATCTTATGGCTGTGTTTGTTGTTTCTATGGAAGACTAGAATCATTGATAGATAGATAACTTGATAGATTACATCCACAGATTTATGTTCCTTCATGTTGTTCATATTTAAGATAATTTGGGCTTGTGAAAGTCCAGTGTCAAATCAACCTAACTTAGCTTTGGAAACGCATGACATATTTTGGCTATGATATTTTGATGAGAACCAATAATGGAATTGTGTAGTATATTGTGGTTAATAGTAACATTCCATGCTCAAAATATACTCCAAATCCTTCACATGCAAGTTATTGATCTCCCAAAAGGAGTGCTTGCAAGTTTTCTAACAATTCTAGGGAAGGCGAGACAATCTTCAACAATATGTACTCCCTAGTGTCCTTCACTCAAATGCATGCACAAGAGTTGCAAAGTCATCCCAGAACATATGTCCATCTAATATTACTAGAATTTCCTTGAGAAAAGTGCATGGGATGCCTCAAATGTGTACTTCATCACTGCAGATGATGTTTTCTCATTGAAAAATTCATGTAGCAGTATCAAATTGCACCTCCTATACTCTAGGAAGCTATTCAAAGTGCCAAAATTGGTATGGGGATTCTTCATAACCTAGGGATTCTAGTGATAATACTTTTTTCACAAAAAATTGAATAAAGCCTAATTTTTGCATTCCTCTCTTCTAAGGTAGGATTTTAGCCATTTTCCCAAATTCTCTCTTGAACCCCCTGAAATTTGGGCAAGCAACTGCATGGGATAAAAAACAATAATCCCCCCTATGGAGCACTAAGAACCTCAGAGTTCTACGTCTTGGTAGATCAATCATCAACAATCTTCTAATCATCAATTATGCATCCAAGCACCATGAAGACGTTGAAGAGTAGCCAGGCCTTTTACTATCTTCTACTGGACATTGTTGGCTTTGCCTACTATATACTAATAGGTTCTTCAGCTTTAATCATGTTGTAGCTCCACTGAATCTTCATAATCCACTTTTCAACAAATAATTCACAAGACAAAGCTGCATGTTTTGAATGGTTCTTGACTTGGCCAAAGCAACACCAATATATAGCTCCTACTTTTGAACCTTCAATCTCTTCTTTTGCATTCATGCTTTCATGACAAATATTTATCTTAATTTGAACTTTCTTTGCTCTGGAAACCATGCTTTGAAAATGTTTGTTTTTATCAGCTTGCACCTGTATACAATGAGACCAATGGATGCAAAATTGGATGTCCCCTAGACAATCTAAATCTCATTGCAACAATTCAGTGACATTAATTTTTCACAAAATGACTCAAACTTGACTCATATAAGACCAAGATAAAGTACAAACTTAGGTTGATAACTTTGACTTTTACAACTCTTGTCCTTTCAAAATGGAGGTAAATCAACCTCTACAACTCCTACAAAACTAGAATGTGGTGCTACATTTGCTAGCACTTATTGAAGGAAAGTGTTAAAGACACAAAAATCCATGCACACTACCATCTTCCCTTTGTTTGGATGCTACCTCTATGGAGCCATACCAGCTGATGCTAGGGATGAGTTGGTTGTGATAATGTAGTTTCCTACGAAAGCTAGTGTTAACACACCATGATGTGACCATCATTCCATCTGAGTCTTTTTTGAAATTTTGTATGGTGTAAGAAGAAGCTAAGCTAGCTGATCCCATTGATCCAGTAGAACCAGTTGATGTTCCCATAGATGTTACAATGGGTCGGAAGAGGCTTGTGTGGGCACGACATACATTACAGGATGCGGAGGGGCATGAAGCTCCCCATGGTACTTTTTGAGAAAGCAAGAGAACTCAGAGATTCTCAATCTATGTAGCATTGATGAGCCACATCATTGATTCAGAGCCCTCTAACTATGATGAAGCTTCTATCCAGCAGATATGGAAGGAAGCCATGATGGAAGAATGTCAGTCCATCATGAAGAATGATGTGTGGGAAGTTGTGTCGAGATTTGAGGGGAATTCAGTAGTAACTTCCAAGTGGATTTACAAAATCAAGTGGAGCTGATGGTAGCGTTGAGAAACACAAGGCGATATTTGTGGCTAGAGGATTCTCTTAGAAAGGAGTTGATTATGCTGAGCTATCTACTCCAGTGGCTCGATACACTTCCATCAGGACAATTATTGCTATTGCTTTAGCTATGGGATGGAAGTTGCATTAGATGGATGTTAAAACTATCTTCCTCAATGGTGTGATTGAGGAAGAGGTATTGCGTCGAGAGGTGCTCTACAGTCTAGTATGGGGGAGATCTTGTAACATTACGTAACGTTATATGTAGGCTATAAATATATTTACTTCTATGTACTTATAATGTTATTTATAGGACACTAGATATTAATGTAGGCTATAAATATTTAGTGATTTGCATCTACGAGTAGGGTTATTATAACTCCACAAAGAGAGTTTCTAAACCCGGAGCATGTAGGGTAAGGTTTGTATATCTCCATGGACAGAGTTTGTAAACCGACAACATGTAGATTAGGAACAGGTAGAATTTGTGAACTCGCAGCCATTGAATATAGCTCGCAGTAATGAACACAGTTTGTAAATGTTAAAGAAGAGATGAAAGACAACCCATTAAAGCGAAGAAGCTCAAGAGGAAATAATAAAAATTGGGTTATTATACCTCCACAACGAGAGTTGAGAGTTTCTAAACGCGGAGCATGTAGCATAGGGTTTGTATATCTCCATGGATAGAGTTTGTAAACCCACAACATGTCCACAGGCAGAATTTGTGAACTCACAGCCATTGAATATCGCTCGCTGCAATTAACATAGTTTGTAAATGTTAAGGAAAAGATGAAAGAAAGCCCATTAAAGCGAAGAAACTGGACAGGAAATAATAAAAATTGGGTACGCAGATAGAAAAGTCGGCCCAAAGGTAATGCGATTCATGGTTAGGTCTAGAAAGTCCTTTCCCCTATAAAATCAATAGCTCTAATTGTATTTTGGCATTTGAGAGGAATTGTTAGGAGATATACGATAAGGATCTATACCATATTTTGCCTGTGAAGTAGGAATAGTAATCATGGATCTTCTGCATTCTGGATTGAAATATTTGAGGTGCAGCCATTATATGGTTTTAGATATGGTGTCAGAATTTTTTCTGTCAAACGATGAAGATGGCCAACGCTACGTAGGTCTGGATAATTTGGCCAATACTTGCAACTTTAATAGCATTGTTCAGGTCCTCTTTTTCTGCACTCCTTTCAGAAGTAAGTTGCTCTAATATTATGGTAATAAAGGAAGTGATAATGAGAATAATACTCTATTAACTTGCTTGGCAGATCTATTCTATCACATGAACTCACAAAAAAAAATGTCGTTACTCCCAGACTATTAGTAGAGTTGGTGATGAAAATGAATGAGATTTTTCATTGCTGCGAAACCCATCACGATGCACATGAGTTTTTGATATTTCTTTTAAATTCTCTGGACGAACAAACTGCACATCCATCACCTTGAGGTGCCCGCCAGCGGCAGAAAAATGCAAAGGAGTGGCTCCATATTGAGATTTTACGCCCAACACAGTTGCGTTGACATCTGCATCGTTGTCTAGAAGCCGCCTACCTCATTCAGATTGCCACTACGTGCTTCAATGTGAAGAGGAGTCCAACCCCTGTCATCTACTATTTTCTCAAAGCTGGCCATCTCACGTCTATTCTGCCTTGAAGGGCGTTTAATCAATGCAGATTGCTTTGCCCTAAGAATATCAACAACAATCAAATGTCGTATCCAACAACCGTTCTCTATTGGAAATAAGTGTTTAGCCCACGATAACTCTGCTATGAACCCTAATTTCAATAGTCCGTTGTGTTTGTTTTTATGATTGAAGTCATATAAGTCACCACTATATATATATTTCACCGAGAAATTATTAGGTAAAGAAACAATCGAAAGATAAAACATAAGTAATTAATATATATATGTGGTTTTGGATATGTCTTTTTTTCAAAATAAATAATAATAATAATTAATAGATGTCATTCAATAATGTATAAAATTAAATTGGAATATATTATGATTTTTAAGTAATGAAAAATAATATTTATTAATAATGAAGAAATAAAAAATAAGCAGAGTTAAAATGTGAGTAAAATTAATATATAGATAATTTGAACCCACTGATAAAGTACAATAACCTCCATAAATCACATGAAATATCAAGATTCTATTTCTAGAAACACCAGGACGGTTAAATTGTGATGTGCAATTATTCATAACCACCTCAAATTCTGAAAAAATTAGAACTCTCTTACTTGTTGGTATGAGTGCCACAAACACTTACTAATTAATTAAAACACAAATCAATTAGTATAGATGAGCAAGAAACCGTGTTTAAGCTAAAAAAACACATTACAAAATTGTTTCAACAACTATTTCAGCAAAATGAATAAACCAAATTTTAATCTCTCTTACTTGCAAAACTTATTGCGATGCTTTGATTCAATACATAGAATATTTTAACACTTTTTAAGACAAAAATATCACTCAGAATATTAAGTTGCTAGAACAAAAAAAAAACTAAACATTTCATAATGAAGTTTACAAATTTATAAAAATAGAGTATGACAAAACTATAAAGAAGAAAACTATGTTTTCTATTAAAGTACTCTTGATGGTTTCTCTTCACTTCAAAACATGATTACAATTTAATACAAAAATTTGGAATTGAATCATTATAATCTTAACTTTTCACTTAATCAAGCTTACATTAACAATAAATATTCTTTTTCTCTAAATTTTGAGAGTATAAAAAAATCAAGAGTGTATTGGCCATTCAAATAACTAATTGGTGAATGACAATCTAATAACATTGTCCAATTCAATGGATGAAACTATGGGCTATGGGTGCTTCTTCAAAATTCAATGTGATATGATGCCCATTCATAATTTCAATGAGCTAAAAACATTGTGATGGGCGGTGGATGCCTATTAAACTAATCCTGATGGATTCTATTTGAACGTTGGGAGATTTGATCTCTCTCGGCGCTTGATAGAGCCTAGGATTTGGATCTATGCTGGTATATCGAACATCTAGAGGGATTTGTGATCCATGGGAAGGAGTTCGACATATGCAGGCTGAAGAAGGCCTTATATAGACTAAAGCAAGCACCACATGCTTGGTATGCTCGGATTGATGGATACTTTGTGAGTCTGGGATTCGCTAAGAGTGATTTAGATCCCAACCTTTACTACAAGGATGTGGACAGTGACCCTGTTACCACCTAAGTTGTACTTAGTGGTTTTTTATCAAGTGAGCCTGGTGAACCGGACATGGTTGACTTGTTCGGACTTCAAAGAGACCTTTGGAAGTACTTCTGGGAAGTGCTTGTTGTATCATATCACATGTTCATACCCCATGGGGGAATTGTAATAAATGTTCTAGCATGATAGTGTTTGTAAAAGACTCGGTCTCTTAGACTTCATTTGTCAATTCGATCAACCCAGGGTGTTTTTTCCCTTGGTTATTATTGGTTGTTGAATAAATGACTGATAATTGTTGAGTTTTTCACTCCATACCTCCAAAGTTGGGGTGGTCGGCTTGGCATTTAGGCCTATTGAGGTTATTAGAGTCTATGTGTCAATGTATAAGCATGCTAGACATCATTTTTGAGTCATATGAACATGTCTAAGGCCCCCTAGGTGTTTTTCAATTTTTTAGTTTTTTTCAGTGTTTTTTATTAAATTTTAATTTTTCCAAAACTTAGGCTATTTTTTAATAGTTTAATTGGAAAAATTGTTTTTGTAATAAAAGTGGGCCAAATAATCAGTTTCGGTCATGTAGGTGCTCATTTTCAAGCTAAGAGCACCATGTAAACCCATGGACCCACTATTTCCTAGTTTTGAGTGATTTTCCATCACTCAGGTCAGAAAGCCCCAAAAATCAATTATTGATTATTTTAATTAATAAATTGATGAATAATGGAGCAAATCCAAAATCATAAATCAGTGGATTCTCAGTCAATTTGATTGAAATCAGTCAGATCTGAAGCAGATTGACTGGATCTGACAAATCCTTGACTGAAGGAGGCGATCAAATCAGATCCAGAGTTGATCTTAAGCATCCTTTATGGGGAATTTCGCCCTCCCTCTCTCCTCAACATGTTTTGGCTCATCTGGATGCTCTATGGACTAATGTGTCGGTGTATGGGTTGAGGTGTCAGCTCAATCAAGCCCCCGGTTGACAAGTAGGCTCAGTTCAGCTTCAGTTCTGCATTGATGAACTCTCCATCAGTTGATTTCACTTGATTCCACGAGGAATTGCGCCCCCCCTGGGCTGGATGGCCTGTATTTTGTATATATCCTGCTTGAGGCACCCTCTTCCAAGCTAGTGAGAGCTGGACTGAAGGGCTTGCCATTGTAATACTGTTGTAATCTTTCGATTGTTGAAATAAAGAAGCTTTGGAGGCTAAATGGTGTAATGCTCTCATATGTGTGGATTAAGCATTGTCTTACGGCTATTGATGTTGTCGACTTTTCTCTCAACTTCTGCATCTGAACCCTGTCTAGCTTGAACGATTCAGCTGAATCAATAGGAGTATAGTTGGGAAAGTAAGGTTACTTGTTTTCTTATATCTCATAGAATATATGTTAGAATATCTTGATTATACATGTTTAATAAGTTTATTTGCATGTAATTCTTGTTTCTTTTTCATATATATATCCAGATCTCATGAGGTTTCGTGCAGGATTGTGTGTTTAGCTTTCAGGTAGCAAGGATTGGACGAGTTGTGGATCTAAGGATTGGATGAGCTGTGGATCTAGTTTGACTCCACTACACATCCAAATTTTTGTGAAGACATTGCCCCTCTGCATTCCACTAACAAGTTTCCTCTGCAGATCTGCTTCAACAACAAGCACCTTTCTTCCCTTTTCTCTCCTTTAAAATCTAAAATTTTCCTCAAATTGGTTACTTAAAAGGTTTCTTATTGCTCTGATCTATCTCACTAAGAAAAATACACAGATCTAATTAGTAAGATCCCTTCCAAGTTCTATATCTTAGTTTTGTTTTGCACCTAAAGTTCAATTTCAAGAGATCTAGTTAAAAGTACCTTATTTTCGCAAGCAATTTAGTGAAAATTCATAGCTTGCTGTTAAGGTAGTTTCATTTGTTGTACGACAAGTTTAATATTCTGCAATATCAGTGCTTTTTGTTGGCTGCACAAACAGCAAGCCAAGATCCCAAGGAAAGCTTGCTTCCCTTGGTTCCTTTCCTGCCTGTTTAGCTAGTTTCAATTTCATTTTTTGTGAGATAAGGTAGGCTGATCCAAAGGTACTCTTAAAGTGATTTTGGGAATTTGTTATTCTAACATACTCGCTGTCTTTTATCAGGTCTGACAGAAAAGAAAGGAAGCTTCTATCCGAAGTGGCTTTTGGAGCGCTCAAATCCCCCCAGGGGTCTCCCTTTTTTCACAAAATTCATAAATTTTTTGTATAATTGTAAGATCTTGGTTTCAGCCTGTATAAGGACCAAGAAGTTTCTGATATATCATTTCTCTGATATTTTAACCAATAATAAATAAAATTTTATTTGGAATAGGCTCTTTCGAGCCCATTCCCCATCCCCCCTGGGGGGATTCGCATCGGTGCCCTTTTCCTCGTTTTTTGCTTATTTATTTTTTACTAGAATTGATCTGATTTGAAGGGTAGTATACTTGATCTTGTTATTAATTCCATACTCCATATCTCACATTTCAAAGTAATCGTAATACTTACCCCACGATTTCTCGATTGAACGGAAAGGGGAAAGAAATTCGTGGTAGGATTAATTAAGAAATATGAATTGTGTATTTGTTTGCTTTCTTCTATATTTTGTTTATAAGCAACTATAAAATTTACCCCTCCTCGATTGCCCAATTGAGATCCACTTGGATCGAAAGAGGTTCTTGGAGGGTTTTCTTTTAAACAAGAACACCTAGTTTAAAACTTGTTAAAATTTACGAGACTCCAGTGTGTATGCTCTGCACTTGGTTGCGGTTCGTCCGATCAGTCAAGCTGTATCAAAAGCACTTGAGTGACTAGTGTAATTAGGACTCACTCTCCCCAACTTACAAACCATCAGGTGAAAATTCAACACCTAGATCAAACCTTTACGGTGGCAAAATACCCAAAGGAAGCGGGAACTTCTGAAAAGTGACCTCGAGGTGCCGATCTCTGTCACACCCTAATGGGTGCGTTACGAACAATAGCCCCAGAGACTCCATTTTAGCCCACGTATTCCTTGCGGCTAGCCGTGAAGGTTTAGTTTTGGACATACTCCAAGTACTCTCGGGTATATCTGGAGTCCCCCCTTTTTGCCTAATTTAATCAACTCATACTTCAATTTTAACTTAAAACATACCAAGATGCAATCGCAGAACATTCACTCTAGGCACATGCAAGCACATTGATCTCATTGATTTGACTCCATTTTAAGGCACTGGTCATTTTTGCTTCATATATATATTGTGTATCAGCTTTGTGCTTTCGTGTGTTTATTTTCGTATCTCGTCATCTTTAAATTGTCTATAGTTAAAATATTCAAACTCCTAAGTAACTGTTTCAGTTTAACATCACCACACTAAGAAATCATCCTTAGTAACTTAATAGGGTCTACCCCCCTTGGCTTCGTTAGGAGTTGAGCCTAAACGGAGGAGTCAAGAACAAGGTTACAGCCTTGACTCGAGACTTGCCCCCAGGGACACATCGAGTGGCTTGAATATTTCTACCACGTGACCCAGGTGTGTGAAAAGGCGGCAACACTTTTTGGCACCGTTGTCAGGGATAAATCTTTTTATTCCCGAGTACAACTTAGCTTAACTTTTTTCTAAACAATTAAAAAGATAAATTTTTTTTGATTGATCTAGTCTTTAAAAAACATAAAAATTAAAACTCGATCCATCTGGCGACTCCACTGTCTAACATCCCTTCAAGAATTTCTACCCGAAGAAACCACTGACAATTATTCAATCCTCTCCCTGATCCCGAAAGGTTTATTAGGGAAAGATTGAATAGGCAGAATTCTCGTAGAAACCTTAAAGATTTAGGAGACCAATCCCTCTCAGATATCCATCACATATTTGTAGAGAGTCATACTTTCCAATCTCGAGAAATGACGGATTTTTACAAACCCCTTGAATTTTCTCAGATAGCAGGTGCTCCTCATAACATTCCGAATGATGCTATCAAGAAGCTCCCCAGGTTCGAGGGAAATAATGCTACCACTGCCAAGACTCATCTCCGAAAGTTTGAAAGGAACCTAGTCAGTAACTGCGATAATGTTGCCTCTAACCATGAAGATATCAAAAAGAAGCTCTTTGCTTTATCCTTAGAGGATAATGCTACGGAATGGTATGGAAACCTTGGTGATGATTCATATAAAACCCTTAATGAATTCCTAGCAGGTTTTAAGAAGAAATGGGGGGAAAAGAAAGAACCAAGACATTTGCTTGCTGCCCTTCATAATATAAAGAAGATGGAGAATGAAACCATGGACGAATTTAATACTAAGTTCGGGCGTGTGGTTGCGGACCTCCCTAGAGACATCAAGCCAAGTGATGCCTCCATCTTGATATACTACATCGAAGCTTTCACTGGAGATTTGAGATACCAATTAAGGGATAAAGATCCGGTCAATCTAAAAACTACTCAAGATCTGGCCGAGAAAATAGAAAGGAATATGCAATCTTCGGGCAAATCCAACATTCCAGGTTACACTAGGGGAAACACTTCGTACAACAAAGAAAAGGGAAAGGCCATTGAATTAGAGGAAAAGGCAACCTCTAAATACCCCATGGAAAAGGTATCTAGCCTGCTTGAAAAATTCATGACAGACCAGTCTGTGCAATTGAATAAAATCCAAAACAGAATAGTCACACTAGAGAGAAATAATGGACCTAGGAATTTTCAGCCAAAACAGAATCAAGTGTATCAAAAGAAGTATCCTCAGCAAGAGCCTAGGATTCCAAACCAGTTAGACTCAACTAACCTGGTAGATGAAGTAATTCCATGGTGTAGACCTTGTGAGAAATTCCACCCAGAAAGTACTTGCTACATAGCAAACCAAGTTATAGAACATGGGATGGCGGAGGTCAGTAATCAGGAAACAACATCAGGCGAGTCTGATCATGTGTACATGGTAGGTCGAACCTATCCTCTATCAAACCAGCATTGGCAGCAAGCCACGAATTACGGTTTCGAGAAGGATCTCCTGTCTAACTTTTATGGTACAATGCCTCCTCCCGAGGAAATTAAGGAAATGAAGGATGCCAAGTTCAAGGGAGCTGTGTATCAAAGGAGAGAAAAACAATCACCGTATAAACAGTACAAGCAAAAGGTAACCACTCCTTCCCCCCCAGATCCTCCTATTTTCCCTGAGTCAAATATTGATATGGGAGAATGGATAAGTAATGCTAAAATTCATGTTTATGCAACTGATGTCCTTAAGATTCCCGGTCAAAAGGAAAAATTATTGAAAGCCTTAGAGGATAGCCAAAGTGAAGCTCATAAAATTATCGAAGAGGATCCTCTTCCTAATAAAAATGCTATATTTGAGGCTGAACTTATTGAACCCATAGAAATGCCCATAGTCCTCAACAGTGTTGATCCGAGAAGAGAAGATCACCCACCTTTCTATGTCTCCATTTTAGTCGATAAATTTCTCCTTCATAACTGTATGTTAGATTCAGGTGCTTCATCAAATGTCATGACAAGAAAAGTAATGGAGCAGCTAAATCTAAGGGTCACCCGACCCTACCACAATGTTTGTGCCATGGATGCAAGAGAAGTGGAAGTGGTAGGGATAATATTAAATTTACAGGTCAAGTTAGCTAAGTATCCAGATATTGACATATCGATGGATGTGGTGGTAATAGATGTCCCAGATAATTGGGGTATGTTGCTATCTAGAAAATGGGCCGCAACTCTTGGTGGGCACATCCAAATGGATTGGACATATGCTACTATACCGGCATCAGAGAACACCAGGGTGATTCTCCACAGAGAAAAGCTGAGGAAACGACATGTAGAAAACCCTAAGAAGCCTGGAAATGAATTTGTTCATTTCACTGATAATTTTGGAAACTATGCTATCTTGTCAAATTTCATGGCCCCTATTAAGGAAAACATTAAAAATGAAAAGATCAATGAAATTTGGCAAATGTACTTTGACGGGGCTTATTCCAAAACCGGAAAGGGTGCGGGCATCGTGATCATCTCTCCTTCAGATAAAATCTACAATTTTGCATTCAGGTTAGAGTTTGAAGCATCAAACAATGTAGCTGAGTATGAGGCATTGATCCTGGGGTTAGAAACTGCTAAAGATATGGGGATAAAGATGTTGAACATAAAGGGTGATTCAGACCTAGTTGTCCTCGAGATTAAGAATCAGTATCAATGCAAAAATGACAGACTAAGGAAGTATAGGAATGCCGCATGCGACACTATGGAATGGTTTGATGCACTTAACATCCAAAAGGTCCATAGGGAAATGAATGTGTTAGCAGATAAATTAGCAGTAGCAGCATCCACCCTCCAGCCATCGGATGAAATGATTAATGGGAATGGAAAGATGGAAATCAATTTTAGACATTCAATTCCAGATAATATAGACCACTGGCAGGTGTTCAAAGATGATGAGCAACTCTTGAGATTCATCCACAATCTACAAGAGTTCGAAGGTTGCAAGATCAGTTATCAGCAGGAAGGTAAAGAGTATCAGGAGTGCAAGGATAATGAAAGGAATCACATCCGGAGTAGCCTTATAGCTTTCGAAAATATTTTCGATCGTCAGGATCATCATAAAAAACAAAAGGAAGAAATAAAAACTAGGAATTATATGGAAATAAACATAGGAACTGACAAGGATCCCAAGTTAATAAAAATTGGAAAAGGTACTTCGGAAAAGGAAAGGAACAACTTGATCAACCTAATCAAAGAGTATAGAGATGTGTTGGCCTTTAGTTATGATGAGCTTAAAGCTTACAGGGAGGATGTGTTTCAACACACTATTCCCCTCACAGAAGAGGCTAAGGAGGCCAAACCTTTTCGACAAAAACTTAGGCGAATAAATCCTAAGTTGGCCCCCATTGTGCAGAAGGAACTTGTTGAGGCCTGGAAATTCATAGGCAACAACAGCAAGGGATTCTCCCCAGTCAACGTTCCCAACTAGCCCGTGAATGTTTGGTGTAGGGAATCCGTCCGGTTTGCGGTCCGGCTACTATAGGTCAAGTAACAAAAAACAAAGGCTTTACCGGTTGCGGCCCGGTCCACCGTGTATTTTTGTATTTTTGACTTAATATATGAGATGCACGTGCCTAACTAAATGCAGGGTGATCAGGATGCAGGGAGCAGTCACAACGTGATGTGCAGGTTCTTACCTCTTGTCTTAGAACTCACAAGCATCTAAATCACATAAACAACAAGAAATTAAAACTAACTACCTAACCTATCCCTAGGGAGCAGGATTATCATTCATTGGTGAGTAATATATTTTGTACATGCATTATGAAAAGTTACAGATAGCTGATACTTCTTTCAAGACACATGAACAATTACAGATATTTGAACAACCAGATAGCCAATTGTTTATGAACAACATTCATTACTCACAGTGGAAAACATCACAAAATATACTGAAGAACATTCAAACAAGAACATAGGTTCAGGAAGTTAAAACGCTCTCACAGTTAATGAAACATAGCTGAAAAAGAAATAGTTCCCCTTCAACATTGCTCATTTAAACACATTGATACATTCCACATTGCGCTTTCTCCAGCAGGCAAAAGTTGCAGTTTTTTATTGTAAAACGAAATAGTTCCTCTTACAAGCAAATGGTTTACAAGTTTTTCCAGGGAAAAAGTCCCTCTCCCCTCTAACTTTCGAATACTTAAACAAAACAGTAGAACCGCTTGGGTTTCCCCCCAAGTGTGCGACCTTTCAATCCTTCAAACGCTTCATATTCCTCTATGTTGTCTGTATGTACTCATGAACCATTTAGTAACGGACAGACCGTCAGGTTTGTGCCTTTATCATTATCGACTTTGCCCTCTGCTTTGATGGCCTTTCTAGTGATCCTGTTGGTTTCGTTTCAATCCTTTTCAAACTGCTCCTCTATGCCTTCGCACATCAGTCCCTTAAGTCCACCTGCAATCAACCCACGTGCATCATTCATTGGGACTGCGTTATAAAACAAAGCAGCAAATTATAACAACTGAAACGGCTAATCCACAAGAAATGGCCAGGTGCACCACCATTATGAGAATTTTAACAAACGCCGACACCACTACCTCATCCTTCTACGGGCTCAGAAGAAAAAACACCAACAACGGAAATCAGAAGGATACTGACGTCGGAAGTCAAAAGCTTTGCCCAGCCGCAACGACGGAAGAGGAAAAGGCTATAGCCTCCGATCCAAAGCTGTGGGCGGGAAAAAATCAATTGGAAATCGGAAGATAATGACATCAAAAGCCAATTGCTTCACACAGGCGCAACGACGCGAAAGGAAAAGACCACGAACAAGCGACCTGCATCGGCGGCAGAGCGCTTTTCACTTCGGGTGGATAATTGATTTGGGAGCCGCAACGACAGAAGCGAAAATGTTATAAACATGCGACTAGAGGGCCAACACACATCGACGAGTGGAGTGCTTTAAACATCGGGCGCTTAGTTGCTTTGGGAGCCGTAACGACGGAAGGGAAATGGACAACAGCCGCCGATTTAACATAGTATGACACCCAATTACCAGAAAAAATTAAGTGTTCGGACAGTTTTAAAATCAACAGCGGTCAAAATACATTTCACCTCTGAAACAACGGCCTTTCAAAAAACCATCAGCAAAACCAAAATCACAATCAGCGACCCAAACAACTTCAAACACACGCAACCTCCGAAAACAGGCTGAGAGTCAATATTTTAAAGTCATCCAACATTAAAGCACGACCAAAAGGTTCAAAGGGTCCAATGATTAAAAACAACGCTAAGTCATGAGGAGGGGCCCCAAATTTAATAAATTTGGGGAGAACGGTTGCAACTGCAACAATTGGCGATTACCTGGTGAACCTAGATCTCTGGGCGATTATTCTTTGAGTGCCAGACTGTTTAACAACAAATGCATCTATTGAATTCTTCCAACTATTTGGATTTCTCAAATGACGGAAGTGTGTACCTTTAATCATTGATGATAGTCCAATTTGGGAGAGTGGAAACCAAGATTTTCAAGTCCAGATAACTCTGGTTAGGCCAGAGGATGAGTTTCATTATTAATTTTGTCTTCAGGTAGCTGATAGCTTGGACACCACAGGATTGTAGCATATGGTAAACATAAATATTCATTTGTTCCTCATTCCCATGCCACTTTAGCACTTTTTGTGCTTTTGGACTTTTGTCCCTTTTCATATGAGTCCTCCTGCATGCCTTTCTTTCTGAATTTTAATTCAGGCTCCTCTATCCCATAGTGTCCTTTTGTGTGAGCGGTGTACTTCATGTTTCAGCTCATGGACGGAGAGGAACTTTCGGCAATTTAGTACTTATGATTCAGCATTTGCTTTGATGTATGATGCTTTCATAGGAGTTTTTGACTCTTATTTGCTTTTTGGCGTTCGCTTCTTGGCATGAGATCATTTATATTTAATATACTGGTCACCTTGCTCCTTTCCATGGGTCCTCTATTGTCGTCCCTTAGAACATTTTAAGTGTGACGTGGATGGAGGCTCAACATAGTATTCCATACTCTTTGAATCCGGTTTATTTTACAGGGGTTAAGCAGGACTTCAATGCACCCAGAGCTATTCGAGAAAACTGCTAAACTGGAAGAAGTTCTTTTAGACAAACAACAACACACAGTCTGATATCCAAAAATGTTTATCATTCCCAAAAATTTTAATGTTCCCCATGCAACCACGGGTTCATTCCCTTTATTGAAATCAAGAAAACTCAAACTAAAACAAACTAAAAAACATGACTCAAAATACAGCCAAACAGATTATTTATAGACAAGATAGAAGAACTCAAAGAAACTTATGAAAAATAAGGCTTGAGAACCAAACCATTTACTGGTAAGTTCTCTTCCCACCCCTGTAGATCTTGCAACTTATAAGTATAAGGGCCAAGCTTTGCCGCAATCTGAAAAGGGCCTACCCACAAATGCTGGAATTTAGTATGCTTTTCTTTCTCATCATGGGGGTGATCCCACTTGAGGACTAAGTCTCCCACTTCAAAGCCTTTTGTTCCAACTTTATGTTTGTCGAACCATCTCTTTATTAACTCATGTTGTTGCTTAAAGCATTCTCTAGCTTTAGATCTAGCCTCTTCTGCTTTTAGAAGATTGCATATCCTCATCTGCAAAACCTCATTCTCCGACCCTCTGGACTCTTGAGCTATTATGGAAGATGGTAGCATGATATTGGGGGGGAGAATGGCTTCTTTACCATACACAAGGGTATACGGTGACACTCCTATCGCAGACTTGGGGGTGACTCTATTGGCCCAAAGGGCGTTTGGTAGCGTTGAGTGCCAGCTCCTCTGGTTTTCTATCACAATCTTCTTTAAAATTCTAATCAGATTTTTGTTAGTGGATTCAGCCAGGACATTTCCTTGTGGATAGTAATTAGCAGAATAATGCAATTTTATCCCTTTATCATGAGCAAAATCAATTAATTTAATTGATGAAAAGTACGTAGCATTATCAAAAACTAACGAAACTGGAACTCCAAACCTGGTTATGATGTGGTCCTGCTGGAAACTGATGGCCTCATCTTGATTTATTTTGCACAGCGGGACTGCTTCGACCCAGCGAGTGAAATAATTAGTTGCGGTCAGAATGTACTTGTGTTGTAGGGAGGAATTTGGTTTTATTTCTCCAATAATATCCAACCCCCATTGCTCGAATGGCTCCGTGATCATCACAGGATTTAGGGGTGCTGCTGCTTTAGGTTGTCTCCCACTACACCTTTGGCAAATATCACACTTCCTGAAATGTGCGTGTGCATCTTTGAAGAGCGTAGGCCAATAGTAACCGACTCTGAGGATTTTGTGGGCTATAGTATCTCCTGAATAATGTCCCCCAGCAGGCCCGTCATGCAACTCTGTCATTACTTTTTTCGCATCTTCTTTTTCTAAGCATCTCAGAAGAACTCCGCCATAATTTTTTTTGAATAATACTCCTTCAACAATTTGATAGGAAGCTGATTTAAGACGCAGTGCTATTCTTTGCTTAGAATTCCAATGTTTTGGCAACATCCCTGTCTGTAGGTAATGCATGAGGTCTCTATACCAAGACTCGGGAGCTGTAAACAAAGGGCATACATCCATTAAATGTAATTCGGCCTCATCCTCCCAGGCGTGTTCTTCATTGTTCCCATTTTCAGTCATCAGTTTGCACAACCCTTGTCCTTTAACTATAGAGGTTGGCTTGAATTCAAGGTCGTACTCTTGAAGAGCTGTTACCCAGTTGCCCCTTCTTTCTCCTAACTCTTTCTGTACAAGAAGGAACCTTACAGCTGGATAGGGGATGATCACCTTGGTTCGATTTTTTAAAATATAAGGCCTGAATTGCTTCACTGCTTTGAATACCGCGTAAGCTTGTTTATCAATGGCTGGGTAATTTAATTCGGCCCCTTGTAGACTAGTGCTCATGAAATATATTGGGAATTCATCCCCTCCATCTTCCTTTTGCGTAAGCACAACTGCTAGCGAATCATCGGATGCAAAGGTATACAGAATAAAGTCTTTATCGAAATCTGGGCTTTTCAGGGAGGGTGCGTGTGCAACAACAGTTTTAATTTTGCTGAATGCGTTCTTCTCAATCTCAGTCCATTTGAATTGTGCATTTTGCTTCACCATCTGCTGTAGCGGCTTGACAATCTGAGTGAAATCAGGCACAAACCTTCGCACGAAGTTTATAGTTCCCATAAATGATTGCATCCCTTTTTTATTATGGGGCAAGGGGATTTGTTCAATGGCCTTGATCCTTTCCGGATCTATAGATATTCCCTTCTTTGACACTATGTGACCCAGCAATTTGCCCTCCGTGACAACGAACACACACTTTTTGGGATTGAGCGAGATGCCATATTTCTGACAGCGTTCAAAAATCTGCCTTAAATGAAATGCGTGCTCTTCTCTCTTCTTTGAGAATATCGTAATATCATCAAGGTATACTACAGCACTACGACCAATCAATACGCGGAAATATATGTCCATAGCCCTCTAAAACGTTGCTCCAGCATTTATAAGCCCAAAGGGCATCCTTCCGTAGGCAAAGGTTCCCCATTTGGTCCTGAACGTCGTCTTCAATCAATCTTCTTCGGCTACTAATACTTGATTGTAGCCAGAGAAACTGTCTAATAACGAAAACAGTTCAGAACCTGAGACCATTTGTAGCAATTGCTCCATGGGTGGCACATGATAGTTATCTTTATCTGAAGCGCGGTTTAAATTTCTGAAGTCCACGTATAGTCTGATTTCTCCAGATTTTTTCCTCACTGGTACTAGATTTGATACCCACTCAGAGTGTCTGACTTTAAAAATGATTCTAGCATCCAATAATTTCTTCACTTCATTCTGAATCAGTGGTTCCAGCTTTGGATGCATTTTTCTTAAAGGTTGCTGATACGGCTTGACGCCGACTTTGATGGGGACAACATGCTTGATGATGCTGGTGTCGTATGTTTTCAAATCTTCGTACGTCCAGGCGAAAACATCTTTATATTGTTTAAACAGACTGACGAACTTATCTCTTTCTGCTGGTGAACAACATTTTCCAAGATTCACAAATTTAGGATTTGCCTCAGTCCCTAAATTTATCAGCTCGAATTGTAGAGATGAGCTGTGCGTCTTCACGTTGGCTGGTCTTCTGAACTTTTCATTTAAATTGAACATTATTTCTAACGTTCTGACTCCTTTAGGGATGAAATTATCATAATTCAGCTCGGCCTGATGTTCTTCATCATCTATAATTGCTCCTTTAAATACCTCATCATTTGTTAAACATTCTATAATCTGCTGGTCATCGTCGAACACTCGTAGGTTGGTAATCATATCAGGTACTGATAGCCTGAAAAGCAACTCAACAGAGCACCGATCATTAGTAGGTACCAGCCTAGCGGCTGATGTGGCCAACAGGTCAGCTGCGACATTTTTAAGTCTTGGAATTGAAATAATATTGAATGCATTAAAACATTTAAGCAGGTCCCATACCTCATTCTGGTAAGCCTTCAAGTGAGGGGAAACACAATGTATTTGATTCTGGATTTGTGTCACAATAATTTCAGAGTCTCCAAAAACTTTTAGATTACTTACCTTTAATTCAATCGCTTTCCTTAAGCCTTGCACCAACGCTTCATACTCAACTATATTATTCGTACATTCAAACTCTAATCTACATGAAAGAAAATGTTTATTCTTCTGGGGGTTCGATCAGGACACAGTCGGCCCCTGACCCTTCTAACGTCTTAGAGCCATAAAAAAACAAAGTCCAAAAATCACTAGCTACTGAATGCGAATCTATTCCTACTGCTAAGTCTACTATTTTACAGTCGATTTCATCAGCCCGCGAGAATCGAAGGAGATCGGGCTGGGTGTCTGACATGTTGCTGGCTTCTTCTGCTTGGTAATTTCCTGGTTCCAACTCAATAAAATAATTTCCCAACATAGAATCCACTGGTTCATTCTTCTCCTCAAGTCGAGTGACGTTGTATTTCATGTGAGGCTCACTCAAAATCTTAATTTGGTTCGGACTTCCTTTATACGACAACCACAGATGTGACCAATCAGAGGCAAAATATCCGTTCAGTTTCGCTGACCAATCTCTGCTCAAAACAAGACCGTAAGCGTCTGGTATATCTGCCACCACGATATTAATGACTTGGCACACTTTATCATTTGATGACAGGCGGATCATGACATCCTCCATCTCACCCATTACCTTTACATCTGTCCTGTCCAACTGGACAACTCTCCAAGTAGATGGCTTAGGCTGCCCATTTATCCTTTTACAGACTGAAATTGGCATGACATTGACCAACGCCCCTGAGTCTACCAGGAAATTATGTACGTTGTGATTAAAAATTTCAAACGTGAGGAGGAAAGGTGGATGTTTGCTCTTAGACTTACCTCCAATGCTGGTTTCTCTGATTTCTTCTTCTTCCTCAGGTTGGTTGTCAATGGGCAGCCTCTCATCCGATGCTTCAAGTGCTTTCAATAGTCTTTATTTTTGCTGCGGCACTTTACACATTTTGAATAGTGAAACATTCGCTTTTACCTTCTTTAAATCCTCCACGATGTCATAATCCATCTGCTGTTCAATGGGATGAGGTTTATCAGCGTTCATCTTTTCTTCATTTGGCTTGGTCAACATATTATTCTGCTTAGGATCTTGGCTGGTAATAGTGAATTCTGGAATTTTATCAGCTAAGGATTTATTTTGAAATTTCTTAACATTTCGCTGAAGCCTTTTAATCTTTGGGAGTATGAGACTGTCTTCTTTAACTGACCCATGGCTTCTTGTTGCTACGTTGGTTTCCATGACGTCATTGTACCCCTGATTATTTTCTTCTTCAGCATCAAATGACGAAATAGAATTCCACAAAACCATGGTTTCCTCTTCTTGTTCTTTCGTTGAAGTAGTATTCTCTTTTCTTTCTTCACCTTCCTCTTCTGTTAATCTAGAATCCAACAGTTGATTCATGACCAACGTCACCGAGTTTATCCATTGAGGACAATTCTTTTCAGAGTGTGGTTGTTGGTGAAAAGTGCAAAAATTGTCCATGTCCACCTCTGTTAAATTCATAGATGCAGAATTGTGTGGAGGAGGTTGAGACTGATTGTTCTCCTCTCTTTTCTTATAATAGGGCTTATAGAACTTTTGTGCTTCCTTTTCTTTCTCCAAGTCTATGATTTTAGTAGAAAGTTTCTGCATCATTTTGGCCATACTTTCATAATTTGGTGATTTCTCCTCCTTAGGCTTAGTAAACAATAAGGCTTTCCTTCCCCCACCTTTCTCTCCTGATTGTTCGGGATAATCTTCGATACTTTTTCTTTCAGCTTCCACTATTTCCGCCTCTTCATAGGTTTTCGTCAAAGTAGGCTTGGCCCTACCTTTGGCAAACATGGAAAAATCAGGGCCTAAAGCTGAGGTATAATATTCAATCAGGACCTTGTCTGAAGGTTTGTCAGCGTCAGAAAAATTCTTGAGGTATGCTGCAAATATTTGAGTAAAACTGTGCACCTTCTCCTTTCTCTCTTTCTTCAAGGCGCATAGTCCTTTCATGAGGGCTGCATGAGTCTTTTGAATCGCATACTTACTTCTGAAAATTCTTTCGAAGGTATCCCAATCAGGGATAGAGTTAGCAGGCAACCCAAAATACCATGATGCTGCAGCTCCTTTAAGGGTATGCAGAAATAGTCTGCAAACTACATCTTCATACTCCCCAGCCCTCAACCCTTCTATCGCCAAGTAAAAACTTTGCAGGTGATCATCTACTAGTATCTTCTCATTTGGGTCGAATTTGGGCAGCATCTTTTCAAAGGATTGAGGTAAATCATGTAGTGGAGGTGTTAGGTTTAAAGGTGATCTAGCTCTCCAGGCAGGTGGTGGATTTGGTGGGTTGGGTGGTGGATTGGCATTAACTCCTGCCATGAGTCTGGGTGAAGAGTGAGGAGGTGAGCCAATAGGAGTGTGAGCAGGAGAACTGTGAGGGGTATATGGGCCTTCTTGATTCAAAGGTAGTACAACTTCCTGTAAGGTTGTTCCTACAAGTTCTTCCCAGTCTCCAACCAACACTGAGTCTTCTACTATAGGACGATCTTTCTTTTTATATTCTCTTCTGGGCAATTTAGGGATAATTGGTAATCCTCCAATCTTCTTTACATATGCCCTGGTATGTCTTCTCAGGTCATTAACAACTTCGTTGCCAACAGAATATAGATGTTCTCTATTCCTTTCTTCCGGAATTGGATTATGAAGTCCACTGCTTTCAGAACTGTTACCGGTGGAATAATCTCGGGAAAACGGGTTTCCTCGGCCAGCCATGCACTGGCGGCCCTCCTTCTAGCGCCAAACTGTTGAGGCCTGGAAATTCGCAAGCAACAACAGCAAGGGATTATCCACAGTTAATGTTCCCAACTAGCCCGTGATTGTTTGGTGTAGGGAATCCGTCCGGTTTGCGGTCCGGCTACCGTAGGTCAAGTAACAAAAAACAAAGGCTTTACCGGTTGCGGCCCGGTCCACCATGTATTTTTGTATTTTTGACTTAATATATGAGATGCACGTGCCTAACTAAATGCAGGGTGATCAGGATGCAGGGAGCAGTCACAACGTGATGCGTAGGTTCTTACCTCTCGTCTTAGAACTCACAAGCATCTAAATCACATAAACATCAAGAAATTAAAACTAACTACCTAACCTATCCCTAGGGAGCAGGATCATCATGCATTGGTGAGTAATATATTTTGTACATGCATTATGAAAAGTTACAGATAGCTGATACTTCTTTCAAGACACATGAACAATTACAGATATTTGAACAACCAGATAGCCAATTGGTTATGAACAACATTCATTACTCACAGTGGAAAACATCACAAAATATACTGAAGAACATTCAAACAAGAACATAGGTTCAGGAAGTTAAAACACTCTCATAGTTAATGAAACACAGCTGAAAACGAAATAGTTCCCCTTCAACATTGCTCATTTAAACACATTGATACATTCCACATTGCGCTTTCTCCAGCAGGCAAAAGTTGCAGTTTTTTATTGTAAAACGAAATAGTTCCTCTTACAAGCAAATGGTTTACAAGTTTTTCCAGGGAAAAAGTCCCTCTCCCCTCTAACTTTCGAATACTTAAATAAAACAATAGAACCGCTTGGGCTGCCCCCCAAGCGTGCGACCTTTCAATCCTTCAAACGCTTCATATTCCTCTATGTTGTCTGTATGTACTCATGAACCATTTAGTAATGGACAGACTGTCAGGTTCGCGCCTTTATCGTTATCGACTTTTCCCTCTGCTTCGATGTCCTTTCTAGCGACCCTGTTGGTTTCGTTTCGATCCTTGCCAAACTGCTCCTCTATGCCTTTGCAAATCAGTCCCTTAAGTCCACCTACAATCAACCCACGTGCATCATTCATTGGGACTACGTTATAAAACAAAGCAACAAATTATACCAACTGAAACGGCTAATCCACAAGAAATGGCGACTAGAGGGCCGACACGCATCGACGAGCGGAGCGCTTTAAACATCGGGTGCTTAGTTGCTTTGGGAGCCGCAACGACGGAAGGGAAATGGACAACAACCGCTGATTTAACATAGTATGACACCCGATTACTAGAAAAAATTAAGTGTTTGAACAGTTTTAAAATCAACAGCGGTCAAAACACATTTCACCTCCGAAACAACGACCTTTCAAAAAACCATCAGCAAAACCAAACTCACAATCAGCGACCCAAACAACTTCAAACACACGCAACCTCCGAAAACAGGCCGAGAGTCAATCTTTTAAAGTCATCCAACATTAAAGCATGACCAAAAGGTTCAAAGGGTCCAACGATTAAAAACAACGCTAAATCATGAGGAGGGGCCCCAAATTTAAGAAATTTGGGGAGAACGGTTGCAGCTGCAACAAAACTTCAAAAGATGCTAGCAGCAGGGATCATAGCACCTACAAGGCATTCATCTTGGTGCTCCAACTTAGTTGTTGTTAGAAAGAAGAATGGGTCAATTAGAATATGTATAGATTTTAGAAATCTGAATACATCATGCCTCAACGATAATTGCCCATTACCCGACATGGAAACTTTGCTTCAAAGAGTAACAGGATCAAGAATGATGTCCATGTTGGATGGCTTTTTCGATTATAGCCAGGTGTTGGTAAATAAAGAAGATCAACATAAGACTACATTCAACACACCTTGGGGTACTTATAAATTTCTAAGAATGCCTTTTGGCTTATTGAATGCAGGTGCCACATTCCAAAGAGCCATGGATTTTGCCTTCAAAGAACTTATAGGCAAAATAATTGAGATATATCAGGATGACTTAACTGTGTTTTCAAAAGAAAGAGCTGACCACATAAGTCATCTTAGGCAGGTTTTTATAAGATGTCGGAAATATGGTATTTCCTTGAATCCTGCCAAGTCAATCTTTGGAGATGATGAAGTCAAGTTGTTGGGGCACATCATTTCTAAAGATGGTGTCAAGGTTGATCCTGAGAGAGTTGAAGCTATTAAGAAAGTCCCCTTACCTCACAATCTAAAAGCTCTCCAGTCCTTTAATGGTCAAATCAATTTCATAAGAAGATTCATCCCGAACTTAGAAGAATTAATGAAACTTCTACAAAAGCTATTAAAGAAAGATGCTAAGTTTGAGTGGACAGATGAAGGGAAAGATGCATTCAAGTCCATCAAAAATTCCATATCCATGTCCCTGGTCTTGACTAGTCCAGATTATTCCAAAGAATTCCAAATATTTTCCTTTGCCTCAGAAGACACCATTGCCGGTGTTTTACTTCAAAAGAATAAGGAGGGACAAGAGCAACCCATAGCCTTACAAAATTCAGAATTGAAGTATACCACGATGGAGAAACAGGCCTATGCTCTTGTCAAGTCCCTTAAACATTTCAGAACTTATATAGGTTACTCCAAAATCATTGGATATGTACCCCATGTAGCTGTCAAGGATATCATGTCTCAGCAGGACTGTCTAGGAGTTAGGGGTAAGTGGGTTTCAAAAATTCAGGAATATGATTTGGAGATAAGACCTACTAAATTAATTAAGAGACAGGGTCTTGCAAAGATGCCGACCCAAGGAAATGAGAAGGATTTAGGAATAATCTGCCGGAGCAGCAATTCAGAGCAAAGTGTATCAGATAAGTTTTAGAGATTAGAGCAGCACCCCTGATACACCGAAATCATATTTTTCCTCCGCAACCTTACATGCCCCGATCACTTACTTAGCCATAAAAGAAGGGCATTAAGGTTAAATGCAACTAAGTATTGTTTGACCAAAGATGGTTTGGGTTGGAGAAACCCAGATGGTTTGATACTTATATGTGTCGATGAACATGAGTCCAAGAAACTCATGGTTGATTTCCATTCAGGATTTTGTGGTGGACATTTTGCAGCTAAAACAACCACCCACAAAATCCTTAGAGCAGGCTACTATTGGCCAAACCTATTTTTAGATGTGCACAAGGCTGTCAGAGTTTTCCCCCAGTGTCAGTTATTCATCGGAAAGCAACAAATGAAAGCCTTGCCTCTAAATCCAATAGTAGTCCAAGCCCCTTTTCAGCAATGGGGGCTTGACTTCATCGGTAAGTTCAAGGATAACTCGAGCAAAGGTTACTCTTGGATTCTTACCGCCATGGATTATTTTACCAAGTGGGTAGAGGCGATACCCACCAAAAAGGCAACCGATGCCATAGTCATGGATTTCCTAGAAGATAAAATCATCACAAGATTCGGTGTGCTAGCTAGAATAATCACGGATAATGGCCCATGCTTTGTTTCTTCCGAGATGTCGTCTTTCTGTTTCAAGTACGGCATCATCCTATCTCACTCATCTAATTACTATCCCCAAGGAAATGGTCTAGCAGAATCAAGTAACAAGAACTTAATGACCATAATCAAAAAAATTGTGGGCGACAATAAGAAGGCTTGGGATAGCAAAATCAAATTAGCATTATGGGCCGACATGATCACTAAGAAAAGTTCAACAGGGAGGGGCCCTTTCGAACTAGTCTATGGCCTTGATGTCACCTTACCAATCCATCTAAAGCTTCCAGTTTATCAGCTCCTCCAGACATTCAGCTCAGATCAGGAGGCCATCCAGGATAGAATAAACCAGTTGATTGAGCTAGATGAGAGCAGAAGAGACTCTCTTGACCATAGTATCAAGAATTCAGGCAAGGTCAAGAGAGCCTTTGATAAGTCTACCCGGCCAGGTTCCTTCCAAGTAGGTGACACGGTTCTATGTTGGGACAAATGACAGGAAAAACCTGGGAAACATGGAAAGCTCGACATCCTGTGGTTGGGACCATACATCATCGATGAACTAGTAGGAATGAACTCCTTCTATCTAAATGACTTGGAAGGAGAAAGATTGAGCTTACCAGTGAATGGTTTCCTCCTCAAGCTGTTTTTCTCCGAGACAGTTTGATGCCTTTAGTGGCATCGGTGGTTTCAGGGCCAATTTCTAAACCTTACCCTGCATGTATTTCTAAATTGTATATATCATATTGTTGTATCATAGATATTGTTGTATTATAGTTATTTTGTACCATGTTGAAAATTTTCCTTTGTATATTAGTTTTTGTAAAATATTCCTTTTTGCATTATGTACATTACNGTTTTGAGTGATTTTCCATCACTTAGGTCAGAAAGCCCCAAAAATCAATTATTGATTATTTTAATTAATAAATTGATGAATAATGGAGCAAATCCAAAAATCATAAATCAGTGGATTCTCAGTCGATTTGATTGAAATCAGTCAGATCTGAAGCAGATTGACTGGATCTGACACATCCTTGACTGAAAGAGGTGATCAAATCAGATCCAGAGTTGATCTTAAGCATCCTTTATGGGGAATTTCGCCCTCCCTCTCTCCTCAACACGTTTTGGCTCATCTGGATGCTCTATGGACTGATGTGTCGGTGTATGGGTTGAGGTGTCAGCTCAATCAAGCCGCCGGTTGACAAGTAGGCTCAATTCAGCTTCAGTTCTGCATTGATGAACTCTCCATCAGTTGATTTCAATTGATTCCATGAGGAATTGCGCCCCCCTGGGCTGGATGGCCTGTATTTTGTATATATCCTGCTTGAGGCACCCTCTTCCAAGCTAGTGAGAGCTGGACTGAAGGGCTTGA
>LPNX010372774.1:184122-320807 GCA_001517045.1 Pseudotsuga menziesii | reverse complement strand
CTGTTGTAATCTTTCGATTGTTGAAATAAAGAAGCTTTGGAGGCTAAATGGTGTAATGCTCTCATATGTGTGGATTAAGCATTGTCTTACAGCTATTGATGCTGCCGGCTTTTCTCTCAACTTCTGCATCTGAACCCTGTCTGGCTTGAACGATTCAGCTGAATCAATAGGAGTATAGTTGGGCAAGTAAGGTTACTTGTTTTCTTATATCTCATAGAATATATGTTAGAATATCTTGATTATACATGTTTAATAAGTTTATTTGCATGTAATTCTTGTTTCTTTTTCATATATATATCCAGATCTCATGAGGTTTCGTGCAGGATTGTGTGTTTAGCTTTCAGGTAGCAAGGATTGGACGAGCTGTGGATCTAAGGATTGGATGAGCTGTGGATCTAGTTTGACTCCACTACACATACAAATTTTTGTGAAGACATTGCCCCTCTGCATTCCACTAACAAGTTTCCTCTGCAGATCCGGTTCAACAACAAGCACCTTTCTTCCCCTTTCTCTCCTTTAAAATCTAAAATTTTCCTCAAATTGGTTACTTAAAAGGTTTCTTATTGCTCTGATCTATCTCACTCAGAAAAATACACATAGATATAATTAGTAAGATCCCTTCCAAGGTCTGGATCTTATTTTTGTTTTGTACCTAAAGTTCAATTTCAAGAGATCTAGCTAAAAGTACCTTATTTTCGCAAGCAATTTAGTGAAAATTCATAGCTTGCTGTTAAGGTAGTTTCATTTGCTGTACGATAAGTTTAATATTCTGCAATATCAGTGCTTTTTGTTGGCTGCACAAACAACAAGCCAAGATCCCAAGGAAAGCTTGCTTCCCTTGGTTCCTTTCCTGCCTGTTTAGCTAGTTTCAATTTCATTTGTTGTGAGATAAGGTAGGCTGATCCAAAGGTACTCTTAAAGTGCTTTTGAGAATTTGTTATTCTAACATACTCGCTGTCTTTTATCAGGTCTGACAGAAAAGAAAGGAAGCTGCTGTCCGAAGTGGCTTTTGGAGTGCTCAAATTCCCCCAGGGGTCTCCCTTTTTTCACAAAATTCATAAATTTTTTGTATAATTGTAAGATCTTGGTTTCAACCTGTATAAGGACCAAGAAGTTTCTGATATATCAGTTCTCTGATGTTGTAACCAATAATAAATAAAATTTTCTTTGGAATAGGCTCTTTCGAGCCCATTCCCCATCCCCCCTGGGGGGATTCGCGTCGGTGCCCTTTTCGTCGTTTTCTGCTTATTTATTTTTTACTAGAATTGATCTGATTTGCAGGGTAGTATAATTGATCTTGTTATTAATTCCATACTCGATATCTCACATTTTAAAGTAATCGTAATACTTACCCCACGATTTCCCGATTGACCCGAAAGGGGAAAGAGATTCGTGGTAGGATTAATTAAGAAATATGAATTGTGTATCTGTTTTCTTTCTTCTATATTTTGTTTATAAGCAACTATAAAATTTACCCCTCCTCGATTCCCCGATTGAGATCCACTTGGATCGAAAGAGGTTCTTGGAGGGTTTTCTTTAAAACAAGAACACCCAGTTTAAAACTTGTTAAAATTTACGAGATTCCAGTGTGTATGCTCTGCACTTGGCTACGGTTCGTCCGATCAGTCAAACTATATCAAAAGCACTTGAGTGACTTGTGTAATTAGGACTCATTCTCCCCAACTTACAAACCATCAGGTGAAAATCCAACACCTAGATCAAACCTTTATGGTGGCAAAATACCCAAAGGAAGCGGGAACTTCTGAAAAGTGACCTCGGGGCGCCGATCTCTGTCACACCCTAATGGGTGCGTTACGAACAATAGCCCCAGAGACTCCATTTCAGCCCACATATTCCTTGCGGGTAGCCCTGAAGGTTTAGTTTTGGACATACTCCAAGTACTCTCGGTCATATCTGGAGTCCCCCCTTTTTGCCTAATTTAATCAACTCATACTTCAATTTTAACTTAAAACGTACCAAGATGCAATCGCAAAACATTCACTCCAAGCACATGCAAGCACATTGATCTCATTGATTTGACTCCATTTTAAGGCACTGGTCATTTTTGCTTCATATATATATTGTGTATCAGCTTTGTGCTTTCGTGTGTTTATTTTCGTATCTCGTCATCTTTAAATTGTCTATAGTTAAAATATTCAAACTCCTAAGTAACTGTTTCAGTTTAACTTCACCACACTAAGAAATCTTCCTTAGTAACTTAATAGGGTCTACCCCCCTTGGCTTTGTTAGGAGTTGAGCCTAAACAGAGGAGTCAAGAACAAGGTGACAGCCTTGACTCGAGACTTGCCCCCAGGGACACACCGAGTGGCTTGAAGATTTCTGCCACGTGACCCAAGTGTGTGAAAAGACAGCAACAGACCCATTGATATTGGTACTCTATGTTGATGATTTGTTTCTAAATGGAGATGAGAAACTTATTGTACGGTGTAAGAAGAAGCTAGCCTCTGAATTTGAAATGAAGGATCTTGGATCGATGCATTACTTCTTGGGACTAGAAGTATGGTAGAGGCATGACGAGATTTTCCTGAGCCAAGGAAAATACACCATTGACATATTGAGGATATTTGGGATGGTGGATTGTAAATTCATGGCCACACCGATGGACTCGAATACGAAGAAGTCGAGAGATTTTTCTTTTGATTAAGATTTGATAGATCCCATTATGTATCAACATTTGATAGATCCCATTATGTATCAACATTTGATTGAACCATTAATGTATTTGGTCAACACTAGACCATATAGTGGGTGCACTCAACCAATGTATGTGTGAGCACAAGATAGGTTTACTGGGTTACTGCAAAACATGTGTTGAGATATTTGCGTGGCACTGTGGGATATGTCCTGATATTTGCTTCCAGTAGTGACATGAGATTGCAAGTATTTTTCAATTCTGAATGGGTCAAGAGTGTTGTGGCCAGGAAGAGCACCTCCGAGTGTTGCTTCAACTTGGGATCTACCGTGATTTCTTGGTGTAGCAGGAAGTAGAACTCAGTGGCACTTAGTATTGTAGAGGTTGAATATATTGTGTTGGTTTATCCCACAATATTGAGAGGGGGGGGGTGAATCAATATTGTCATTTTTTACTTTAAAATATACAAAATCAACAATCAAGGCACAATTTTTATCATGGAAACCTCAAAAGAGCAAACCACCAACACAAACTCATTAATAAGATGAATTTACAAAATTGTTTATCTATTGCAGCAGAAAGGATGCAAATCACACCCTAGGTTTTTCCTGCAACTACAGACTAGGATGCAACAACACCCTTATGGTTTTTTGCTTGCTACAACAGACAAGGATGCTACGACACCTTATTTTCCAGCTACGACTGGAAGGAGGTTTTGACCCCCTGTAGACTTGTGGCTTGCCCTAGCACCACCTTGCCACCCTAGATTGATTTTCTCAGACTTTTTGAACAATTGAAAAACTATTCACTTTTGACTCTATCAGACTTCCTAACAGAGACACTTAATTATTTACAAATTCATTTATTCAAATACCCTATACCTATTTCGTATCAACACACCTCTCCATAGCTGCACTCTTTCGTTTTGGATCGTGACTGTTTATTTACAGACACAACCAATCATCATCTACCCGTTCAACTGTCGCATCACTTCAACAAAGACACCGTTTCGTTTCTTCCCACAGCTCAGAATTCATTTCCGCAGCGTTGTTCATCGTTTTCTGGTGTTTCCATAATATTCTTCACCAGATACAATCTGGACAGTTGATCTTCTCTATTGATTTCCTTAAATCGTATTTCCACACCAAATTTCTGTCTCAGCGATTTCCCATCGTTGATTTTCATTGGGCTTTTCCTTGAGTGTCGATCTTCAGATTTGCGGGATGCGAGATGTAACATTTCCCAAAATTGTATCTCGACTTTCCGCAAAATTATTTCTGCACTTCTTTTTTCGAACTGTTGATTTGTTTTAGCAGAACTAACTTTAGTCGTCCGATCTCTCCAAATTGCGGGATGTGGGATGCGGAAATTTAACTTTTCTCAAAATTGTATCTCAACTTTCTGCAATATTCTTTCCGCAACAACAATTCCGCACCATTGATATTTTGTGGGTGTTTTCGTGATTGTCGATTTCCAGATTGCGGGTTCATAGATTCTTTAAATGTTATTTTCGCAATTCCCTTTCTGCATTTTTTCTTCCGCACCGTTAATCTCTTTTGGTAGAACTAATCTCAGTCGTCCGATCTTGATCTTTTGCGGAACTTCATCCTCCCGCCTATCTTTTTGCGGAACTGATCCTCAGTCATTAGATCTCGTGCAGGATGCTTCCTGATCGTCGATTTTCAGATCGAATTCGGATCTCATCATGACTTTGCGGATCTGCATGATTTTTTTGCATAGATCCTCTACGACAGTTCATTCAACAACACCATTGGACGATCGATCTTAGTCGTTCAACTTGCTATAGGGTTATTCGTTTGTCATTCATCTTGCAACCTGCAACCTTCAGTCTGCCACCATATTCACTGGTTATTCCTTTGTCATTCGTATTCGTGAACACCTTTGACATCAATGACAACTATATAGTCAACATATTGAAGTATGTGTTGCATCTCGGGAAGCTATGTGGCTTTAGAAACTCCATGCGGGATTATTTAGCCAGGATTTAGAGCCAACATTGATTCACTGTGACAACCAGAGCTGTGTGCAGCTATCGTGCATCTAGTATTCCACGATAAGTCAAAGCATATTGAGATTCGGTATCACTACATTTGTTACATGGTGTAGAGAGGTGAGGTCGAGCTGTAGTATGTCCCGACAGATGACCAGACCGCAGACATTCTTGCCAAGCCTCTTCCGAGGATAAAGTTTTCCTACTTTCGTGAACGACTTGGTGTGGTAGAGAATGTGTCCCTTGTTGAGAGGGAAGGATGATTATACAGAGACCACTACATTCTCCCGATCACTCTAAGGAGTGAGGACATCTCTAGGACATCTTGAGAAGGGATGGAATGGCCACTGCATTATCCTGATCACTCTGATAAGGAGTGAGGAGATCTCTTGGACATCCTTGGAAGGGATGGAGAGTCCAACGCATACTCTTGGACACTCTGTAGAGTGAGGATATCTCTCGGACATCATGAGAAATGATGGAGAGATTTAGTGCATTCTCTTGATCACTTTGAGAAAGAGTGAGGAGATCTCTCAAACACCCTGAGAAGTGATGGAGAGGATGGCGCACACTGGTACATATGTATGGACTCACCGATGGATTGGTTAAGTTGTTGCAAGTTCCTCAATGGACTGGGTTGAGCAGATGCATATTGACTCCCCAATGGACTGGGTAGATTTGTTGGGCTGTTGCATGTTCTCCAATGGACTGGATTGAGTTGATGCATGTTGAATCCCCGATGGACTGGGTAGAGTTGTTGACACTTCTTAATTGACTGAGATTGTGTTGGAAGACCTTCCTTATGATATAGAGATGCTCGAGACAGCCATGATGTACAGATGATATCCATATGTGTTCAAACATGATGATGCCTCCTTGGCTAAGAGGGACTGTTGACGTGGTAGCTTCGTGAAGCATCCCCTCAAAGTTGGCTCCAGATGAAACATCCAAAAGACAAGTTAGCCCAACAAAAGAAGAGAAGTTGGCCCCACTTGAAAATTGAAAGGTCAGCATGATAAAGTATAAATAAAAGGTGCCCTCACTCATTTTGATCATCAAGCAAGCACACAAGTTTGCTCCAAGAAAGGACAAGTTTGCTCAAGCTAGTAGAAAACAATTTTTGGGGTTCTTCATCATTGGAGAAGTTTCTCTTATATTCTTGGGGTTTATATTTTTGCTATCTGGATGTACACTGATCTCTGAACTGATTATCTCTATTAGAAGGTTGTTGGGTTTTCTCCCTTAGTGGTTTCCCAGATCAAATTCTTGTGTCTATCGTTTCTCTGCTTGGTTATTCTTTTAGAGATCCTATTACTGTTATGCAAGTGAAATTATACTACTATATATAAAATCTAACATTAAGTGAATGATGGAGAACATCAAACAGGGTAATATGACATATGAGAATAAACCTGTTAATAAAAATCAACCAAATCTTGTACCAGTGTTGAATGAGAATGATCTGATACTCTTCAGAGACAATCATTCATAAATAACAAACCATGTAAAAAGAAACTAACACGAGTGTTATTGATTAAAATTTAAAATGCAGAGCAAGTCTGATAACGGAAATCTCTGGTTTACTTCAAATTTAGCAAAGAACAATAGGAGGTAGATTGAGAACTACAATTCTACTCTCTCTCAGTTAAAAAAACCTAGAAGGGATGAACAATATCCACATGAAATATAGAGGCACGCTAGTTCGTAAAATACTTCTGAGTTCTGACTGTAGCATCAATACAACAATTAGATCTACAGGAAAGAGAATACAATTGTAGGCATAACCATAGCTACAAATAAATCCAATCCCTTTTGAGATAAGACATTAAGCCTAGGGATTTTACTCCAAGAATCCACCCCCTTTGGAAAGATTTATATTTCCTTTCTATAAGTTTATAATGGAACTCAAAATTGATCTTTGTGACGAAGTTAGAAATGATCATTTGTCTCATGTACACGACCATCAAAGAAATCCTTAACTCCATGAAACAAGCTCCATGATCCATGCAAGAGTCAAGCCTTGAAAACCAATCTCCAAGCTTCCAAGGTTGGTCACTGTCTCTGTGGGCTTCTGTATTAAAGAATAACCTTGTCAATCCCTTGAAACAGCGCTGAATACTTCGGGTCACCATTTATACTATATTTAATAGCTCACCCAAGGGCCATGATTTAAGGGTTCTCCTAATAATTGGTAGAGTGCCAAGTCACCCTCCATAACTAACCCTTTCTATGACATGTGCGAGAATCCACCCACATGTGTAATGATCCTTCAACCACTTCCTTTCTTGATACATGCTCTAGCAAGTCTATCAATGCCATCAACAATCTGCTTAATGCTTGTGAAAAGTCAAAGTGCAGAAATGCACTCCATGCATGCAAAAAGGCATGCCATTACCTTGGAATACATGCCTGAAGAGGTCTAATGAAAGGTGCATGTGTAAATCTCATGAAAATCCATCTCCCATAACTAGAATGCAAATTAAGTGCTAAGAATCTTCACTGTGCGCTTAAGAAAGATCCAATTATGGGCCCAAAAACAGAGTATCAAACCAGCCTGAGTTGGCTTTTCAAAATGCACATGTATTGGAATATGAAGGCACATTCTTGTATAATCTTACATGGTTCAAAACCCTATAGCTTCAGAATTCATCAGTTATGTCCTCTGATGAGAGGTATAAACATGCCAAAATGGCACTTTAACTGTTTCATCACCTTCAGGCTATGTGAACTAATCTTGACAAAAAATGAACGCCCAACTCCAATTATGAACTCAAATGATGAAATTAATCATGGATATGAAAGATTCAACCATTCATGATGTTCCAATAAATGGATGCTGTTGCAACACCAGGAAATAATGCCTTCAAATCTGGTTTTAGGAAATCAGCCTGGTGGGGATTTTAAAATGCATGCAAGGGGCACACAAATGCTGAATTGATTGAATATGAACCTCTGGGGATGAGGTGCTTCCTCCTATATGTTAAAACCTTCTAATATTGTCCTCATCTGGAAGTCAGAGGTTTGCCAAAATGGCAGTTTTATGTTTTGACACTTTTTACAACCTGTGAACTACTTTTTGGACAAATGCATTCCAGAGCCAAACAATCCTCTCCAAGATGATTCTGAGAAATTTCCTTCATGTCTGCTAAAATATTTGACCTTATCCTGTGCTAATAGTCTCCTTTACTCACCACAGAATGTCCAGTCATATTTAAAATTTGAGCATGTGAAACTACACTGTCAAATCATCCCAACTTAGCTTTGGAAAATGCACACCGTCCATTGCGTATGATCTTCTAATGAGAACTAATGATGGGAACTTGTACTATCTTATGTTGTTGATACTCCTACATGATCAAAATCTACTCCGAAGTATTCACATACAAGTTATTGATCTTCGAAAAGAGGTAATTGCTAGTTTTTTTACAATTCCAGGAAGGAGAGCTAGTCTTCAGTAAAATGCACGTCCTGATCTAATCCTTCACCCAAATGCATGCACAAGAGTTTCAGAGGCCCACCAGAACATATATCCCTCTAATATCACAACAGTTTCCTTCAGAAAAGTGCATGAGATGCCTCAAATGTCTTCTGCATGGATGCAGATGATGTTTTATCACGGAGAAATGCACACAACAATACCAAAATGCACGTCCTGCACTCCAGGAAGCTAGTCAAGGTGTCCAAGCGGTATGTAGGCTCTTCTTAACCTAGGGAATCTGGTGATCATCTTAAGTTAAAAAAAAATTGAGTTCAGCCCCATTTCTGAATTCGTCTCTTCGAAGACAAGATTTTGGCCTTTCGCCCAAATTTTCCCTTGAAAATTCCTGAAATTTCGGCATGCAATTTTGGGGGCTAACACTCCTATTTAAGATACAACCATCTTACAACAGTCTCACAAACACAAAGTCGGAATATTACTTCAAATATACAAGTCTAAATTACTGATACTAATACATGGAGCATGATTATCTATTCGTATAAGCGTGAGATAATACAAGGAATATGGGTTATATCTCATATGAGATGACTAGTTTTTTTGAGTTACTCTGAAAATCTTTACACCAGGTCTGGGGTGATTCATGAGACTTTGGGGTACATGATGTATGTTCAATCCCCGGATGACCCGGATGGATTGGCGTGTGAGATGATCTATGGTGGATTTGTATGGTGGAGACAGCTTTCTTAGTGATTGCTTGACCTCATAGATGCTGGCTTGGTATTCTTCCCTAGGCAAAGTTCTCTTGTCACCTTGGTGAATGTCCTTTATTGTGGCCACATGGAGGGTTCAGTTGCTTGGAGAACACCCTACTTGAGAGGAAAAGCGTTGTGCAACTTGGAGGAGGGCATCAAGCCCCAGATAGTATGGTGTGGGTTGGATTCTTGTTTGAAGGCTTGGGGTTCTGTGAGAGATGCTTGGGCTGTAATAGTGTTCTTACCAGGGCAGTTGACCCAGTGGAGCATTGCTTAGGAGGATCGATGGAGTCCTTGAAGGTTTATGATAGAGGGGTGTTGACATACCTTGTCACTGCGTGATCTTGCAGCCCTTATTGTATGCAAGAACACCATTACCTTTGAGCATTAAATGTGTATTTTGGAGTGGAGAGCTTCATTTATGCTAGCTTAATCTAATTGTAAGTTGCTTGTAAAGGCTTGAGCCCAATTTTATTGTTGGCTTCCCTTACCTCTCATATATATATATAAAAGGAGAGAGAGTGGTTTCATCATCATTATAACTGTACTCTTTTGTTTGTACTTTTCTTGATTTGATAGGGTTCATGATTTCATGAAGAAACTACCATAAGGTTCTAAGAAAGAATTAAACAACATACATAAAAATAAAATTGTAATTGTAGTTCAGACCGCTGACACTCTTCTATAATGCAGTTTTTTAAAGCAGGTAAATAACCTAAGAATTTTCCATGGATGGGAAAATATTTTTCCATATCCAAAGTGAACAATCACTAAAGTTTGAAGAATAAGCTAGAGTTCATGATTATGTTGATTAGTTTCGCTAAAGATGTGAATAGAAGGTTAGCCTATTTTCATTTTAAGATCTTCACGTTTATGTTACCAGAAACATGAAACAAAATAAGAAAGGGTCAGTACGAGAAACATGAAATTTTAGGATATATTTTTAGTTCCTTGCAAATCTCCATTCAATGATTGTTTTTATTTTTTATTTTGTGGTCAATGTTAGTTTAAAATTCGAACTCTGAAACAGAATCGAAATATGAGCACTGAATAGATAATACCTCCAGCCATTGATGCTACTTGACTTGCTGTAGAAGATTTCCCTGTTCCACACAAGTTTAGCTTCCTGTACGGTACTTCCAAGCTCTGCTTACTCTTTCTTGATGGTGTAAAACTAAAGGGGATTGAGTTAGTGAGCTTGGGGACCAAACAGAGGTTATATAGCCAAGCTTCCATCAAGCTTCTGTTGGCTATGTGTCAACTGTTCCACAAATATAGGTAGAGAACCCTAGATGGAGTAATGGACCACTCCAAAAGCTCCCAGCAAGATAACAGTCTCCATAACTAGAAATCAAATCAAGTGCAGTTGGAAACCGAATGAACCGGCGGTAGTGCAGTTGAACCGTGGAATGCGGGATGCGCAGCGGGAGCTTACATTCTCCCACTTGGTCCATACTTCCAAACTTAATGTCTCATCTTAAAACCTATTGACAATCTGTATTAAGTAATAGATACAAGAATCATGGCGATAAGTCCTCTTATGACAAGTATTACCTTCCATGTATTACTATGTATTTATTGCTAATTTAATTTATGTGGCAACAATTTCTTAATGAATAAACCTTATGTTTATTCTTGGTCCTCATAGATGAATTTTCTCAAATTAAATTAAGGTGCACATAAGTATGAGAAAAAACATCACAGTAATTAAGAATTTCATTAAAAATAACATTGTCCATACAATGAGAAACTACATAATGGAACCAAGTCCCATATTCATTACATGATCCTTGAATTTAAACGGTGGCATGCCCTTAGTCAAAGGATCAAGAATCATCAACTCAGTGTTGACGTGCTCAATGACCACTTTCTTTTCTTTAACCCGTTCCCTTATGGCTAAATACTTAATGTCGATGTGTTTATTTCGACTCCCACTTTTGTTGTTTTTAGCCATAACAACAGCAGCTGAATTGTCGCAATACATTTTTAATGGCTTAGATATAGAATCCATAATTCTAAGCCCAGAAATGAAACTCTTAAGCCATACACCATCTAAAGTAGCCTCAAAACAGGAGACGAACTCGGCTTCCATAGTGGAAGTGGCAATCAAGGTCTGCTTGGCACTCCTCCATGATACAGCTCCACCGGCCATCATAAAAATGTATCCTGATGTTGATTTACGTGAATCAACACATCCAGCAAAGTCAGAATCTGAGTAGCCAATTACTTCCAAATTGTCCGTCCGTCTATACATAAGCATGTAGTCTTTAGTTCCTTGAAGATACATCATTACTTTCTTTGTAGCTCTCCAGTGGTCTATACCTGGACTACTCTGATATCGTCCCAACATTCCCACAACAAATGCAATGTCAAGTCTTGTGCAGACCTGAGCATACATTAGGCTTCCGACATCAGAAGCATATGGAATGTTCTTCATTTGTTCCCTTTCAAGGTCGTTCTTCGGGCATTGGTTCAAATTGAACCTATCACCCTTCACTATGGGAGCTATACTTGGTGAACAATCCTTCATCCGAAATCTCTATAAAATTTTATTAATATAGGTTTCCTGAGACAGACCCAAGAGGCCTCGAAATTTGTCTTTATGGATCTTAATGCCAATGACATAAGATGCCTCACCCATATCCTTCATATCGAAATTTTTAGAGAGGAATTGTTTCACTTCATGCAGCATACCCTTATCATTGGTTGCTAGCAAAATGTCATCCACATATAAAACAAGAATACAAATTTTACTCCCACTAACTTTCAGGTATATACATTGATCCATAATGTTTTCTGCAAAATAAAAGAAGAAATTACATTATGGAATTTCAAATACCATTGGCGGGATGCTTGTTTTAAACCGTATAAGGATTTCTTGAGCTTGCAAACCAATTGCTCACCATCACTAGAGGGGAATCCTTCAGGTTGTTTCATGTAAACCTCCTCCTCTAGATCTCCATTTAGAAAAGTCATTTTCACATCCATTTGATGCAACTCTAAGTTGAAATGGGCTACTAATGCCATAATAACGCGCAATGAATCTTTCTTAGATACCGGAGAGAAAGTCTTCGTGTAGTCGATTCCTTCTTTCTGAGTGAGTCCTTTAGCAACAAGTCTAGCCTTGTATCTCTCAATGTTGCCCAATGAGTCTTTCTTTGTCTTAAAGACCCATTTACATCCAATGGCTTTTGCACCATTAGGAAACTCAACAAGATCCCAGACTTCATTACTCTTTATAGAATTCATGGCTTGTGAAAAGGACTCGGCATCATTTTCGGCTCCAACGTTAAAGTCAGATTCTTGTAGATACACAACATAATCATCAGGAATTGCTGATCTCCTTGGTCTAGTAGATCTTCTTAATGTTGTATCACTATCTTCTTGAGAAGTATGTGGTTCAACTCATTGTTCAATAGTTCTTGGAAACTCTTGAACTACCTGATCTACTAGAATGCCGTCAGCAACTTGTGGAACTTCAACAATTGGTTGTTCAACACCAGTTTGTACTTGAGGGGTCCTGTGAACAATAACCAATCTATCACTTGAGGTGGAAGGTTGAAATTCTGAATGATCCCTCTCGGAAACTATGTTCCTGGTTAGATCGCTCCCACTGATCAAGTCATTTTCAAGAAATTTTGCATTTCATGATTCCACAATCCTAATGCCGTGAGATGGACAATAAAATCTGTAACCTTTAGACCTTTCAGCATATCCAATGAAATACCCACTAATGGTCCTTGGGTCCAGCTTCTTTTCTTGTGGATTATATATTCTCACTTCAGACGGGCATCCCCAAATGCGCATATGTCGCAAACTCGGTTTCCAACCTTTCAATAATTCAAATGGCGTTTTAGGAACGACCTTGGTTGGAACTCGGTTTAATATATACACTGCCGTCTTAAGTGCTTCAGTCCACAAGGATTTAGGAAGATTGGAGCTGCTAAGCATACTCCGCACCATGTCCAATAAAGTTCGGTTTCTTCTTTTTGCTACACCATTCTGGTCGGGTGAATTATGCATGGTGTATTGGGAAACAATCCCATGCTCTTGAAGAAATTTTGCGAATGGCCCAGGTGCTTGTCCATCTTCTGTGTATCTACCATAATATTCTCCACCTCTATCTGATCTCACGATCTTAATTTGCTTGCCGCATTATTTCTCTACTTCAGCCTTAAATATCTTAAAGGCATCTAATGCTTCGTTCTTTTTATGAAGCATGTAGAGATACATATATCGTGAGTAATCATCTATAAAAGAGATGAAGTATCTCTGACCATGTGAGTCCATCTCTGGACTACATATATCAGTATGTATGATCCTAATATGTCCGAACTCCTATTGGCACCTTTCTTTGACTTGTTGGTCTGCTTTCCTTTTATGCAATCCACACAAGTCTCAAAATCGGTGAAATCCAGAGTATTAAGTACTCCTTCATTTACCAATCTTTTAATTCTTTCTATGGAGATATGACCTAACCTCCGGTGCCATAATTTAGAGGAATCTTCATTAATAACACATCTTTTAGTGCCAGTGTGAACATGCATTGAATCATAAGTGACATTGTTTTGTAAATTAATGCGGTAAAGACCATCAGACAAAATACCATTCCCAACATAATTAGATTTATTAAATAAATTGACGGATGTTTCTGAAAAGTCAAAGGAATATCCAAAAGGTACAAGTCTTGAAACTGAAATCAAGTTTCTAGAAAAGCTTGGAACATAAAAGATCTTTTCTAATTCTAAAACAAAGCCACTACTTAAAGTTAAATAGCATGTTCCTATAGCTTCCACATGCGAGCCCATCTTGTTTCCTGATAAGATGCTTTGCTCACTTCCCACTGGCTTCCTTAGGTTTTGCAAACCCTGCAAGGAATTTGAAATGTGAATTGTTGATCCAGAATCAATCCACCAAGTGTTAATATTGACATTGACCATATTAGATTCATGACAAACAAACGAGATTGTATTACCTTTGTCTGCAACCCATCTCTGAAATTTTGCGCATTCCTTCTTCATGTGTCCCTTCTTTTTACAGAAGAAACACTTGGAATCCTTCTTAATATTAGCTTGGGGAGGTACTTTACCTTTCCCTTTCTTATTGGCTTGAGATTTGCCCTTCCTATGCGTTGCCAGCATTGCACTTTCTCCTAGTTCCATCACCAGTCTTTCTTCCTCTTGAACACACATGGTCATGAGTTCATTTATGGACCATTTATCCTTATGTGTGTTGTATGAGATTTTGAAAGGTCCATATTGGTGCGGAAGGGTGTTCAGGATGTAGTGCACTAGGAAAAACTCCGATATTTCAACCTCGAGTTTCTTCAATTGAGCCACAGTGTCCCTCATTTGCATGATGTGCTCGCGCACACCTTTCACACTGGTGAGCCTTGGGGATGAGAACTTCATGATTAGGGTGCTTGCTAGTGCCTTGTCTGAAGTGACGAATTGATCATCAATGGCTTTTAGCAAATCTCAGACCCTTTCATGCTGATCAACTGAACCACGAATACCAGCTGAAATTTTAGTCTTAATGACCATCATGCTTAAACGATTAGATCGCTCCCATCACTCATAAAGCGTGATGTCTGCTGCAGTGTTGGTATTGGTGAGTGCTGGTGGTTCATCTTTCCTAATAGCATAATCAATGTCCATCCATCCCAAATGAAGGAGAATTCTCTCCTTCCAGACCTTATAGTTATCTCCCTTAAGTTCAGGAATATCAAGACGAATTTCAGAGAAATTTGCAGGTTGTACAACTGCATAAAAATAAAGATCACATGCTTACGTTAAAATTGAGACCAAATAAAATTTCATGTTTTACCAATGTAAATTCATGCTTTAAGATTGAATCTAATGACATAAAAATTGCCTGTGGGCTAAATTTTTAATTCAAGCAGATTCAAATATTCTTTATGATAAAACTATTAATTCATAATTCCTGTGGGTAAGTTATGAATAATTCAATATTTTATCCTAATCAATTACATAAATATAATAAAAATTCCTGTGGGATAAAATTTATTATATTTAGTATAATTAATTACAATTAATGTCTAAACTTTCTTTATAATATTAATTAATTAGAAATGCTGTGGCTATTCTCTAATTAAGTATCATATAGATCACTAGACATTATTGTTGTTCACTGTAACAAAACAAGCTTCAAATGAACAGATCTGAATGAGGGCAAGCAAAGAAATTCTGGAATATAAAATCCATTATTTTCATATACAATAGATATTCAAAAAATACCATATTATTTCTGTCTAAAGCATCTTCCTTCAGCTAAACCATAACATAAATATAGCCATCCGAACTCCAAAATTTATAAAAGATTATAACCACCAAGTATAATCCTTTTTCTAAATAATATACATATCATCACTAACAACATAAGGCAAGTTTCTTGTGAATAAGATGAGTTATAGAGTAGTGCATAGATGGATAGCACAATTTTCAGACAAAAAACAAAGTGTAATAAGACAACAGCTTGTGCCCTAAGCCTTCATCCATAGACAACATTATGTATGAAAAGAGAACAAGTAGAATCACAATGGATTCTATCTTATTGCAGTTAAAACCACAATAAGATTTGCATAATAAGCAAAAAGCCCTTGGGATGGTTTGAGAACATATATTGCCCATCCACAACCATTTAAATTAAAATACACTACTACAATTCTCAATACAAATTTACAACACACTTTCCAAAATAAATTTAGCAGCAACGTTAATGCTATCCCACATTCTAAATACGTGCTTATTCAAATGCTTAAAGAGATATGATTTAAAGTAATATTCACCCACGTTGGCCTGAGTATTAATTGTTGAGGAATAAACAATGAGTTCATGACATTAAAATCCTGTATATCATTGCTATCAAGCTATATTTTTAACCTGCAAGGATTGTTTTATGGATTTATCCCATGTTCTCATTACCTCATACATACATATTTAGAACTTGCAAGGTTATCATTTACATCACTCTTTGTATACTGTCAAACCTGCAAGGAATGTTTTATGGATTTATCCCATAGTTTAGAGTCTAAACCTCAAAGCAATTGTGGTCACCAACAGGTCATGATAGACCTCAAATCACAGTGGCAGCTTAGGAAATCACCCAACAAGATATCAGATGAATCAGACCTCAAATCACAGTAAATATGAGTCAGACAAGGTTCTAACAGGCAGTGGCCTCCACAAGCTACCAAAGGCAGCCCTAAACACAGCAGATCTGACCTATACAAGATCTCAACAGGCAGAGACCTCCACAAGCAACCATAAGACTGTCCACGACTGGGGTTGGTAGGAAGCCCCTGGGCTGCGGCCCACACAAACAATACACAAACAGGCTGCAACCTGCTCTAATAGCTCACAAAGGAGGGTACCAGGCAGTCCTAAGGCTGCGGCCTGCTTCAAGATAGAAAAACAGTCTACGTAGAGGAGCAGCACAGTCAACAGGGTAGTAGATCGGTTCCATAAGTAGACTTAAAGATGGGCAATAACTTCACAGCTCCACAGTACCAAAAAAGAAACCAAATAAAAACGCAGGAATTATAAGCTCTTCCCCCTACCATTCACATCGCAAGAAGCTAATGCATAAAATTTCAAATCAAATCGAATAAAAACGCAGGCTTTATGAGCTCTGCCCTCTGCCATTCACATCCAATGCAGACACACAGAGAAAACCCTACAGTGGCGACTACATACAGAACACCAAGGCAGAGATAACCTGGCTCTGATACCAACTGTTAGCTTAAAATTCGAATTCTGAAAAATGCGGAATAATAAACTCTGAAACAGAATCGAAATAGGAACACTGAATAGATAATACCTCCATCCATTGATGCTACTTGACTTGCTGTATAAGATTTCCCTGTTCCACACAAGTTTAGCTTCCTGTACGGTACTTCCAAGCTCTGCTTACTCTTTCTTGATGGTGTAAAACTGAAGGGGATTGAGTTAGTGAGCTTGGGGACCAAACAGGGGTTAAATAGCCAAGCTTCCATCAAGCTTCTGTTGGCTATGTGTCAACTGTTCCACAAATCTAGGTAGAGAACCCTAGATGGAGCAATGGACCACTCCAAAAGCTCCCATCAAGATAACAGTGTCCATAACTAGAAATCAAATCAAGTGCAGTTAGAAACCGAATGAACCGGCGGTAGTGCAGTTGAACTGTGGAATGCGAGATGCGCAACAGGAGCTTACAGTCAAGAGTCGTTGTCCCTGTGCCTAGCGTTCAAAATTGAACCCTTCACAGCCCTTCCCGTAAGTGTAAAGTTAAAATTGTTCTTCAAAAAAAAATTAAAATTTGAATTTTACTCTTCCAATAAAGAAGGGCATAATTTATTTTAACATTTCAAAAGAAGTCCAACTTTTGAAATTATCCATCCATATAAATTTCTCCTCTTTAAATCCTCATCTCATAGTCATAACTAAGGATTATTATGCTTGCACAGCCTCACCTTACAATACGAATTGGGTCATAGTCATAACTAAGGATTATTATGCCTGCACATCCTCACCTTACAATACGAATTGGGTCAAGGCCCAAAGACAACCATAAAATATTAAATGTGTCAAGACGCGAAGAGTAAGATACAACTATAAGTCTTATATTAAATTTATCTTACAAGTCTTTAATTTACAATATCAACTGAGATTTGACAGGTTCGAGTCCTTACCAATGTGTTTGCAAGGCATTCTTTGAAGGTGAAGTCCATAATTTTAGGTCTTCTTCCTCATTACCATGCCTTTTGGTAAGACAATAAAGAGGGTAGTGGCCTGCATCTGCATGGAAAATGTTTAAGGAATAGAGGTTATACACATTAATTGTTTTCATTAAGTAATTTAAATTCCTACCTATGACTATCGATTCAGTGAACCCTGGACTGGTACAAAACACAACAAATTTTAGAGCCCCAAGCACTTAATTACACACACCTATAACTTTCTCAAATCTAGCCATCAATAAACTTATTTTGGTATTCTGGTTCAATTTAAAAGCAGTGTTGAGACTTAGAAATACACTGAGTTGCAAGGATTTAGTTGACTTAGGCCCCTCCATCACATACATGTATGCTTTCAAAACAAGCGCTGAAAAACAATATTTTTTTTTTGCATTTTTTTGTGAAAAGAGTTTAACTAATTTATACTTATCAATTAAAAGACAATTATTTATATTTCTTTTATGTCTGAAGGACTGAGAAAATAAATACCCTTCCAATTGAAATTAAGACCCACCCTTCACATTTGATCACTGCCTGTGCCCATCTTTTAGCTTTGACTTTTCCGTTTTTTTCTGTTTCTACATGTTGGCTTATTGCCAATTGCCAATGTAGGTGTATTATTCTGTTTCTACGTTTCTGTTCACCTATTACAGTTCTGTTTGTAATCTGCTAAATGTATTTTGGGCTGACAGGAATGGTTAGTTAGAAAAAGCTTAGCATTGCCTATCCATTATTGAGAAATTGCAAATCTTTTATCTTATTTCCCCGATTTTGGGTGCAAATCTTCTATATTTTAACATATTTATTAAAATTTGGATGCAAATCTTCTGTAATTTAATTTACTCCTTAAAAAATTGCATTGAATTTTTTCTTCTTTAAAATACAGTTTTTTTTATAGTACGGGGCCGAGGATAAAAGACAATCGAATCGCTTTGTTTTTCTTTTTTGCAGATTTTTCAATAAAATTGGTTAAATCACTCCAAAAATTTGCTATTTCAGCAATTATGCAATTTTAACAATACCATGGATTTTAAAACTACCCAAATCATCTAAATTGCAATTTGAACATTTTAAACTGCAATTTTCACAATTTTTATCTACCTAATAGATTGGCTATTTACTTGTACCATATGCATAGAGCGGTTGTTCCTTGATATGTATATAAGAGTAAATATTATTGCCCAGTAGTTTATAAATATTGCTAAAAGACAATATACACGCAAACTTAAACAACACTACTAAACTTCCATCGCAGCTATTTTTTCCTCAAGAACTGATAGCGATATAGTGATTCCGTTGCAATATTAAGACTTCTGGCTGGTTCTACAAGATCTACATGAGACTTCTGGCTGGTTCTACAAAATCTACATGAGTCTTTAAAACTCAAATGGTAGTTTATGAGTCTCTAAAAATCAAATGCAATAAACTAGTATAGCTATGAGTAAAGTGGCTGGTAAAGGTGAATGTTGATCCAGATTATTAGATTTAATATACTAAACAAATACTATTTAATAAACCAAATAACAAAAAATATATGAAAAAACAAAAACAAATTGTTACCGGTTTCTTTAACCACACGCTGATTTAAATCTGAATAAAGATGCATTTAAGCATACAAGATACTACTACCATGAAATGAATCAATCCCTGCTGTACACTTGTTACACTTAAGTTAATCTTGTTGATTAAGTCGAGCATGATACGGCCAAACAAGTCTAAAATATGAGATAATATCTAAATGCCTATGGGCATAATAAATAGAGTGAAAACTTTGTGCTTTGTTGCCCTTTCACGGTTTCGTTACATGCATACATTGAATTGTGTTTTATTTAGTGTTTTTTAGTCCCTACCTTAGGTATGTGACTATATAATCTACTTTGTTATATTATTGTGTAAGTGTACAACAAAGGTTCATTTTATGGTCCTCCTATTTTGTTATGCTTAAATGTATTTTGATTAAGATTTAAATAAGGTTTAGTTAAATGGTGGTTAAAGAAACATGTAACTATTTGTTTTTGTTTTTTCATATCAAAATTTGTTTTTTTTGTTTATTAAATAGTATTTGTTTTGTGCTTATATTACCTTGTTGGTTGAGCCTATGAGTATTTACTCACCACTTTACTTTAACTATAGTAATAAATATGTGAATCCATTCTATCCCATATGGCAAAGACAAAAATGCCCACTATTTGTTTTTATCTTTTTCTTTCCCTTGTTTTTAATCTTTTTCTTTCCCACCTTCGTTTGTAATAGCAAGATTAAACCTAGCCACTCTCTGCATTTGTTTCTATGAAAGTGCTCTGCCTGTGCCAAGTTCTATATGGTAATGACAACCCGGGGATGCTATCTACTGTACTAAGGCTGACCTTGCTGTTCTCAGAGCCTACATTGTCAAAACACTAGTCACCAGTCAAGGTGAATTCAGGTTTTACAATTTGTTTTGCTGTCTATGAGTTGATATGGACTATAATATAAATAGCTATGCATAATAAGCAGATTAAGGGAAATAACTTATCTAGGTAGTGGACTAACCAAATCAAGATGATTAGATTTATTGTTTTGTCGTCGGTGGTCGTGCTCCTCTTGTTGCAATGCACGTGGTGCATACTTAGTGGTTGCAATATGCGTGGTGCATACTCAGTATTGGACAAGGGAAATTTCTTGGGAAATCAATAGTTGGGCGAATCCGACATTCGATGGGGTTGACTGTGTCATTTCTTCATCCAAATTTATTGTTAGGCTTAATTCACAGAACTGGTTGGGGCAAGATTTGAATTTGGGATCGAGTAGTTCATGTGATGAGACTTCTGGAATCATGCCTTGCATTGCTTTTTCCCTGGGAAGTTTGTTCTTTACGATAGTGTATGGATACCTCTGGTTCGTGTCGACATCTTTTATGTCCAACGAAAGTGAGCTTCTGCTGTCTGTTCTTCTGTTTTTTGTGAAGGGGCATGGTATTATTAGAGGCTTGTTTCTGTGAATCCTTGGAGCTTGGTACGCTGCACCTATACCCAACACACCTTTAAGTGTACCCTAGGGAGAGAGGCCCAATTTTTTGAGCAGGAGGGGTGTTATTAAGAAATGGTTGTCATGGCCGGGACCTTTGGTCCTCCTTTAGGGGTACTATGGCTTAATAGCACTGCTAACTGCCCTTTATAGGGGTTTTAACCTCAAGGTTTGTGTTCGAGGCCCCTAAGGTTTGACCACTGGGTCACATGGTTCCATATCATGTTTGCATGCTCTGGTGGCCTCTACTTCAGATACAAGACACTCGTCTTCATTTGCAGCCACTTTGGACACCCTCCTGGCCCTTCAGTCAGTGGGTTCTTTCTCTCCCTGGCCTTATCTTCTCGGAGGAAGTCATCCTCTGTACCATGCCTTTTAATGCTTTGAAGAGGGCGTTGAGGGACTTTACAACATTCTAGGGGTTAGATGGAGTATAACGCCCTCCCTACAGCTCACTCCATCCTTTCGTTCAGAGTGATTCACTTATTTGAGAGTGTTTTAACTTTTGGCACCTAGGGATACATATACCCCAGGTAGTCTACCTTATGCCTATCTTAGGCTATATTTTATTATTATTTTATTTTAATTTTTAGTTGACATTTTATAATTTCAAATTGACTTTTTTTAAGGCATGTAGGCCTCGATATGTTGTAAAAAGTAAGTGTGAGATCATATAAATAGATCTCCTCACTTTCATTTTAAAAACAAAACTCATGGGATAATACACTATGCACTTGTTCTACCCTTCTTAAGGTTTCTTTGGATGGATGCGCTCCTATTGAGGAGGTTTTCTGGTTAATGCAAGCTATTTTTCTGGTAATTCTTTGGTGAATCTCTGCTTTTGGTGATGCTTCGATTTGTTGGATGAACATAAGCACAAGGAGGTGTTGAGGCCTGGAAAATCGCAGGTAACAATAGTTAGGGATTTTCCCCAATAAACATTCCCAACTAGCCTGTTACTGTTTGGTATGGGGAATCCATCCGGTTCACAGTCTGGCTACCGTAGTTCAAGTAACAAATTAAAATGTTTTACCGGTTACAGCCCGGTCCACCATGTATAATTTTAGTTTTTTGTGTTTAAGTTATGATGTGCAAGTGCCTATCTAAATATGCAAACGATAGAGATAACGAGGAGTGTCACAATGTGATGCTCAGCTTCTTACCTCTCGTCTTACCTCTCTCGCATCTAAATCACAAACAACAAGAAACTAATTATAACTAACTAACCTATCCCTAGGGAGCAGAATTATCAGTTATTAATGAGTAATATATTTTTGTGCATGTATTAGGAAAAAATACAGATAACTGTTATTTATTTCTGAACACATGAACATTAATAGAAATATGAACAACAAGATAGCTTATTGTTAATTGTGACCTTCATTACTCACAGTGGAAATTTCACAGAATAAAGAAGACATTCATAACATGAACATAAAATTCAATGAGTTAGAACGATCTCACAGTTAATGGACATAAGTTGAAAATGAAATAGTTCACATTCAATTGATCCATAGCAAAGCATTTGAAACATTCCACCAAACTTTCTCCAACAGAAACTTGTAATTCTTTATTGTAAAAGGAAGTAGTTCTTCTTACAATATACTCTAAAAAATGGTCCGGGAAAGAAGTCCTTTCTACATCTAAACTCTCCTATATTTATACAAAAGGCAAAACCTTTGGGCTGCCCCTCGATGACTTTTGGGCTTCCCCAACCTTTCAGTTCCAAAATTTGTCTTGTAGTATGTGCTCATAATTTATACAATATATTACATTTTAAATCAACATTTTATAGAACACTTTATGAAGAGGGGCCAACTTGGTCGTTGATGAACTTTTTCCATGCTTGGGCCTCCGCTGCTATGCTTTCAAAATCAAAAGGTTCAAGAAAATGGATATTTATCTCATATTTGGCAACCTGGTTCCTGAACCTTTCTATCCTTGCTGGACTCATACACAACTGATCTTCTAACAGATGAATACTCATAGCTGCATGTGCCACTGCATTCTTTAAAATTCATTCATCTAGATCCTTTAACTGTTGGATCTCCTTCAACAACTCGAGCCTTCTTCTTTTGTCTTTTAGACATATCTCCTTTGCAACAATCACCATATCATAAACATAGCATGTTCTTAGACCATTTAGATTTTACCAAGTGAAACAATAATAACAAAAAATGGTACCAATCTATTTACCTCTTCCATATGCATTCTGAAAAATGAACTATACACAGTATTATTGCATGCAAAGAAAAATGACAAGGAAAAAGAAAATCCTGCAAGTTGTGCTTAAAACCCTCTAAGTCCACTGTCTGTAACCAAAATCACAACCCCGATAGAAAAGATTCCTCATCTTAATCTGGGTCACATCTGAACTAACTCAAACTCCTTCGATAAAAGCATGAACCACATTGTCACTACTGCTAATCTCCAAAACACTAGACCCTATATTGTGCTCCTCATCGTGGAAAACCCTAACTGGATCAAAACATTTAAAACCTCTGTCATCCCACGAAGATAGGGTAAACGCACAAACATTTAAATCCCCCCCCCCCCCCCCCTGCCCCGCCAAAGAAAAAAAAAATGTCACAACTCACTATTTTACCCTAGATATTATGCATGTATATAGCGGAGATAAACATTCTTTATACGAACAAACCATCCCATGGAAAAAACCTAACCGGGAAAAACCTAAACAGGGAAAACCACGGTTTCAATCAACCAACAAAACCCAAACAACGAGGTCGTGGATTGCCTACCTGGCAAAGTGCAGTGCAGTCGATGGGATAACCCAAAAGTCTCCACAGTAGTACGCTAATGAGTCGAATTCGGACAGCTGGGCACGTGAAACAGTTCAATCGACAAGGACCAGAGCAAATGCGAGTTTCAACACAAATAAAAGATAAAATAATGCTCCCCACGTATATAGAATCCTCAGTGGAAAGAGTCGGCGGGAAAACACTATTGGCAGTTGAAAATTCTAATTGTCGAAAGGATAGTTTGATTGACAGCCGCAATGGTGGACTCACAAACAACTACGGTTCCACAACAAAATAAAACCTGTCGACGATCGGAAGCTCTAACTGCTAAAGGTCGAAACTTTAAACCTAAACATTTCCGCAGTGTCGGCGATGCCAAACACTATCATCGCAATGGTTATGTATCGGATATCAAAAACGTTAACCACTACAGCATTGACGATCGAAAAAACTATCCTTTAAGCCTCTCAACAATTTCCTTCCGAAACGTCGACGGCATAAAAGACAAGTCTTCTGACTTACTCTTTTACAAAGTATCGAAACCTGGGTTACTTAAAACCTTTGGTATCGACAAGCAAAAAGACTATCTTCGGGTCACTTATCAACCTCCTTTTGAAACATTGGTGATGTAGAGGACAAGCCCTCCGATCCAATCTCGAAACTCGTCCTGATTGCGATAAAAACAAAGGTCATTGACAATCAAAACAATCAATTTGAAAAACAAAAAGGAGGTAAAAGCATGGATCGACGAGAAACAAGACTAATCATCGAGATGTTCACTGTTTGCCTTCCGAAACGCCGGTGGCATAGAGGACTAATGCCCTGGCTTATTCTTCAACAGACTCCTGATAGCGATAAAAGGGTCATCCTAAAATCAAAAAATGTTAATCTCTAAAAAATTAAACAATAGATTCCACAATTTTCCCTTGCATCGGCTGGACAAATGGCAGTGCTAGATCATTCAAATCCCAAAACAAAGGAAAAACAGTTGACCATACTTCTGACTTCAAAAGATAAAAATTTATAGCAGAGGAATGATAGATTTAAGGAAACGAACAATCCTAGGCTAGATAAAACTAAAGGAGGGTTCAAAAATTTCAAAAATTTGGGAAAAAAGGTTGCAGTTGCAACAGGAGGTCAGGCTTCTTAACTTTTTGTTTTTATGGTGGTGGATGTGCATGTCTGAGTCTCAGTGGTAGTCTTAGAGGTGCACTTTTCCCTAGGACAGGCCATTACCTTCCTTCTTGTCACCTTAACAAACAACAACATGTCTCCTTGTGAGGGTGCCCTAGGGTTTCTCCTTAGTTTTTCTAGGCTAGTCGCTTAACCTAGGACCCTTCCTCACTAGGTTAGCCATCTTCCTAAGAAGCCCTAGATTGGGTAGGGCTTGTGCAAGGGTTTCCCAAGGTCCTCACACCATTTTATCTTACAATCCTAGTCTAGGGTTAGATGTTAGAGTAATTTATGGTTAGTTAAGATAGTTCCTTAGGTTAGTTTTTGGTTTAGTTTAAGAGTTAGTTTTGAACTAGTTTAGGGTTAGTTTAGGGCCTAAGTTATAGTACTAGAATCCCCCAAACTATCTTCCAATTCCTCTCATATATTTTCTACCCTAAGAACTTCCTAACCCTCGGTGCTACCTTCATCATTCTCTCCCTAAGATGCCTTTGCCCCCACAAACCCTCCCTGGTCACTCATATACCCTTGTAGTCCCTTTTCTAGCCTCTCTTTACACCTCGGTAGTCTAGTTTGGAACCCTCTCCACCTTCCTTTCCCTATAGCATCCTTCTTTCCACCCTCTCTACCTCTCCATAACTCCTCGCTGCTACTCCCTAAGATTGCTACCCCCTCATTGTTGCCTTTGTTACTAACCCTTACCCTCAGATCCTCCTTATTAAGATTACCTAGGGTTGTTTCCTTTACCTTTGATCCTATGACTTCCATATAGTAGCCTCCCCTTCTCTTCTTGATTTGTTGTAGCATCCTTCCTGACCTTGCTCCTCCCTCTACCCATGATTTCCCCTCAGTGGCAGCCTTTCATCCTTCCTTAGGGATTCCCTTATGGTGGTAGCCCTCCCCTTCACTATTGCTCGTTACACCTACACAACGACAACACAAATGATTAGTACATGATAATATACATTGTTAGGTTTAAAACAATTAAGTGTATTTCCCTACATTTTGTCATTCATACAACCAACACATAAACACACATCATAATATCAGTTAGTGTTGCAAAGTTGTGCTAAACATTCACATTTTGTACTCATTATTGGAAGTGTTGAAAGACTTAAGGCAGGGTTAGTTGCCAAAGGTTTTTCCCAAGTTGAAGGGATTGATTACAATGAAATCTTTGCTCCTGTCACAAAAATGAATTCCATCCACCTTGTTCTTTCCCTTGCCGCCTTACATAACTGGGAAGTCCATCAAATGGATTTCAAGTCTGCCTTTTTACATGGTGATTTATAGGAGGAAATTTACATGGAAAAACCTCCTGGATATGTTCAGGATACCTCTAGCCTTGTCTGTCTCCTTAAGAAATCCTTATATGGCCTTAAGCAAGCTCCTAGATCTTGGTATGCCAAAATGGATAACTTTATCCTTGACACCGGTTTTTCTATATGCCATTCTGACCCCAATGTCTATACCAAGAAAGTAGGAAACCATCTCATCATACTTGTTCTTTATGTTGATGATATTATCCTTACTGGTAGTGACCCTAAACTTATAACCCATGTGAAATCCAGTCTTAAGCAAAATTTTGAAATGCCAGACTTAGGACATTTGCATTATTTTCTTGGTCTCCAAGTCTTGCAAACCAAAGAAGGAATATTTCTTTCCCAGTATAAGTATGCTTGTGACCTTCTTCGTCGCTTCCACATGGAAGATTGTAAACCAACCCCTTCTCCCTTCCAGTCTGGAGTCAAACTTTCTGCCACTTGTACTTCCCCTGAAGTAGATTCCACCTTGTATCGTCAGCTTGTTGGTAGTCTCTTATACTTGACTCATTCCCGTCCTGACCTTTTCTTTGTCGTTGGTCGTGTTGCCTGTTATATGCAAACACCTCATGAAAGTCACTGGAAAGCAACAAAAAGAATACTTCGATATATTCGAGGTACAATTCAATTTGGGATTCATTACAGTACAGGGGGGAAACCTTTGTTGGTTGGTTTCACTGATTCAGATTGGGTCGGCGATCCTGATGATCGAAAGTCTACTGCAGGTTATGTTTTCAGTCTGGGATCTGGACCTGTCACTTGGGCTTGTAAGAAACAACAAGATCTTGCTCTTTCTTCAGCAAAAGTAGAATATCGAGCCACAGTTAATGCTAGTCAGAAAGCTTTATGGCTTCAACAGATCCTTTTAGAATTTGGATTCGAGCAGCAGCAGCCTACTCCACTTTGGTGCGACAATCAAAGTTCCATCAAGGTTGCCAAATATCTAGTTCTACATTAGCGCAACAAACACATTGAGATACACATGCACTTCATCAGAAATCTTGTTCATGATTGTGTTATTGAAGTTCTTTATTGCCCTACAGATGATCAAGTTGCAGACATCTTCACCAAGTCTCTTACAGAAGTGAAGTTTTCTAAACTTCGGTCTATGTGAGGAGTTCAGGAATGTGTCCTTAAGGGGGGATAGGCTCTAATGCCTCCTTCCTTCTCCTAATAGTGTCACTTTTGTAAATCCTTCAATCCTATCCCAAGTTGTTCTTAAGGAGGGATGTTAGGATATTTAGACACTTAGGAGTTAGTTAAGATCAACTTGTGTAATATATCCGTTAGGTAAAAGTGTGTTTCTTTAGTATGCATTTGTAAATATTCTAATTTGACGGTCACTATATGTTCTAGACATAGAGTGATCCGACGGTTCAACTCCTCTTAGATCATACCTACCATTGATCCATGGCTTAACAATCGATTGGTCCATGATCTCTATTTAAAGATCATGGAGGGTCCTTGGCTAGTTGATCGATTATAAGAAGCTCATGTAACTTTCTTCTTTTTCATAATAAATTGCTCCAAGTAGCTATTTGGCAGAGGCTATGGACTGTTTCCCTCTCGAGGGTTTTAACCACGTGACAAACATCGGTGTGTTGATCTGTGATCTATTTGTGTGAAGCGGTTGCTCAAGGTGTTTGGTCTTTTGGGAGTACCCTGTGTATCCAAACAATTTGTGGTAGTGGAATCCCTGTTAACTCATGTACACTTTGACTTGCACAAATGGTCAAATATTTCCTGGAGCAACATGCACACTCGATCTGGGCCATTCACGGGAGCACTCCTTCTAGTAAGACCAACGTAACTTACTTAGTGTGAATGGTCAATATCGTTTGATCGGGATTTGCATGTAATGATCGCATCCATTCACACTGGGTGCATTCTTATGCTGCAATTTTTGGATTCCCTGATATTTTCCATAGTATCCAAGATTCACTAGGGATCTAAAGACCCCACTGCAGATCCCGTTAGAGTCTATATATTCTTACACCTTTCCGGCTAGAACGAAATCCCTGCCCATCTGACTTGGTCACTAACCTTGCATTTGACCCCTTATGGTGCTACCACTTGTCCACCAATTTCCACATGGTTGGTCCACGTCACACCTATTACATGTGGTTGGTCCATGTCACACCTGTCCATGTAGAAAATATGGGTCCCACATCAAAATTTTCAAAATTTTTAATTTGTTCATAAAAACTTATATTTCAATATGTGTGTGTGTGTGTGCGTCTTTGTGTGTGAGTGTGATCATACAATTCAAGGAGGGTTACACTTAGTATCCTCCCATCAACAAATTTCCACCCGAACTTCACACTTAGCCAATAGGAAAATACAACAACCTTTTCCTTCTGACCAGAATCTTTTCTTTAATTAACATGACTACAATTTCATCATTAACCCAATTGTATCTCTGTATCACTAGTTCGAATTTCACCCAAAATATCTCAAACATAAATTGATCCATACGGGCAAGGAAAATTTTAAGAACCCCCCCTAAATTTATATGTATAATAAATGGGTGAATCCTTATGATACATGAGAAAGTGTGAAGGATTTTTATCAATAATATAATATGTTATATAATTTTTTGGAAAATATTTCACAGAATTATAAAATCCTGTAAAATATGGGAAAATCATTGACAAAATAATAAACCCATAGAAAATCATGGACCAAATTATAAAACATTGGAAATATTTTGGCGAATATTTTACGGAATTAGAAAATCTTGTAAAATCTTAGCGAATCTTTCATTGAACTATAAAAACTTGTAAAGTGTTGTTGATAAATTGGTTGAAATTTATTTTAATTAAATTACCTAGATGATTTTGTATCCACTTTAGATTTGTCATGTATTTTTGCACTAGAACACCTTGTAAACAAAATCCAACTTCCAAGCTAATTTGTTGTCACAACTACTTGTATGCTCCTAAGTTGAAACCTCCTCAAAGATCAAAACAAGGACGATTTCATAAATAATTGAAATTTACAATTGAGCATTTGATCAAAGTGTGAAACTCATTTATCTTACTACACTTAGTGTACTTTCAATTTTCACAAATTATGTTGGATCTAACCATCCGCCTCAATGTAAAAATATAACTACAATGAAAATAGTTGTTTGAAGCACTACCAAAATAGAAGGCTTAACGATCTCTATCTCAATGCTATCAAAAAATTCAATGTATGGTTGCATTGCATCCACATTAACATTAGCATATTCTTAGCATGGATGTCCTCATTTTCTAGCACGGTATACAATCAAAGTGAATAAGTTGTGTAAAATAAATATAATAAGCTACCTCTCACAAAACATTAAAATGAAATATAACACCATTTTTTTTATTTTACAAGCTTTCCATATAATATCGATGCTCCTCTATATGTATGATTCACAATAGGGAAAATTGTAGAAACACATACATCGACATATTCTTTCAAGTTCTACTTCACATGCCTTACAATCAAGGGTGTGTTAGTGACCAATAACACTTGAGTTCTAACAATATTATGCGATCAAAGGCTAAAGTTTATCAAGGAATTTGTGAATCTTGCTAGAATCCTAGAGGATACTTGTAATGCTATTTTATTCATGAAAACAAAAGTATAATTTCATTAGAGGAATGTCGATCTCATTGGCAATAGGTCTTCTACAATGATGCATAGTAGCCTAGTAGTCTAGTGCATCGACCATTTTCCTTACAAATGCATACTAATGCATACTAAAGAAACACACTTTACCTAACATATATATTACACAAGTTTATCTTAACTAACTCCTAAGTGTATAAATATCCTAAGAACAACTTGGGATAGGATTGAAGGATTTACAAAAGTGACACTATTAGGAGAAGGAAGGAGGCATTAGAGCCTATCCCCCCTTAAGGACACATTCCTGAACTCCTAACATAGATCGAAGTTTGGAAAACTTCACTTCTGTAAGAGACTTGGTGAAGATGTCTGCAACTTGATCATCTGGAGGGCATTAGAGAATTTCAAGAACATGATCATGAACAAGATTTCTGATGAAGTGCATGTGTAGCTCAATGTGTTTGTTGCATTGATGTAGAAATGGATCTTTGGCAAGCTTGATGGCACTTTGATTGTCGCACCAAAGTGGAGTAGGATGTTGCTGCTCGAATCCAAACTCTGAAAGGATCTGTCAAAGCCATAAAGGTTCCTGATTGGCATTAACTGGGGCTTGATATTCTGCTTCTGCTGAAGAAAGAGCAAGAGCTTGTTGTTTCTTACAAGCCCAAGTGACAGGTCCAGATCTCAGACTGAAAACATAACCTACAGTAGAATTTCGATCATCAGGATCGCTGGCCCAATCTGAATAAGTGAAACCAACCAACAAATATGTCCCCCCTGTACTGTAATGAATCCCAAACTGAATTGTACCTCGAATATATCGAAGTATTATTTTTGCTTCTTTCTAGTGACTTGCATGAGGTGTTTGGATATAATGGGAAACATGACCAATGACAAAGGAAAGGTTGGGACATGAATGAGTCAAGTATAAAAGACTACCAACAAGTTGACGATACAGGGTGGCATCTACTTCAGGGGAAGTACAAGTGGCAGAAAGTTGGCTCCAGACTAGAAGGGAGAAGGGGTTGGTTTACAATCGCCCATGTGAAAGCGACGAAGAAGGTCACAAGCATACTTAGACTGGGAAATAAAGATTCCTTCTTTGGTTTGCAAGACCTGGAGACCAAGAAAATAATGCAAATGTCCTAAGTTCAACATTTCAAAATTTTGCTTAAGATTGGATTTCACATGGGTTAAAAGTTTAGGGTCACTACCAGTAAGGATAAGATCACCAACATAAAGAACAAGTATGATGAGATGGTTTCCTACTTTCTTGGTATATACATTGGGGTCATAATGGCATCTAGAAAAACCAGTGTCAAGGAGAAAGCTATCCATTTTGGCATACCAAGCTCTCGGAGCTTTCTTAAGGCCATATAATGATTTCTTAAGGAGACTGTAGTAGGGATTTCTCCCTTGCTATAGGTAGGAATGACTCCCTTCCGTCTATAGGAAGGAAGGGTAGGGTTCCTATGAGAATGGAAGAATAGAAAGAAATAAATAGAAAATGAAATGGAACCCCTTTGCACACAAGGTTAGGGATAAGCTCCATAACCTTGCATCAAACTGTTGGAAAACCAAAGGACCTGGAAGCAATCAATGGAAACCTGCAATAAAATGTTTAGCAACAAACCTGCAAACAAATAAGGTCAGAAAACTACAATCTAATCCAAGCAAAAACATAAAAGACAATTATACCTTCTCTGTTTGGAATGGGCCACCATGCCCTAGCTTGGGAGAGCACCTCTCAATGGAGAGGGAGTTATGGCTCAATGGAGGAATGGAGGAGAGGGAGGATGAATGGCTTGAGAGGCAAAGGGTCTCAAGGCACTCACACAAGCAGCGTAACGATAGGGAGACAAGAAGTGATTTGAGAGTGACCCCCACCCCTCTATTTATACTTTTTCTTGGGATTTTTAGGGTATTAAGCCCCTGGTTGGGGATTTAGCTCCTTTTTGGTCTTTTGGCCCCTTTCTCCCAATCCTTAGCTCCTTTGGGGGTTTTAAGCTCCTTTGAGGGGTTTTAGCCCCTTTTTGGAGGTTTTATCCCATATGAGAGTTATTTTGGCTCTTTTTAGGGGTTTTTAAGCCCCTTTTCATATTTTTAAGCCTTTTTGAGGATGTGAGGGTCAAACAAGGGTCATGCATGGAGGTCCTTGGGTGGTGTAGGTCATGTAGAGCTTAGTGAGGGATTTTTTGGGTTAACAAAGGCAGACAAGGATAGATTTATCTTGAACATATCCAGGAGGTTGTTCCATGTAAATTTCCTCCTGTAAATCACCATGTAAAAATGCAGACTTGACATCCATTTGATGGTATTCCTAGATATGTAAGGCTGCAAGGGAAAGAACAAGGTGGATGGAGTTCATTTTTGTGACAGGAGCAAATGTTTCATTGTAGTCAATCCCTTCAACTTGGGAAAAAAATTTGGCAAGTAACCTTGCCTTAAGTCTTTCAACACTTCCATCTGATCCATACTTAGTTCTGTAGACCCATTTACATCTGACAAGTTTTCTTCCTTTTGGAAGAGGAACAAGATCCCAAGTATCATTCGCCATTAAGGAACTATATTTTTCATCCATAGTTGCATCCCAATCTGGATTTCCTGAAGCTTCTGCAAAAGTTTATGGATCATGATTCTCGAAAACTTGAGCCAAAAGAGAAGAGGCTCACTGAAACTGAGAACGTGTTCGACGTTGATCTCTAGGATCACTGGCAAGATCACCAGCTGCTTCACATGTTGAACGAACCCATCGAGGAAGCATTGGTGCTGGTGCAATTGGAGGAACATGAGTAGGCAGAGGTGGATTTCCATCCTCACTATCATCATCAAAAAATGGAGTTGGAAACCTGTCGAGGAAGTTGGAAGAAGAAGAAGAAGACACAATCATCGAATTAGGCTCACGAGCCAAAGATGGCACACCCGCTAAGTTAGGCTCACAAGCCAAGCTATTTTCATCAAATTTAACATCTCTTCTAATGATTATATCATGAGAATGTGGCTGAAGAAGTCTATAACCTTTTACATCTTCAGAATATCCAACAAATATGCACTTTTCACTTTTAGGCTGCAATGCTTTCCGTTTTTCATCCAGAATGTGAGCCCATGCTTCACAACCAAACACACGAAAGTGACTTACATCTGGTTTAATTTTACTCCATGCTTATTCCAGTGTTATACCTTGTAAAACTTTAGTTGGTGTGTGATTAACTATGTCATTTGCACAATTTATGGCATCATCCCAATATTAAAGACTTAGTCCCTTAGATTGGATCATACAATTTGCCATTTCTTTTAAAGTGTGGTTCTTTCGTTCAGCTACACCATTGTGTTGTGGTGTATACGGAATAGTGTGTTGTTGGATTCCTTGTTCAGTGCAGAAAGTAGTGAAATTTTTGTTAACATATTCTCCTCCATTGTTAGATCTTAACTTAATAATTTGATGACCAGATTGTTTTTCAACAATGGCCTTGTAGGCCAAGAATATGTTAAATACTTCGCTCTTAAGTTTTAGGAAGTAAACCCAAGTGCATCTGGAGTAGTCATCAATGAAAGTTAATAAATATTTGAGACCAGAAAATGAAGCAGATGGAAGAGGACCACACAAGTCACTATGCACAAGCTCCAAGGGAACCAAGGTGTGCCAAGAGGCACGTTTGTCAAAACTGTCCCGATTATGTTTTCCAAGTACACAACCGAAACAAACATCATCCTTGCAAGATACCATCGGAAGACCAGTCACCATATTGTATTTACATAGTTGTTGCAATGAGCGATAATTTAAGTGACCAAATCGCTCATGCCAAAGTTTGCTCAAGTTATCACTATGGGCAACAAAAACTGAAGGAAAAAGTGATGACCCAAAGTTGTTAAATTTGTACAACCTAGTAATATCATCAACAGTTCCAACAGCAATGACATTTTGAGGATTTTTAAAATCTTTGATTACAACTTGGTGAGTTGTAAACGTCAGAGTTTTACCTTCACCTGAATGAGTAATTTGATAGACTGATAACAAATTGCAGGAAAATTTTGGAACACATAATACATCACTGAAATGACCATTTTCTACTGGATTTGTTCCAGATCCTACAACACTTAGAGATCTATCATCACCAACAAATATTTTTTTGGTGTTACATTCATGCACAGTAGAAAAGATTGCTTGATCCTTAGCCATATGATAAGATGCTCCAGAATCAATGAGCCATTCATTTGAAGTAGAAGAAGAAGATGCAGTATAAGAGTAACCAGAAGCACAAAGTGCATGTCCATGAGAGGTAGATTCTAAAGATGAATCTAGGCTGATGTGGTGCTTCTTCATTGCTGCTTCTAAGGTTGTCATATTCTTGAAACACTTAGATTCATCATGATTATCTTTCCCACAAAAATTGCAATGATGCTCAGTCTTCTTTCCTTTTGGCTTGGATCCTTTGTCATTTTTAAAGAAGGAGCTGACCGAGAGGGCTTGGGACCCTTGTTTGGCTTATTATTGTGAAAATTATGTTTCTTGGGAGGCTTGGACTTTTCTTTCTATTGGAACAATAAGGCTTTCCCAAATGTATCTGCATTGTTAATTATTACAAGATGAATGAACTTATCTTGCTCTCTAATTAAAGAATCACAAAAGGATTCAAGACTAGGCTCTTGATAGCTAGCTGCAGTCAATGATTCTTTCATGGAGTAAAATGTAGATACAAAAACAAAATATGCAGGTCCAAGTGTGGAAAGAATATGATAAATACATTGTTTGTTTTCTTTCCTAATATTGCATTCTTCACATAAGAGTCTAATAGTTTTATACTTAGATAAATAGTTTTGAAGGCATGAAAAATCACTTGGATTCAAAGAAATCAATTCATTCTCAAGTTGATAACCTCGAATTTCATTGTGTTTACCAAACACAGATTCCAACTTTTCTCAAGCTTTATTAGGTTCATCAATTCTAGATATGTGGAATCGCAAATCAGTAGAGATTGACATCCAATCAATCCTCAAGCTTCATCACATCTATTTGCCCATTTTATTTTCTTATCATCATTAGTGGGTTCTGTTTCTTTCCCTGATGTAATTCTAAAAAGTCCCCTACTTCATAGAACATCTTCCATATGAGATTTCCATGAGAAATAGTTAGAACTGGTAAGTATAATATCACAAGGGGCGGTCATACTGTAAAATAATGGCTGAAATAATAGAAACTAATTGTCTATATGCAAAGAGCTTGAAAAATTAGTCTGTTTAAAAAAAATGACACTGAAAACTTATTCAAGATGATGAAGTTATGCTTGATCAAAGAAAAATGTTGAAGATGTCCCCAATAGTGACGTGGCGGATATTAACTTGACCATCTAAAAAAAGAACCCCCTTCTTCCCAAGATGAACCTTTGACAATCACTTAGAAGAAAGTTGTTTTTTAAGTGAATCACTTTTGTAAAATAAATGATGTTCACTTTTACAATAACGTTACTTTTAAATAGTGCGGCAATAAATTAAAGGACTTAAGTGACTCACTTTTTATTTTATTTTATTTAAGTGAGATGCACTTTTACAATAAAGTAACTTGAAAATAGAAATTGCATGCACTAAAAAGTAACTTAATAAGACTTGAACTCAAAACCTATTAATGAATAAAGCAACTTTGAACCAAGTGAGCTAAGTTTAAAAGGTACGTAAAAGAATGGAAAGATGAAGGGTTTTGTTTTTTTTACTCTTCTCTCTTGTTCTCCGTGCTTGCCTTTTTTTTCCTGCAAATCACAAAAAAAACTTTTCCAAACTATGGGTGGGGTTAGACCTTGGTTAGCTTACCCAGAAAGTCTGCGTTTTCAAGTTTTCTCGTTGTTTCTGATTCGCCTTGATCGCACAAGGTACACGGAAAAGAGCATGCATAGCCAAGAAGACAAAAAAAAAATTTCCCTTTCTGTTTCTGATTCGCCGCGATCACGCAAGGTGCACGAAAAAGAGCATACGCAGCCAGGGAAGGCAACAGTCCGAGACTAAAACAATAAATATCTAATAATAAAATTGATAAAATACGAGAGATTTAAAAAAAATAAAACAAACTTCGTTACTGTAACATTATACCTTAAGATTTGTCGAAATGGGTGTTTCTAGATCAAACAAAAATGGTTTTTGATGAAACAAAAACTATTTCGCAATGGAAACATCGCTTCGGACGCAATGGAACAACTCCCATAGGATACAAATGCATAGAAACTCCAAAACTAGAAACCCTTTCAAAGTTTCGGCAACACCGGTTCCAAATCTTGATCAAAACCAGAAGTGGCTCTTCATAAATGCTCTGATACCATGTTCGGGTACACAGGGTACTCCCAAAAGACCGAACACCTAGAGCAACCACTTCACACAAATGAATCATAGATCAATACACCAATGTTATCACATGGGTAAAACCCTCGAGAGGGAAATAGTCCACAGCCCCAGCCAAATAGCTACTGGGAACAATTTATTATGAAAAAGAAAGAAAGTTACATGAGCTTCTTATAATCAATCAACTAGTAAAGGACCCTCCATGCTCTTTAAATAGAGATCATGGACCAATCGGGTGTTAAGCCACGGATCAATGGTAGGTATGATCTAAGAGAAGTTGAACTGTCGGATCACTTTATGTCTAGAACATATTGTGACCGTTGAATTAGAATATTTACAAATGCATACTAAAGAAACACACTTTACCTAACAGATATATTAAACATGTTGATCTTAACTAACTCCTAAGTGTCTAAATATCCTAACACCAAAGTGGCATACTAAAATATTCATTTTTGCTAGAAAGTCGACTTTTAAAGAGTTTATATATTTTTCAATGTTTCAATATTGAGGCTATACTGCAGACATGGTCTCCAGTAATTCATCTTGAGGAAATCATTCTCTTATCTTTAATGATAGTGATGGTGCAATTTGTATCAAGTTTCATATCGTTGAAATCACAATCTCTTGACACATGGCACCCTTTGGTGGTTTGTCCTATATTACTGACACAATGAAAGGGACCATATACCCACCCACTGACATACATAGTCTCTTTTTTCATCAAACCTCAAATATTTTTCAATCTTTTCTATATCGATGATAGTATTCCAGATGTTAAACGTTGGACATGTAAAATAATCTGGCATTGCATGAAAATTATTCAATGCAAAGCATGCCAATTTTCTTGCATCTGTGTACTCTACAATATACATTGTGTGAATCTGAGCCATTTTCATAAGGAAAATCACTTCATGAAGCAAAGGAAGAATTTAAGCCATTATTAATAATGTCTCTATATCAATTAGTTCAAAGAGAAGATATAATCTTTGTCTCCATTGACTCTAATGTTCATACATCACCCCTGCCAATGATTGGTGCTCACTAAATGGTCTTTGAGCCAATCCATTCAATGAGACCCATCTCGTATCAACATATTTTAATAACTTTTTCCATTCGTAACACTGTCAACAAAATATTGGAACTTTGTAATTGCTTGGTACTACGACAAAAGTATGCATGAAACTCACGTACAAGTTCTTTAACTTTTGAAATTAGTAGAAATTTGCTTACTATTTTAAATGTAAGATTCATCCTATGATCCATACAATGAATACTAATCATAAATGGTGAATTTAATAGTTGTATTTTGACACAAAGGCCATTCCTTTGTTCTTGCAATATTGATGCTCCATCTGCTCCGACGTATACCAACCTTTTTACGATCATTAAGTCACTCATGCTACCAATTTCCTTCAAATCCTTAATAACAAGTGCATAAATATTTCCAATTGTATAACTCTTCTTCATTTTATGAATCCCAAGTAGATACGAAAGCCTAATATGATCACTAGCCATATAAATACTCATGTAGATCCATGAATTATTATCAATAGTTGTAACTTCATCCAAAGATAGTAAAAAAAACCTAGCATTTGCAATATTTTCTTTTGAATAATCATTTTCTACTTAAGTTATATATATTTCTCATTCCCAACCACTTGTTACATACTAGCAAGAAAATGAAAAAATTGATACTTCAATAAAAGATATATAGTTCTTGTAATTTGGATAATATGTCATTTGACGACCTCTACATAAGTTGTGAAATACGGTGCTTAATTGCGTCGTCTTGGATAACAACCTTTTTTGCATTGTTTTTCCAAATAGAGATGTGATGGTCTCTCCAATTTCCTTGAGTTTACTCTTACATATTAAGTATTTATTATATTCATCTTGATATTTTCCATGTCAACATTCCTCATAATATTTACATTTGATAATAGACTTCTCCTCACCATTTACAATTTCTTTAACATACACCATACCTACATGTTTCTCTACTGTATTTAACTTCATTTACAATTTTACTACCTTGACAAGTTTCCGACTACATACAATGCATTTAACTTCTTGTGAAGCCTCTTTCTCATTTGTTGGAGATATTGGTTCAATAAATGGAAATTTTGAGACCCATTCCAATTGGAATTGTCTCCCTATGTCCCATTGGCCTTTTTTCATTTTTCGTGATTGAGAATGATTTGTGTTTCCTTCCAAGGAAAAACCTTCAACATTGTCATTGTTAATTTTTTGTTGCATTGAATTTATCTCACTTTGATCACTAGAGGCATCCGTTATATGGATATTACAATGCATTCTTATAAAATTTGGCATCTTCTTGTTGATGGGTTGCTCAAAAGAGTTTGAATCGTGAAGAACATGTGGATTCTTGGATTGAGTGATTATTAAAGTATTATAATACATCCCTATGTTTTGATGCTTTATTTCCATGGTTGTTGGTTGACCTCTAGCTTAATATTTCACAATTAAAATATCAAATCAATCTAAAAACCCTAAGTGAAACCTATATGAGAAAAATGATATAAAATTAGTACAATTTGTAAGCTATCCATGATGACATGAATTCTAGAGGATACAAAATTTGAACCTAGTAACCTAAACCCATCTATGATTAACTTCAAAATGACATAAATCCATCAAGATAAATATGAGTTTTTATTTCTTGTGTGTTAAAAACATAATTTTTTATTTACATTTTCATTCTCAAAATACCTAGTAGAAAAAGTGACATTCATAAGAATCAAGATTTAAAATATACAATATAATTACTTCCCTGATGACCATCACCTCTAAAATTTAAATTTATAAGATGTAATGATGTTTTTACACACAACCACAAAGTCATGAAAATAAAATTAAAAACTATGTGAAATAATACCAATATTTTATTTTAAATAGTAATTCTCCCTTCTTTTTTTAGTTGGAGTCAAAGATTTATTTTTCCACAATCCCTCTATTACACTATTGGAGTCCATTTGTACCATATTAATATCAAGCTTTGAGATTGAATTTAATGGATTGTCACTCACAAGATATGTTAGTCTAAGTATTCTCAAGTCAGATGCCAAAGACAATGTCCTAAGGAACCATCCATGTTGGAATCAAACCTAGGACAATTAAAAAAAAACCCTCGATTAATTGTTGGACCATAGCTCAATCGATTAATCCTAGTGTTTAACAAAGCTTTGGTAAATCATGATCAATGGATGTCAAAAATATGGGATGTCTTTGAATCTTGCCGCAAATAAGTTTTGGGTGTTGATGAAGGCAGATTACGGGGGCATATAATCTCAAAATATGGGATAAATATATATTCATTACGAATGGAAGCAATTAAAAAAGTTCCTTTACTGAACAATAAGAAATCCTTACAATCATTTCTTGGAATGGTAAACTTCATCAGGAGATTAATTCCCAACTTTGTCGGCATAATGAAGTATATCTTCAAGCTTTTGAATAAAGATGTTTAATTCAAATGGTACGATGAAGGAAGAAAGGGATTTAAAATGATTAAGGAAGATATCATAAGATATCCAATGTTAATCAATCTAGATTACTCAAAATATTTTTATGTGTTATCATTTGCTCATAAGGACACCATTGCGGGTGTGTTATCACATAAAAATGATGAAGGAAAGGAGCAACCTATAGCCTTCATGAGTAAAGCACTGCACAACTCATAATGGAATTATATGATCATGGAAAAACATGCTTATGCCCTCATCAAATCCTTAAATCATTTTTGAGCTTATGTGTGTTATTCTTAAAAAGTGGGTTATGATGCTTGAGAGTTAGAGGAAAGTGGAATTCAAAAATTTAGGAATATGACTTAGAAATTAAACCCACTAAGTTGATAAAGGGTTAAGGTCTAGTGCAGATGTTAACAGAAGGTAACAAAAAGTCACTTAGTATAAATTGTCGAAATAACTTGTAAGTGGTCTCCATGGTGATTGTGAAATTGGAACAACGTGAATGGTATGCATATATAATATATTACCTTAAGAGTCTTACATGTCCAAGCAGCTTGATTGATAATAAAAGAAGATCCTTAAGGTTTAAATCATCTAAGTATTGCTTAATTCAAGATGGATTGAGGTGGAAGAATACTGAAGGATTAATATGTAGTTGCATACAGGATTATGTGGGGTCATTATGCAGTAAATACTACAACTCACAATATACTGAGAGTAGAATATTATTGGCAGTCAATTTTTTTAAATCTTCACAAATTTGTCAAAGTGTGTGAATTGTGTCAAATTTTCACAAGGAAACAAAAGTTACCACCTTTTCCTTTGCAACCAATTTTAGTTGAAGCGCCTTTCCAACTGTGGGGCCTTGATTTTATCAATAAATTTAAGCAAAATTCAAGCAACAGCTATACATGGATCCTTATTGCTATTGATTATTTCACAAATTGGGTAGATATTATTCCCATGAAAAAGGAAAAAAATATTACCTATCTCTTTGGCTCTTGTACTAGGAGATTTGTACATTGCAATACCCCCAATTTGACCCTTGTAATGTATTCAATTAAATTATGTAAATGATGTAAATATGTTATTTTGGACTCCTAGTGCGAAGCTCAAGGCCAAGGCCCGACTAGTGAATGGATAGGCATGTGTGTTGTAAATATTTTCAATTGGACCGTATGGTTGGCTTGTCATGCTAACTCAAAATATATGTAAATATTATGTGGATAAATAATAAAATGGTCCAAGAATGGTTGTGTAAAGAGAACCAAAGGGGCTATGATTCCACCAGAGGGGAAGAGGAAAGGGGGCCTATGGGAAACTAGTCCTTTGATTCCAATTGTCAACCTTGGAACTCACCCAAAATTCTGTCACGTTCCTTGAATAGGCCAATTATTTTTTTTTTCCAATCATAGAATGCATGTGTGGGGTCAGTGGGAAAAGTCACCTCATGCAGTTATTGAAGCGTTGGACTGGCTGCAAATTTGTGACAGTTTTGTTAGCTGCTAGAAGTCAATTTGTAGCTAGGGGGAGTCATTTCTTCTACTTCCAGAAGTAATGCCAGTTGTCTTTTCACCATTTTCTCATATCCCTTGGAGTCAACCCTCATTCTCGCATGTATATCTAAGTTATGCATAACTCTCCATTGTTGATCATAACCTTTTATCAGACTGTATAACCCAGTAAATTTGAATATGAAGCTAGGACAACAGATTTGAAAGGGAAATTGATGGTTGTAGGTGAGCAGAGAGGTTGGGAAAGCTAGGGACCCTTTCCCATCAAGTTTTGTTGCTTGTAGATGCTTGATAAGCCTTAGATTTAGGCTACAGGTGGTTCTCCAACTATAATTAGTAGATTGGTCTTCTTCTATGCACACACTGGAAGCACTTAGCAAGATGGATTGCCCAAGAGAATCATGGATCGGTGAAGGGGATGTCTGAGCCAAGAGGCATGTTATGTGGGGCAGGTATTGTGGAAGCCAAGGTTGTGAGAGTTGAGTGAGACCTTGTAGAGATTTGTATGATCGTTTGGATAAGAATAGAGAGCGGTTTAGGTTGAGGGATGAGAGAGAGAATCCTGTATATATTTCCTTCTCCCCGGTAGCCTCATATCCCATCTTGGGGTGGCCTCTCAACAGAAAGAGTATATGCTAGACAGGGTTCCTACGATTGGGTGGAAAATCGCTCTTACATAATCAGTTGCTTGGATTTGTGTTAAGATAAGTATTGTTGTGTATTTGAATCTAAAACATATTTCATGTATGCATGTAATGTTTATGCATGTTAATCCTGTGTAGATCAATTTTATTTCCGCTATGTATGTCTATTTCTTTTCTGCACACTTATTTTATTTCTTATGAATTTCATAGATTTGTTTTGGGGCGAAATTGGAGGCCTCGAATCAGCATAATGTCCCCTCACAATGGTCGGATTGGGTGAGGGGGATGTTATAGACATGTCATTTTTCCACTTTTATTTTATTGTTTATTTCACTTGTTATCTAAAGTTTATTGAAGTATAATGTTAGTTTATGTTTTTCCATAATAGATATAGGGTTTTGGTAGAGATATAGGGTTTTGAATAAAATTCAATTTCTCTTGTTGATTGTATTGAGATGTAGCATTTTCACATTAAAATTCAACTCATTTAGATATCATATTTCCCACCAAGGGACTCCTTTTTCTGCCTCAAATATGATAAAAATAAAATCCCAAAATTAGATTTAATTTTTCATCTCACATTGACAAAGGAATATGTTCTTATGAAGTTAATAGAGCTGGAAATCATCATTAAAATATGCATATTTAAATTTAAATTTCTCACCTATGGGTTTGATGTCCAAAAAATTTGAATACTATAACAGCTCAAATCCACTTTCATATTTACATCTCTATGTCAAATATCTATCTACTTGCATCCCCCTTCATCAAAGTTCGATACTTGTTTAGGGATTCCCTCCTTGCGCTAAACTAGAGGTAAGCTAAAGAGTTTCAAAGGAATATTGAGGTGACATTGGATACCCTCTTTGAGTTTCCCTTAAGTATTCACCTTGTGAATTAGGGATTTGAGACCAATGGTGAGGGTTTTAGCAGTAACACCATTTAGAGAGACTCATTGCTATTTGCAACTTTTCAACAATATTGTATGTTTTAAAACTGGGTGATATTTTAACACCTATAACCCAAGTATTTTTTCCTAATCCCCATCCTTGTATGTAAACTTTGGTAATTTGAATATTTGCACCTCTTTCGTAATGTCTAGTGGCTCTCACCTCTCATCAGAATTGGAAAGAAAGTCATGATCCTACCTTTGTTTATGCTCCAACTCCCTCTATTGACCTTGTTCTATGTTTTTATTTTGACCTTGACTGACAACCTAGTCCTAAAATATGTTGGTTATTTCTCCTAGAGAGTGTAGTATAGCTTATGCCAAGGTTCCTAGTCTTAGCGATAACTTGTGGTATCTTCAATGCTTACGGGTAATAGATACCCTAGAAAGTTTCAATGTCAAATTCTAAATTTCTATCTTAGTTTTAATGAATAAGGATTCCTATTATAATTTTTCAAGGTTAAGAATAAGATTTTTTTTTTACTATAGGAATCGACAACTGGTGTTGGGATGGTACTCGAGTGACACGAGATCTAGGGATCCATTCCCGCTACCACTATGCCCCTATGTGTCCCACACCCGCCCATAAGACATGGGACACAGTTAAACCCGGGTGGGATTTGATCTCGTGACCTTCGTTACAACACGTAACTTCATATCAACTGACTCCAATGAGCCACACCCATTCAAGGTTTTTCTTTGACCATCAAAATTGGCAATTGGGAACTGGGCTGGTACTCGCGTGACATAGGGTCTAGGGATCCATTCCTGCTACCACTATACCCCTAGGTGCCCCAAAACATCCCACAAGCATGGGACATGGGTAAGCCTGGGTGTGATTTGAACTCGTAACGTCCTTTACAACATGTGACTTCATATCAAGCAAATTGCCAGTGAGCCACACACATGCGGGATAATAAGAGTTTGTTCTTATTCTCATACTATGTATGTGTTTATACAACATGTGTTTTATATGCACTTACTATTGCATATGTATCAAAATCATTAAATCCTAATGTATGAGTTTTGAGATTTATGGTCAAGATAGTAAGTCATGTGGTATAGGTTTTAGGTATAATGTAACACCCCAGTTTTGACCCCAAGGGGGAGGGGAATGTAATATTCTGATTTTGACCCCATTTGCATTAAAATTATATATGATGTAAATAGTTCTTATTAAATCATGGTGTGGATCTCAAGGAAAAGGAACCTCCTTGGATTTAGTGTTTTATGCTTCAGCAATTAAAATCAATGCCGATGGTATTCATGCTAGCCGATGGTACAGTAATTTTTGACATCATGTAAATATGCAATTAATAAAAACACCCACAACTAGCTATGTTAATGCAACATTAAAGAGATGGGGGCATAATTTCACAAGGAATAGGGAAGGAAAATATTCAAACCCATGAGCCAATAGTGTTGAGGCAAATGTCGAAGGGAAAACCCATAAAACTGTCAACTACCCATTTTTGTCTTTTGTTCCTAGTCATTTATTTCTTCTAGGAATTGGTTGAGGTAGTTAATGCCTTGGGATGGGAAGAGTATGGTAGTCAATTTCGAATTGGGGAAGCCACCCATTTTTGGAAATCGTGTTTTGACTTATGGAGCAAGTAAATGTTCAGAAATGCATGCCCAAGCCATCATTTGCCCATGTGCTTTGCTTCCTCACGCAGCTGGAGATAGTTGGGGCATTCTCATCCCATTTTTCTGCAATTTCCTCCATTTCTCCATGGTTGGGATCTCGTTTTTGAATTGCTGAGTCAATGTGTAGCAGAGATTCACGATTTGGGGGTTTTAAGAGGTCGTTTCTGTCTTCCTCACGCAACTGGATATTGTTGTGCATTTTTCCTTCATGTTTTATGCATTTCCTCACCTTGCCATGTCTGGGAAAACCTGTTTTTGTGTTGATTAGTGAATGGCCAGCAGAGATTCATGATTTGGGGGTTCAGGGAGGTCGTTTTTTCCCCTGTAATGTCCAAGAACGTTTGCTGAAATCGTTTTTGGTTTCCAGGATGTTTTTCCCCATTTTACCAATATGTTTTTGGTTGCAAACCCATTTTTGTTTACGCTTAGTGGCTGGGAAGATAAATCCACGATTTTTGGGTTTATAGCAGTCGTTTTTGCTCCTGGAAATTCCCATAGACATTTATGAAATCATAGTTTCTCACCCCGGGTTTGATTTCCCCTTCTACCAATTCGTTTTTGGTTGAAGAATGTTTTTCCTTCATGCCTAGCAGTTGTATTTTTTTGTGATGTGCATCCTTGTTTTGTTTTGAAAGACTTAGGAGTGGAAGAGGCCCAAAATTTGCTTGATAAACCTAATGAAGAGAGGAACCTCATCGACATATCAAGAGGGCTGATAAATCCCTTATGCACACCCGAAAGAGCATTAGAAGGGAAGGTATGGCCTAAGGGAACTGTGTAGCAGTGAAGGGAATACTTCCTTGTGTTGGGTGGTGTAGGTATTGTGGAGGCCAAGCCAGATCTGGTGTAGGTTTCCATAGCTTTGTGGTTGAGCTCACTAGCTTAACAATTCATCCTTTCCACTGCCTTAGCAGCTTGATAAACCCAACTATGTTTGGCTTGGATGAGCTTTGATATGTTTTGTCTATGTGTGAGCCTGTTGTTGTTCCCTAGTTCCTTGTGTAAATCATGCCTAGCTCGGAGGTGGTAGTGGTGTTGATATATTGATGAGCACACTGGAATATGGTTGGGTGGAACATTGTAGTGATATAGCTAGTTGCAGGGAAGCTTCTTCTCAAGATAAGTATTTTCTTGTGTTTAAGCTCTACAATGTATTTGTTTTATAAACTATTATGAACATGATGAATGTGTTGAAATTTATTTTCTTGTGTTGTATATTTCATTATGCATCTTTGGATGTATAATTTTATGTTCAATGTGTTTTATGTTATGTTCATGGGGCAATATTGCATGTTTTAATAATAGCAGCAGTGTGGTCGCATCCTCTCTTGGTGGGTAGAAGGAAGGGGATGTGACAAATAAACCATGTATATTAATAATCAACCACTCATACTAATAATCACCCATGCATATTAATAATCAACCATACATATGGATTTGTGTAATCTAATTCATTTCCCATCATTAGTCTAAAAATAAAGAAAATACGAGAAGAAGAAGAGAAGACAAATCCTACTGAGATCCAAAGAGATAAGTGTCAAATCTCTCTTCATCATGCATCACTACTCCTAATGCACTCCATATAGGGTTTTTGCACTTTTCTTATAGACTCAAACCTATACTAGACCATTTGTATTGCACCTAGAGTAGTTGTGAGAATGTGCTCAATGCCTTTGGCAACTCGTTGAATTGTTCTTGAATGGCAGGTGGTATAAGTATTTGAAACCTTTGCTTAATATCGTATAGCTCCAAATGGGATTCGATTCTCCTTATAACTACCATTAATTAGATCCCAAAAAATATTGTCTTCCTAGGATGACTTTGCAAATGCTCTAGGAGACCATGGGTGTGTGATATTGCACTCTAGACGATACGATGATATATCTTTGGGGATGTTGTATACCATTGGCATTTTGATTTCTATGTCAAAAAAAAAAGTATCAATAGCTCTGGTCACTAAAACTAACACTGAATCCCTTGTAGAAGTAATCATGTACGCACCAAGATCTGCTTGTTGGCCACCTTGTGTCAAAGGAGCATGTTGGCATGGGTGTTGCAATGAAGAATGTTACGATACTGAAATAGGGATAGTTGTAACCTAACAATATAAAGTGAAAATGTGTTCAAACATTTATTAGTTGCAATAAATAAATATGTTCCAAAATATTACCAATTTAATTATGCTTAAACAAGCACAAACACAGTCGCACATGTGTGTATATGCTTGTTGATGTCCATATGCCTTTGTCCCATCAATTGTTGTGTTGAAGAGTATGCCTAGGATATTTTGGTGATGGAAAATTATCACTAATAAAGAAATCCCCAAATCATTAACTTATTATGACTACAAATTTTACATAAATATATATTATGCATGGTATAAGATTGACATAAATATTATATATTTTTTATACATAAAAAAATAAATCTACAAATTTTTTTCCATGAATAAAAAAAATATGATAATGACCAACCTAACATAGAAAAGAGAGGCTACTACGATATATAAATGAAAGGTCAAAAGAAAATAGATTGCAAGATTAAAGTAAATTCATTCGAGTGAAATTAGGCAAATGGGACATGAAGAAACTATCTTGAAACCAACCAANCATTGGTTTAGATCTTAGATTCCCCTCTTTGGTATTAACCTTAGCTATATATTTCACAATTCATTTAGCATTTACACTCTATCCTAGTGTCTATCTCTCAATGGCTCCTCTCAACATTCATCTTATGGTGACGAAGAACCCAGTCATTCCAACATGGTGTAGGAACTAGCCATCACTCTTACTGAAATTCTAAGACATTAATGTAGGGATTCCACATCTACCTTCCAACTAGACATTAGAATATTCGTACCTAAATATGATTCTCAAATGCACATGCACATACATGTTAACTTGTTATCAAATTTTTTTGTCCTCTCTTGATATAGAATGAGGGCATCGTCACCTAGCACAACACCTAGGAAAAAGGAGTCCCACGAATGGTTGGCTAGCTAGCGCGAAAGATGGGGGTTTCTACTGCCTAGATGGTGCAACTTTCTAAGATATACCATGAATTTAATATTAGTTTTGATGTGTTAGTTGGATAGTTAGATAGAAGAATATATTGTTTTTTTCGTCATAAAAAAAAATAGTGTGATTCTCTCACCATATGCTAGCAAGATATCCCTCTATATAAATGATACAATACAGAGACGAGTGTCATTAGTTCAAAGTGCCTTGCTAATGTGGAAGAATAAAATAAATCTAATAAAAAGGAGGATGTACATTATCACAACGGAAAATTTTCATTCATTTTCAGGAGCATAAACTAATGCCCTTTTTTAGACACATTGATGAGATTAGAAAGGGTAACTAAAATATTTTGAATCTATAAAATACAAGTGCCCAAAATAGAAACTAAAAGAACTTACATGTAAGGATGTGCCACCCCTTTGCGGTTCTCATCTTTAAGGCCAAAACTTCTGCATTGTTTCAATCTCAGGTGAAAACTTAAAGGCACTTTCAAATCCCTTCCGGGCAGCTTTACATCACTAGTCACAATGTCATTTTTGGTATTTCTTGTGGTCTATGTCATTTTTAGTATTTCTTGTGGTCTATGTCATTGTTGGTATTTCTTGTGGTCACTAGTCACAATGTCATTGTTGATATTTCTTGTGGAGGCAAAGGGAGCTTAGGGTGAGAATGATGAAGATAGTAGCGATGGTTAGGAAGGGAAGTTGTTAGGGCAGCGAAGATATGGGAGGAAGTGGAAGAGAGTTTGGGGCATTCTAGTACTAGAACTTAGGCCCTAAACTAACCTATACTAACCAAAACTAAACCTAAACTAACCTATACTAACCAAAACTAAACCTAAACTAGTTCAAAACTAACTCCTAAACTAAACGAAAAACTAACATAAGGAACTATCTTAAGTAACCATAAATTACTCTAACATCTAACCCTAGACTAGGTTTGTAAGAGAAAATGGTGTGAGGACCTTGGGAAACCCTAGCGCAAGCCCTACCCAACCTAGGGCTTCTTAGGAAGATGTCTAACCTAGTGAGGAAGGGTCCTAGGTTAAGCAGCTAGCCTAGAAAAACTAAGGAGAAACCCTAGGCCACCCTCACAAGGAGATGTGTCATTGTTTGCTAAGGTGACAAGAAAGAAGGTAATGGCATATCCTAGGGAAAATGCATCTCTCTAAGGCTACCACTAAGACTCAGACATGCACATCCACCAACATCCAAACAAAAAGGTAATAATCTCAACCTCCTTGTGCTTGTGTTCATCCAACAAATCGAAGCATCACCAAAAGTAGAGGTTCACCAAAGAATTACCAGAAAAATATCTTGCATTAACCAGAAAACCTCCTCAACAGGAGGGCATCCATCCAAAGAAACCCTAACAGGGATAAAACAAGTGCATAGTGTATTATCCCATGAGTTTTGTTTTTAAAATGAAAGTGAAGAGATCTATTTATATGATCTCACACTCACTTTTTACAACATCTCCATGCCTACATGCCTTAAAATAAAGTCAATTTGAAATTATAAAATGTCAATTGAAAATTAAAAGAAAATAATAATAAAATATAGCCTAAGGTAGGCTTAAGGTAGGCTGCCTAGGGTATTTGTATCCCTAGGTGCCAAAACACACTCAAACAAGCGAATAAATCTGAATGAAAAGTTGTAGTAAGCTAGAGGGAGGGGATTGTACCCCATCTAACCCCTATAATGTTGTAAAGTCCCTCAACGCCTTCTCAATGCATTAAAAGGCCTGGTACGAAGGATGACTTCCTTTAAGGAAATATGGCCAAGGAGAGCAAGGACCCACTAATTAAAGGGCCATGAGGATGTCCAAAGCGGATATGAATGAAGACAAGTGACTTGTAGCTAAAGCATAGGTGACCATAGCACACAGACACGATATAGAGCCATGTGACCCAGTGGTCAACCCTTAGGGGCCCTGGACACCAATCCTGAGGTTAAAAACCCCTATAAAGGGTAGTCAGCAGTGACATTAATCCATAGTGCCCATAAAGGAGGACCAAAGGGCCCATCCATGAGCATCATTGCTCAATAACATCCCTCTTGGTCGAAAAAATGGCCCTCTCTCCCTGGGGTACACTTGAAGGTGTGTTGGGTATAGGTGTAGTGTAACACTGACTCCAATTGCGAGATGAGTGCTCTTCCCAGGAGTGATCTAGAACCTATGAATCTATAGGTACCTGTAGACCTACACACATATCAAATGTTCGATAGATTAAAATCATCTAAGGACAGACACTTTCGTCATGCCTTGTTCGCTAAATGAGGTAAACAAACTAAGAACAATAAAAACTAACTAGACAGTGAAAATACATCAAATGCAATGTACTGAAATATGCATAATGAAACTAACCCTACCTAAATTTGGAAGTCAAAGTAGGCTAGGTGAAATCATACCACCAATGTAACCATCTGAGTAAGCAATCCATACACGATATCTTACCTTTGTCCTTTAGTGTGATCCATGACAATACCTCATTGATGATATCTTGAGTTTGTACCATGATCTTCATCTGAATGAGTGCAGGAAACTGAACCTTCTTGAGAATCTGGAATACTTGAAATTGGTGCCACGGAGAAGCATTGCTTTAACAATATTTTTTTATTCATGCTTCTAGCATACTTAAGTATGGGACACCTCCATCATACAAGTCTTATAAGAAAAATTCTTCCTGAAATCCGCCCATAAATCCAAAACTGGGGAGGTTATTTGTAGAGTCGGATCTCGCAAATATTCATATGTGAGCCGCAACCTGTTTCAGCATTTACTCAAACATTTCCATGGGAATACAAGTACATTTATTATCCTTTTCACAATCATGTTAGTAACCCCAATAATTCTTGAAGTTTTGAAATCGTCAGCTATATAATTCATACCTTCATGCTTCAAATAAAAGGATAAACAATAAATATTATGGAGCTGAGGAATGAAAAACATACATGTCCACCTACCTGCCTCGATCTTGTTGAGATGTATCACTAAGGGCTTACCGATGTAGGGTAGAGTGGGCTAAACAACTTCGCCAACGCTTCTTGAGGAGTACAACTGATAGTGATAACCTAGGCTCATGACATGTTGAATATCTATGAAAGAATCCTCTATGTAACATGCTTCCCAGCTGTAGGAAGAGTATGACAAAGACATCATGGAAGAATCGCCAAAGATACGGGGCCCCAAATCTTTGAACTTTTCGTCATAATGGACCATCTGCATATGACAAATAGTTGCAAGGTCTGTCGATGTTTCATATTTAATTATAGTGGAAAAATGAATGAGCCATTTTTCATCATTAGCCTCATAAGGATAAGGAACAATCATATCTCGTTCCACGGGGTATTCATAAACCATGTCTTCATCAACCCTACTTAAGGTGACTGGAAGCTCTTCATCCCAAATAGTGTCGAATTCTAGCTTAACCTGAGTAAATTCATCAAGTTGTTCTTCCTTGCTGCAACTTATGGAGACAATGCTACCTGGTCTCGAGGAATCATAGAAAGGTGGACACATAAATGTCCAATAACCATCGTCCTCATAATTCTCGTTATTATGTTCCCAGAGATCTAGTACGTTAGAAGGAATTTATGTATGTTGGAAGGGATAACTCATCCTATATTTATTTTCTTCAACTCCTTCAACTAGGACTTATGGATCTTCGTATATAGGACCATCATCATATTCACCTGCTTTGGGAGCTTCATCTATCGTGTTTTATATATCATCAATTAGGCCTTGGACAATGGTTGCTTCGACCTGATCATTGTTTTGGGCCTCCTTACTGAACAAGTTCCTTGCATGCCTAACATGAGGTATCCACTCATCACGACGCTCTAAATCCCATTGGTTACAAAATGTTTCCACCAATTATGCAAAAGATGATATCGTTCCTTTATCTAGGCCCACAAACAAAGCAAGATCCTTTCCTCCCAGGTGAAGGACAAATGATCTCATGTAAACATCTTCTTCTTGTTTAATACCATATTCTGAATCCAATGTCATAAACCATTCCACATGATGTGCGGTATTATCATGTTCACCCTTGAAGGCATGCCAAAATACCTCTGGTAACTCATCTGAATATTTTGGGAAGTTTGATAAATCAAGAGGAGTGAAACCTATTTCCTTTTTGTACCAATCGAATTATTAGGTTCTTTAAACTCAATTGGAGGATGTTTGATTCCTTCTCTTGAATCATCTTGATTCTGGATATTTCCCAGAGTTTCTTCCCATATACCATCGATCATGGTCTTTCGTTCATGTTATTCGATATCATAATCTCAATGCACGTTGAATGCATTGATGAACTGCCTGAGTGAACAAAAAAATTTGCAAGGAAAACCGTCACACCAATTTCTAACATATAAGTTGCTTTCTAAGTGAAGAGATGGCACAAAAATCCTCATTTTGATGTCTTCATGTACGATGTTGCTTCCCTGGAGGAATTCCATGAACCTGCACATGTGTAGTTACATGGTACTTATACTACTGGAATAATGGGAAAAATTCCTTTCCGCCATCTTGAATGGCATACTTGTGTGGAAATCCTAGAATGCGCAAAAAATCCAATGTATCCATCCACATTTCGTAATTAAATTCCATCTCATCAAGCTTCCTCGTATTTGAAGAGCACTTCTTTATTTTTATTTGATTAGAGTCGCCGGGAAAGACCTAACACGTTAGTTAAAAAAATCTCACCAAACTAATAAACAAAAAAAGTGTGTACCTGATTGATGCGCTGGGATGAGTTCTTTGTGGAGTCGCCAGGTAAGCCTGTACGTTAGTCCTTTCAAAAATGTATGAAATATACAATTAGGACTTCAAGACTTACCAAAGTGTCGTTCTTGCCCGGATAAGTCACCTCAATGAATTTGAGGTCCCTAGCAAAGGTGCCAAAATGTTACCAGTTGAAATGGCAACCCAAGCCACTGGTAAGCATATAAGGGAGAAGCGACCACTATCACCTTAGTCACTAATCCCCAACTTCTTTAGAAGCATAAGCCTCCAATAGGAGAGCCTTGTTTGACCCTGAAAAGACACTGAGACAAGTTGTTCTCTTTCGAGGTTGTCAGAGATTAGTGCCTAATGGGGCTAAAGGATGAGTAAACGATGTAAGAAAACCAATCTATCAATGACTCAAAGGTAGAACGTAATTCATCAATAATGGAAAAACCTCTTGTAGCATTAATTATAACAACAACAACTACATATGTATGTCAATGTAAAGCAATATAAGTGGCATATGGTAATCATTGGTGCAGCATTAACCCATAAAGAATTATGGTAGCTTCACTCATCATCATTATCGCTAGAAAAGATCTTATCCCTTATTAACACTTCACTTTGTGAGTACTCCTTAGTGAGTGCAGTAGTATGTACAACAAGTGTCACCCCTCGTTATAAGTATCTCTAACATTGGTAATTGTCTAGGCATTCATTCTACTGTAAGAAATCATCACGTGCTTTTACCAAGTAACCATACCAAAAAGGCATACTGTGTGTATGTCAAAATCACTCCCAACAAGTGCATATATCTCTATACATTAGTATATTGTTATACCAGCAATAAAGTGTCAATAATATCCTTCATTAATCATAGGAGTATACGTACTCATTAGCATAAATAACCGCAGTGTGTATCAGAAGTATGTAAACATGGATACAATACCCAAGTACAAGCAACAACAATGTGTTTATACACATTTATCTAGTTATTGTGTTAAGTTTGAAACAATGTGTGTGAAAAACAATATATTCACATGTGCCTCCCTAAAATGGTGTTCCAAACAGAAGCTATAACATTATGCATCAATCATTCACTAAAATATTTATGATAGCATTGAAGTATCAATAGTATTAAGTACAAAATGTGATTGTTTAGAATAACTTTGCAACACTAACTGATGTTATGATGTTTTTTTTGTGCAGGTTGTGTGAATAACAAAATGTAGGGAAATCCACTTAATTGTTTTAAACCTAACAGTGTATATTATCGCGTACTATTACTAATCGTTTGTATTGTCGTTTTCTAGGTGTAAGGAGCAGTATTGAAGGGGAGGGTTTCCACTGTAAGGGAAGCCGTAAAGCAGGGTGAAATACTTCCAGTGAGGGGAAACCATGGGTGTAGGGAGGAGAAAGGTCAGGAAGGTTGCTATAGTAACTCAAGAAGAGAAGGGGAGGCTTCTATATAGCATCCGCAGGCACAAAGGTAAAGGAAACCACCCTAGACAATCCTAATAGGGAGGATCCAAGGGTAAGGGTTGGTAACAAAGGTAGAAGAGAGGGGGTAGTATTCTCAGGGAGTAGCAACAAGGAGTTATTGAGAGGTAGTGAGGGTGGAAACAAGTATTATATAGGGAATCAAAGGTGGAGAGGTTTCCAAACTGGAGTACCGAGGTGTAAAGAGAGCTTAGAAAAGGACTATGAGGGTAGATGAGTGACCAATGAGGGTTTGTGGGGGAAAAGGGATCTTAGGGCGACAATGATGAAGGTAGAAACAAGGGTTAGGAAGGGAAGTTCTTAGGTTAGCAAAGATATTGGAGGAAGTGGAAGAGAGTTTGGGGGATGATAGTACTAGAACATAAGCCCTAAACTAACCTACATTAACCAAAACTAACCCTAAACTAGTTCAAAACGAACTCTTAAACTAAACCAAAAACTAACCTAAGTAATTATCTTAACTAACCATAAATTACTCTAACATCTAAACCTAGACTAGGTTTGTAAGAGAAAATAGTGTGAGGACCCTGGGATACCCTTGCAAAATCCCTACCCAACCGAGGGATTCTTAGGAAGATGGCTAACCTAGTGAGAAAGGGTCCTAGGTTAAGCAACTAGCCTAGAAAAACTAAGGAGAAACCCTAGGGCACCCTTACAAGGAGATGTGACATTTTTTGATAAGGTGACAAGAAGGAAGGTAATGGACTATCCTGGGGAAAAGTGTAGGTCTAAGGCTACCATTAAGGCTCATACATGCACATCCATCAGCATCCAAACAAAAAGGTAATAAGCCTGAACTCCTTGTGCTTGTGTTCATCCAACAAATCGAAGCATCACCAAAGCAGAGATTCACCAAAGAATTACCAGAAAAATAGCTTGCATTAACCAAAAAACCTCCTCAAGAGGAGCACATCCATCCAAAGAAACCTTAATAAGGGTAAAACAAGTGCATAGTGTATTATCCCATGAGTTCTGTTTTTAAAATGAAAGTGAGGAGATCTATTTATATGATCTCACACTCACTTTTTACAATATATCCAGGCCTACATGACTTAAAATAAGTCAATTTGAAATTATAAAATGTCAACTGAAAATTAAAAGAAAATAATAATAAAATATGGCATAAGGTAGGATTAAGTTAGGCTACCTCGGGTATCTATATCCCCAGGTGCCAAAAGTTAAAACACGCTCAAATAAGCGAACCACTCTGAATGAAATCTTGGAGTGAGTCAAAGGGAGGGCGTTATACCCCTCTAACCCCTAGAATGTTGTAAAGTCCCTCAACGCCCTCCTCAAAACATTAAAATGTATGGCACGGAGGATGACTTCCTTCGAGGAGATAAGGCCATGGAGAGAAAGGACCCATTGATTGAAGGGCTAGTAGGGTGTCCAAAGTCATTGGGAATGAAGACAATCATCTTGTGGCTAAAATAGAGGCCACTGGAGCCCACAAACAGGATATGGAGCCATGTGACCTAGTGGTAAACCCTTAGGGGCCTTAGACACCAACCCAAAGGTTAAAACCCCTATAAAGGGAATTTAGCAGTGTCATTAATACATAGTACCCATAAAGGAGGACCAAAGGGCCTATCCATGACCACCATTTCTCAATAACACCCCTCCTGGTCGAAAAAGTGGCCCTCTCTCCTTGGGGTACACCTAAAGGTGTGTTGGGTATAGGTGCAATTTAACACTGGCTCCAACTGTGGGACGAGTGCTCTTCCTAGGAGTGCTCTAAAACCTATGAATCTACTGGTACCTGTAGACCTACACATATCAAATGTCCAAGATATTAAAATCATCTAAGGGAATACACTTGTGTCCTTCCTTGTTCGCTAAATGAGGTAAACAACCTAAGAACAATAAAAACTAACTAGACTATGAAAAGAAATCAAATGGAATGCATAGAAATATGCCTAATGAAACTAACCCTACCTAAACCTGGAAGTCAAAGTAGGCTAGGTGAAATCGTACCACCAGTGTAACCATCTGAGTAAACAATCCATACATGATATCTTACCTTTGTCCTTTAGTGTGATCCATGACAATACCTCGTTAATGATATGTTGAGTTTGTACTAGGATCTTCATCTGGATGAGTGCAAGAAACTGAACCTTCTTGAGAACCTGGAATAATTGAAATTTGTGACACGGAGCAGTATTGCTTTGACAAGATTTGTTGATCCATGCTTCTAGCGGACTTAAGTATGGGACACCTCCACCATACAAGTCTTCTAAGAAAAAAATATTCCTGGAATTTGCCCATAAATCTTGAACTTGGGAGGTTATTCGTAGAGTTGGATCTCACAAATATTCATATGTGATCCGCAACTTATTGCTGCATTTACTCAAACATTTATTTGGGCATACAAGTACATTTCTTATCCTTTTCACAATCATGTTAGTAACCCCAATCATTCTTGAAATTTTGAAATTGTCAGCTATATAATTCATACCTTCATGCTTCAAATAAAAGGATAAACAATAAATATTACCTGAGGAATGAAAATCACACTTATCCACCTACCTGCCTCGGTCTTGTTGAGACGTATCATTAAGGGCTCATCGATGTAGGGTAGAGTGGGTTGAACAACTTCGTCAACACTTCTTGAGGAGCACAATTGAGAGGGATAACCTAGGCTCATGAGATTTTGAATATCTGCCAAAGAATCCTCTATGTAATATGCTTCCCTGCTATAAGAATAATATGACAAAGACATCATGGAAGAATCACAAGACATACGGGGCCCCAAATATTCAAACTTTTCATCATAATGGACCATCTGCATATGACAACTATCTACAAGGTCTGGTGATATTTCATCTTCAATTATAGTGGAAAAAGGGTTGAGCCATTCTTCATCATTAACCTCATAAGGAGAAGGAAGAATCATATCTCGTTCCACAGGGTATTCATAAACCATGTCTTCATCATCCCGACTTAAGGTGATTGAAAGCTCTTCATCCCAAATAGTATCGAATTCTGGTTTAACCTAAGTAATTTCATAAAGTTGTTCTTCCTTGCTGCAACGTATGGAGACAATGCTTCCTGGTATTGAGGAATCATAGAAAGGTGGACCCATAAATTTCCAATAACCATCATCCTCAGAATTCTCGTTATCATGTTCCTAGAGATCTAGTATGTCCGAAGGAGTTCCTGTATGTTGGAAGGGAGAACTCATCCTATATTTATGTTCTTCAACTCCTTCAACTCAGAATTCTGGATCTTCATATATAGGAACATCATCATATTCACCTACTTGGGGAGCTTCATCCATCATGCTTGATATATCATCAATTAGGCCTTGGACAATGGTTGCTTTGACCTGATATTTGTTTTGGAATTCCTTACTGAACAAGTCCCTTGCATGCTTGCCATGAGGTATCCATTCATTACGGTGCTCTCAATCCCAGTAGTTATAGAATGTTTACACCAATTATGCAAAGGATGATATCGTTCCTTTATCTAGGCCCACAAACCAGGCAAGAGCCTTTCCTCCCAGGTGAAGGACTAATGATCGCATGTAAACATCTTATTCTTGTTTAATACCATATTTTGAATCCAAATTCATAAGCCATTCCACATGATGCATGACATTATCATGGTCACCCTTGAAGGCATGCCAAAATATCGTTGGTAACTCATTTGAATATTCTGGGAAGTCTAATAAATCAAGAGGAGTGAAACATATTTCCTTTTTTGTAGCAGTCATATTATCAGGGTATTTAAATTCAAATAGAGGATATTTGATTCCTTCTCTTAAATCATCTTGAGTCTGGATATTTCCCATTGTTTCTTCCCATATACCATCGATCATGGCATTTCTTTCATGTTCTTCGATACCGTAATCCCAATCCACGTTGAATGCATTGATGAACTGCTTGAGTGAAGAAAAAAAATTGTGGGGAAAACCCTCATACCAATTTCTGACAGATAAGTTTCCTTTTAGGTGAAGAGATAGCATAAATAGCCTCATTCTGATGTCTTCGTGTACGATGTTTCTTTCCCGAAGGAATTGCATGAATGCATGCACATGTGTTGTTGCATGTTATTTTACTATTGGAATAATGGGAAAAGTGTCTTTCTGCCATCTTGAATGGAATACTTGTGTGGAAATCCTGGAATGCATGAAAAAACCAATGTACCCATCCACAGTTCGTAATTAGATTCCGTCTCATCAAGCTTCCTTGTCTTTGAAGAGCACTTCACTATTTTTCTTTGATTGGAGTCACTAAGAAAGACTTGGCATGTTATTTAAACAAATATCACCAAAGTACTAAACAAAACAAGGGCGTACCTGATTGATGGGGTGGGCTAAGTTTGTTGTGGAGTCACCAGGTAATCCTGTAGGTTAGTCCTTTCAAAAATGTCTGCAATCATATACGATTAGGACTTCAAGACTTACCAAAGTGTCATTCTTTATTGGATAATTCACCTCAATGAATCTGAGGTCCCCAACAACAGCGCCAAAATGTTAATTTGTAATGGAAGCCCAAGCCACCGATAAGCATGTAAGGGAGAAGCGACCATTTTCACCTTAGTCACTAATCCCAAACTTATTCATAATCCTAAGCCTCCTAGGGGAGAGCCATGTTTGACCCTACAATGACACTAAGACAAAGTGTTCTCTTTCGAGGTTGTCATAGATTAGTGCCTAATGGGGTCTAAAGGATTAGTAAAGGATGTACGAAAACCAATCTATCAATGAAGCAAAGGTAGAATGTAATTCATCGATAATGGAAAAACCTCTTGTGGCACTAATTATAACAACATAAACTACATATGTATGCCTGTATAAAGCAATATAAGTGGCATATGGTAATCATTAGTGCAACATTAACCCATAAATAATTATGGTAGCTTCAGCCATCATCATTATCACTATAAATGATCATATCTCTTATTAAAACCTGACTTCATGTGTATGCCTTAATGAGTGTTGTAGTATGTACAACAAGTGTCACTCCTTCATTATAAGTATCTCTAACATTGGTAATTGTCTAGGCATTCATTCTAGTCTAAGAAAAAAGCACATGCTTTTACCAAGTAACCAAACCAAAAATGCAAACTGTGTGTATGTCTAAAATCAGTCCCAACAAATGCATATATTTCTGAACAATAGTATATTGTTATACTGGTAGTAAAATGTCAATAATATCCTTCATTAATCACAAGAGTATACGTACTCATTAGCATAAATAACCGCAGTGTGTATCAGTAGTATGTAAACATGGATACAATACCCAAGTACAAGCAACAAAAATGTGTTTATGCGCATTTATCTAATTATTGCATTAAGTCTGAAACAATGTGTGTGAAAAATAATATATTCACATGTCCCTCCCTAAAATGGTGTTCCAAACAATAGTTATGACATTACACATCAATCATTCACTCAAATATTTATGACACCATTGAAATAAATTTGGTGGCATGGAAGGTCGAAACAAACACTGAGTAGTCGGGACCAAGATTCGAGAGTATGTTCAAGACTAGTTGTTCATCCTTCTTTTCGATCCCACACTATTTTAGCTGCAAAACGAGGGCCTGAAACTTGGAAAAGTAGAGCTGCAATGATTCGAAGCTACTGGGACTCAAGGAGATCAATTCATTCTCAAGTTGATGTCCTCTAGTATCATCTGTCTTTCCGAAAAGCTCTTTAAGCTTCTCCTAAACCTCATTAGGTGATGTCAATGCATCAAGATGAAAGAGGAGGTCTCTAGAAATGATCAAACACAAAATACCATAGGCCTCATCCCTCCTGTTGTGCCATTTAATTTTCTCTCCAGCTACATTGGGCTCTGCCTTAGTTGCCATCATGACCATGTAGAAACCTTTCGCTCTCAACAATATCTCCATCTCAGCTTTCCATTCGAAGAAATTGAATGGAGTGAAGATGATCTTCTGAGATTGGTCCATAGCTCAGCAAATGTGCCCTCTAGTCGGCAGAATGCACTCCCAATAAAGATGTCGAATCTACAATAGCAATATGGAAGGAGAGAAATCGATCTACAAAGGCTCTGATACCATGTGGAAATTGGACCCAAGTGATAAAACAATTACACTCACAAAATTGTTAATCAAACATATAAAATTCACACCAAAGGAGATTGAAATTGTATTAATCTGTCACAATAATCTAGGGACTAAAACACAATCTCATAATAGATTTCAGACAATTAAGCATGAAAATGGCATAATAGTGTTGCAATAGGAGTAGCAGCTATGTATAATCAATAAATATTGAGTAATACAATACAATGATCATGAAAGGTGCATGAATGCCAAGACAATTTGAATTCCCAAGGAGGTCATTCGAATTGAATGAATTTGTGTAGCTTAACTAAATGTAAGCCACAGTAAACACACCTAGTTAACCCACTGATCAAGTCCAGATTGACTCAATTGAGTCCTAACTAAATTCGGAGTGCAATGGATGACCGAGTCTAACTGAAAGTAGCTTAGACACATGTCATTGCATGCCAACCAACAAGTGGTAGGGCATCATTAACTCCAATGAACCCCGATGAGGTTAACTGAAATCAAACTGGTCATCAGATTTGGTTGGAGGCTCCCTAGTTGACTCCATTTCATAAATATTAATAAAAATAATCAATATAATGAATGGAGGTGCCTTTACCACTTAGTTTAACTGATTGGAACAATCAGTTAGCAATTAGGTGCATTTATGACACTCAGATCACCCCCGAAATGCTCCCTGTTTGAAGGAGGAATCCCAGTAGCCTCCCAGAATGAAGGAGAAGGCTTAGTTGGCCTCCTTGACTGAAGGTAGGCATGGGTGTGCTCATGCTGATGTCATAGAGTGCTCATCTAATTCCGATTAAGTCAATAAAACTTAGGATAGTGGTTTAACAAGGCAAAATTGACCAAATTAAGTGTGCATGTTGGGTAAATGTCTCCAACATCCCCCCTTAAACTATACTAAGGAGAAGTAAAAATAAAGTGCATGAAATTCTAGGGCCCTGGAAACAAAGGCCATAGGTCACCCTGTACAATAATGAAACTCAAACAATGCTAAAAAAAAAATCTAAGTGAGGAAAGAGGGAAAACCCAGTGGGAAACCCCCCCCCCTCAAGCTGAACACTGAAAGTAGTATGATCACCCTGATGAACTCACCCCCAATAGTGAACGGAGATAAGTGAACTTATTTTATGAAAATCTCTTGGTGAAGATGTCTGCAATCTGCTCATCAGTAGGGAAGTATTGCAGAATGATGGTCTTGTCACTAATTCCCTGATATAGTGCGTGTGTATCTATACATGCTTGGTCCTCTGCCTGGTAATTGGATTTGTGGATATCTTAATAGCACTTTGATTGTTACAAAAGAGGATAGTGGACAAAGTACTACCAATATCAAACTCTGAAATAATTCCTTGCAACCAAGCAGCTTGGATGCAAGCATTCACCGCTCCTCGATACTCAGCCTTTGCTGAAGACAATGCTACAACGTCTTGATTTTTGCTAGAACAGAAAATGGGGCCACCACCAAACATGAAGACATATCCAAAAGTAGAATTCCAATCAATAGAATCATGCGCACAATCGGAATCTGTGTAACCAACCAACTCTAGGTCGGAGTCTGCAGCATAGTGAATGTCGTGGGTCCTAGTTCCCTGAATATACTCGAGGATCCTCTTGGCTGCATTCCAATGAAGATCATGAGGATTCTGCATGTATCTTGACACAAAATTCATGGCATAACGGATATCAAGCCAATAATGAGTCAAGTAGAGAAAGCTACCTATCAGCTGTCGATAAATAGTGCAGTCCATGGGAGGTGTGCTTTTTCCTTCTTCAAGGCTGATCCCTGAAAGGAAAAGGAATGTAGAAACCTTACATTCAGCCATGTTGAACTTCACTAACAGGTATGATATTTATTTTGACTGAGTGACAATTATCCCATCAATATTTTGCTCAATTTTGAGCCCCAGAAATTGCTTCAAGAGCCCCAAATCACTCATTTCAAATGCATTGTGGAAAATCGTTTTGATGACTAAAATAGGAGCAACTGTGCTACCTGCAATCAATAAGTAATCAACATATAAAAAATTAATAATAAAATGACCATCATACTTCTGTATATACACATTCGGATCTGATTTACACCTTTGGAAGTTTTGCGAGAGAAGGAAGGCATCCATCTTGGAATACCACTCTCTTAGGGCCTGTTTTAACCTGTATAGTGACTTCTTTAGTTTGCAAACCAAATATGGATCATAAATGTAGCCCTCAGGCTGCTTCATGTATATCTCCTCATGAATATCACCATGTAGAAAGTCATACTTAACATCCATATGATGCACTTACCAGTGCTTAGATGCAGAAATTGCCAAAACTAGGCGAATGGAGTCCATTTTTGCAACCGATGCAAAAGTCTCATGGTAGTCCACACCTTGGACCTGGGAGAAACCCTTTTCTACCATAATTTCCTTATATTTGTAGGTTTTTCCATCACCAGCAACATTAGTCTGAAACACCCACTTTCATTGAACCAATTTCCTCCCCAGAGGAAGAGAAACTAGCTCCCAAGTAGTGTTTTTCTGAAGAGAATTCATCTCTTCGTCCATGGCAGCTTGCCATCTTGAATCCTTCCAAGAATGGTAGTAAGACTTAGGATCTGAACTTATCATTAAATAAAAATATTCAGATAGCAAATAATCAGGACAAGAGAGCGCAATACCTGCTCTTTGGAAATCAGACTGGGTTCTCCTTGGATCATCCGGATTTCCAATGTTATCACCTGCGGAGGAGAGTGTCTGTCGGGCCCAAGTTGGGAGATGGTTTTGTACTTCAGGTTCTGATTCAGCATCTGATGTTTTTTCTTCACTAATATTATAAATTAGAGGATCCAAATCAATTTCATCACCCCCAATTCCATCATCCAAATACTCAGTAGAATAGGAAGGAAATTCAACAGTTTTCTCCTTCACTAGTTCTACCTCCTGAAGCGGTTCATCGAACATGAAATTCCTTTCATTGATGATATGTTTTGTTCTGATATAAAGTAGCTTGAAACCTTTAGATTCATCAGGATATACAATAAATAGACATTTTATTCTTTGCGGTTGCAAATCCCTCCTTTTATCAAGCGGAATTCGGGCCCATGCAGTGGACCCAAACACCCTCAGATTCTACACATCTGGCTTGAGTCCGAAATATGCTTCGAAAGGGGTATTCCCTTTCACGGATGAGTGTGGAACTCTATTCTAAATATATGCTATATAATTCATGGCTTCAGCCCACAAATTTGTAGCCAACTTCTTTGATTCCAGCATGCAAGTGGTCATGTCCTTGAGAGATCAATTCTTCCTCTCCGCTACATCATTCTGCTGGGGAGTGTAGGAGATTAGATGTTGGATCTGAATACCACTTTGGGAACATATATGCAGCAAATAATTAATGATATACTCCCTACCATTATCATATCTCAAAATCTTGATCTTTTTTCCAGATGCATTCTCAATCAAAGCCTTGAATTTTTCCAAGACTTTCGACTTCTTTTTGATAAAAAAAAAACCCACGTGTATCAGGAAAAGTCATCAATGAAAGTGAGAATGTAGCATGATCCATTCATGGATGTGGTAGGAATGGGTTTTATGATATCAGAATGTATCAGCCCCATGATGCATGATACTCGGCTTTTCTTCCCCTTATCAAACTTATGCTCAGGGTGCTTTCCAACAACACAACCCTTGCAAATTTCGATGGTAGCTTTGATGATCGGGAGGACTTCAACCATGGAATTATTTTGTAGTTACTGTAAGTACTTAAAGTTCAGGTGTCCAAACCTCTCATGCCATAGTATACTAACCTCATTTCCATGAGTCAACAATGCGGTGGGCTTTGCATCCGCCACAAAATGAGAGAACTCGTAGCCTTTTGCATGATGGTTTGCAAGGCCTTTTGCTACAAGTTTTTTGGATGCAAGTTATGTGATCTCTACATCATCTAGGCTAAAGGAGACTCTCTTGGGCACTCCCATATGTGTCATGTGATAAACACTTAGGAGGTTTGATGCAAGAGATGGTACACACATAACATTGGAAAAATAACCATTCTCAAGATTTACAGTACCTTATCCTTCAGATATGATTGTGGAATCATCTCCCATGTGGATGGAAATGGATTTTCCACTCTCCAAAGATAAGAGAGAGTCTCTTTTAGCCATCATGTGATTCAAAGCTCCAGAATCTATCAAAAGAGCTTTGGACTTCGAAGTGCTTGCCATGAGAGCATGACCTCTTTCATGTTGTGGTTCCCGATCTTGCTGATCTCTCCTCCGAAATATTTCCAGAAGATTGATGTGATTTTTCTCAAGAAGAGAAGTAGCTTCATCAAGTTTCTTTTTCATGCAGGCATGCTCAGGGTGGAATCCCTTCCCGCAGTATGAACACTTGACTTTTTCCTTTCCATGATGCCCTTTTCTTTTGTTCTTCTTCGAGCCAGAAGGCTCTTCATGCTGTTGGTTTTCAACTTTAGGCTTAGGAGCTTCAAATTTAGTTTTTGGGTTCTTCTGCTACTTTCCTTTACCCTTCAAATATTTGGGCCCCGAAGCATAGAGAGCTTGATCACGGGAGGATCTGATGATCCCCATCTAGACAAGCTTATCATGTTCACTTGTTAGGGACTCAATGAATCCATTGAGTGAAGGCATATTCCATCCATGGGTTGTGAGATTCCCAACACGGAATGTAGAGACAAACACTGAATAATCAGCTCCAAGTTTGGAGAGAATGGTGAGGATGAGTTGATCATCCTCCTTTTCCACCTTACACTGCTTCAACAGTAAGACAATGTGCTTGAACTTTGTGAAAAAATCATTTAAGGTCTTGAAATTGAAAGGTTGGAGAGACATCAACTCGTTTTCAAGCTGGTAAACTCTCAAATCATCCCGTTTTCCATACAAGGTGTCCAATTTGTCCGAAATTTCCTTTGGAGTCTTCAATCCCGAGAGATGGAAAAGAAGATCCCTGGAAATAGAGAGGCACAAGAATCTAAATGCTTCATCTTTCTTGTTCAAGAATATAGCTTTGTCTATCACATGAGTAGGCTCTTCTTCAGTGTCCATAGTGACCCGGTAGAGTCCTCTGGCATGTAGTTGGATCTCCATATCTTCTTTCCATGAATGGAAATTGAATGGATTCAAGAGTTCGACGAAAGAAGCCATCTCAAGTTGTTGTAGTGAATACTTTTCACCTGTTAAAACCTGCAAATCACAACAAAAGGGGAACCGTAAGGTCGAACAGCCTGCACATTTTAGGTTTTCATCACACCCATCATAGTTGATTAAGCAAGCTTGATCAATAATTCCTTAACTTGGGGTATTAAGTGGTAATCCTTTGTTTCTAGTGCAGTGCTAGAATTTTGAGCTTTGCTCAATTTTTCATGCAAGATCTGTCAAAAACCATGTTTTTCAGAGATCTGATCTTTGTCCCGTTGTGAGCTCTGATACTATATTAATCTGTCACAGTAATCTAGGGACTAAAACACAGTCTCATAAGAGATTTCAGACAATTAAGCATGAAAATGGCATAATGGTGCCGCAATAGGAGTAGCAGCTCTGTATAATCAATAAAGAATGAGTAATACAATACAATGATCATGCAAGGTGCATGAATTCCAAGACAACTCGAATTCCCAAGGAGGTCATTAGAATTGAATGAATGGGTGTAGCTTAACTGAATGTAAGCCACAGTAAACACACATAGTTAACTCGTTGATCAAGTCCATATTGACTCAACTGAGTCCTAACTGAATTCAGAGTGCAATGGATGGTTGAGTCTAACTAAAAGTAGCTCAGACACATGTCATTGCATTCCAACCAACAAGTGGTAGTGCATCATTAACTCCAATGAACCCTGATGAGGTTAACTGAAGTCAAACTGGTCATTAGAGGTGGTTGGAGGTTCCCTAGTTGACTCCAGTTCAGAAATATTAATAAAAATAATCAATATAATGAATGGAGGCACCTTCACCACTTAGCTTAATTGATTGTAACAATCAGTTAGCAATTAGGTGCACTTATGACACTCAAATCACCCCTGAAATGCTCCCTGTTTGAAGGAGGAAGCCTAGTTAGCCTCCTTGAATGAAGGAGAAGGCTTAGTTGGCCTCCTTGACTGATGGTAGGCGTGGGTGTGCTCATGCTAATGTCATAGTGTTCTCATCTGATTCTGATTAATTCAATAAAACTTAGGATAGTGGTTTAACAAGGCCAAATTGACCAAATTAAGTGTGCATGTTGGGTAAATGTCTCCAACAAATTGGAGCATAACACTAAAAGAAGGCTTACCAAAACTAGTCAAAACCCCCATAGGTGCAAAAATCTCTTTCCAGATATATGAAGATGCTCACGAATTGGATAAAACAAGTGGGAAGATAATAAGTGATGGAAAGACAACTCCTTCATGCTTTTTTCTGGAGAAAAGGAAGGAGGATGATGTGGGAAAAAAACAAGGCAGTTACACCTAGACTAGCTTTTCCCTTTTGCCTTAAAACTGCTATAAAACAAGGCAGCTTTTAGAAAAAGCAGAACTGCACTTTTAGGAACCATGAATAAGAGAAGACTTTCTAAAATGGTTTATAGGATAATTCCAAAGTGCTCCATGACCCATTTGTAGCATGTGTTGAGTTCTAGGTGCATGTGGAAGGCAATTGACATAGTATGGAATCTAGGAATAAGACAAAAATGATTAATTGACGTCAAATATGGGTAACTATGGGTTGATTATTCTAACAACAAATACACATGTTAACCCCATACTACTAACCCTACCAAAGTAGGGATGGACATGTGCATTTATACACACCTTCACCGTTTTCCCTCAGAATGTAGCGCACAAATACTTCACCCCTACCAGCCACCCTTGTAAAGGTGAAGGGCATTGAGCGCATTTGTGTTCATTCCTGCTACCCAACCTCAGCTAGAGGTGGTGGGAGGGTGAAGGTCTACACCAGTGTTACCAACATCGGCTGAGAAATCATCGATGTCTGAAAATATGCGATATTTTTGGTCAGGTGATTTTTATCCAAAAAATCGCTGAAGAAATTGGCTTGATGTTGCTAAAAAATCGTTAATTTTCCCTGAGAAATTGCAAGTTGATGCAAAAAATAGGTCGCGTGGGACAGGGAAAAAAAAGGATAGGTTTAAGTCAAAATTTTCACTTTTTGTTGCTCATTTGCACTCTAACAACGATTGAGAGGGCAAGTGAAGAGACCAACAACGAATTTAGGCAACATTTTCTTCGCCATCAAGCATCAAATTGAAGATTGGATCTTGTCATTTGGGGTTTTTTTACACAATTATCACAACTAAAAGTAAGTAAAAAGTTTCCATGTCATTTCTCACTTTTCCAAGAGGGATTCTTGTTGATTTACATTGCCAATTAATTCTTCATCTTCAAAATCAATTTTTATAGGGTTTTAAGCAAATTTTTTGCAACAATTATGTATTTTGCATGCCAAAAAACAATTTTGTGCTTTTTTCCTTTCCTTAGATCCTTATAAATCCTCATAAAAGTGTCTATTTAATTTCCCTCATCAAATTAGTATTTGAATGCTCAATATATCTTGGAATTCTTCTTATGTTTTACATTTCCATCAATCACATATGCTTAAAAACATTTTTTTTCTTGCCTTTGGTTCAAACTTCAAGTTCAAAGTATCAAGCTTCATTTTGTCCGTATACAAGATGCTGAAGGTTTTGGATCCATTTTGGGAGTGGGGCACACCTGTTGACCCAATCAATCGACAAATTCTCACTTGCAATCTATGTGGGAAAAGAATGGCAGGTGGGATAAGTAGGATGAAATACCACCTTGCACAAATAGTAAGGAATTATGTGGGTTCTTGCAACCAAACAACCCTGGAACTCATTGCTAAGATCACACAAGCGATTGAGGGCACTGGGCTAAGGAAAAAATACAAGGAGGCTATGAGGAATCAAATTGCTTCAAGATCCGGGTCTGCAGCAAGAGTAAGAGCAAGTGGGAAAAGCCCAGATTCTGATACCCACTCCACACAACAGTCCACATCGCCTTTCATTATATCTCCAAGATGCAAACCTGGTGGACAACCTTCTATAAGGTCCATGGTGAAAGTAGAGGAAAAAGTAGACGCAAACAAACTTATTGGTCGATGCTTTCTGTGGAGTGCTATTCCATTTAACTTTGCAAATAAGCCATTTTATGTGTCCATGTTTGAGGTGGCTGCTATAGTTGGACTGGGGTTTAAGCCCCCTAGTTATGAGGAGTTAATAGGGCCCATCCTTCAAGATTAAATGGTCGATTGCACTCACATATTGGATGAACTTTGAAAATCATGGGACTTAACAGAATGTAGTGTGATGTTAATTGGTTGGATCGATATGAGGGGCAAGACACTTCTCAACTTCTTGGTTCATTTCCCCAGGGGGACTATGTTCATGAGATTCGTGGATGCATCTTCACATATCAAAGATGTGGCTTTACTATGTGGCTTGTTGGATGAGTTCATCCAGGAGATTGGGATGCAGCATGTTGTCGAAGTGATAACGGACAACAATGCGAACTATGTGGCTGCCAGTAGGATGCTCATGGCCAAGTATCCTACACTATTATGGACTTCTTGTGCTGCCCATTTCCTTGATTCAATGTTAGAGGATTTAGGAAAGATTGATTGGATCAAGGATACTATTGATTCAACATAGAGTATCAAAAAATTCATACACAACCATGCAATGATGCTTAGCTTTATGAGAAGGTTCACAGGTGACAAAGAGTTGGTGTGTCCTGCCATCACATGCTTTGCCACTAGATTTATTTCTCTTTAGTCTCTACTGAGTTCTATGTGGGACTTGGGGATGTTCGTTTCGATTCAGTGGCGTGCTTTATCATTTAGCACTAAACCAAAGGGGCAAGACACATTCAGGCTAGTTGCATATGATGAGAGGTTTTGGGGTGCAGTGAAGGAGGTGTGCACCGTCACCGAACCTTTGGTAAGGTTTCTCCACTTGGTTGATGGAAATAACCCCGTAATGGGATACATATATGAGGCCATTGATAGGGCCAAAGAATCCATCTGTGCTTATTATGAGGACAAGGGAGATCAGGGACATGAGAGATAACAGATGATATGGGCGGTGATTGATGCACAATGTAACCACACACTCCATCACCCCATTCATGTTGCATGGTTATAACTCAACCCTGCATTTGCTTACTCCTATCGCTTTAGATTTGATGGAGAGGTTATGTTTGGATTCTATGAGTGTGTCTAGAAGATGGTACCTAGTGCAACTGAGCGTACACAACTTTCCCAAGAGTTGGTAATGTATAAGAAAGCCACATGATTATTTGGGTTTGATATAGCAATAAATGTCAAGACCAACCTGATGCCAAGTAAGCTTCACCTAGTTTCAACTTTCAACTTTAAAATTTTATTTTTCATCTTTCATTTTCTCTTTATAATTGTTTGTTTTAAATTTTATTGTCGTTTCTCATGTTTATTAACTTAATTTTATTCATAATTTCATTGTAGATACCTGGTGGGAGAACTATGGTGGTTGCATACCTATTCTACAGAGGCTTTCCATTCGAGTGCTCATCCAGACATATAGCTCTTCCAGTTGCGAGCACAACTGGAGTGTATTTGAAAAAGTACACTCCAAAAAGAACATTAGGTTAGAGAATTTCAAATTCATTATATAATATAAATTATTAAATTCTAATTTATAGATTTATGCCACTTTACCTTCTAATTTATGTATTATAATTTATAAATTCTGAATTTAATATTTAATATTTATGATCCTCCTACATGTTGGATACTCAACGCCTTAATGATTTCATATGCGTCCACTACAATCTCAGGTTGTGGGTGAAGCAGTATGAGAGAAAAGTTGATGCAATGACCATTTCATTGGATGAGATTGACACCACTGCTGCATGGAGGGCAGAGTGTGAGGAGCCTATTATGGAGGTATCCCTTGATCATCTAGAGAACAATCATGATACTGATAGTGATCATGGTGATGATATTCATATAGAGGCTTTGGATGAGCATGTTCCAGTTCCATAGGATTTTCACACCGAGTCTTGGACTGTGCCACAATCAGAGTTAGAGGGAGATAGACCCAGTGGTAGCACTAGTACTGGTAGAGGAGCAGGACTACCTCCTTGACCTTCTCATTCTCCAGGACATCAGTTTCAGCCACCTTCTCCAATTTCTAGAGGACATCATTTTGCAGATTCTTCTAGAGGACATCAGAGTCCAGTACGAGGCCCACAAGCCTCAAGGGAACCCCTCTCTGCAACGATCAGAAATCACTGAACTATAGCAGAAACCAAGGGGAAAAAATGGGAAATGTGGTGGTTTTAAGTTTAGAACATGTGGTAGGTTTCTATTCGCCTAAGGGACTACCATGCTATAGTCTTTTAAAACCCAACTTTAGAGAGAAAATTTTTTGACAACGTAAATAAAAATCCCCATAAGCATGTATTGTACCAAAAGCAATCCGAGCATTTTCTCTGAATTCTACATAATGCAAGAGTCCTCAGATTTGCAAACAACCCTCTTTGACATACGGTCCACTCTGGCATTTAGTTGTCTAAGGATGTGTTTGTAGGTGACAAACTAAAAGGAGATTGACAACTCACATATCATGCATTTCCAATCTTCAAGTGCAATAGCTTGTAGAATTGAACAAACTAAAGCCCATTCTATGATAGCCAACGATTCTCCCAAAATTTGTAACCTTATTTAAATATAAAAATAACGTAACATATAGATTTAAAATAAAATAAATATTTTTAATTAATTATTGAATTTTTTATATTACATAGTTTTTTTCCAAAGAAAAAATCTGTAATGTTATCAAATAAGATAAAATTGCATGCTAAAGATATGCTTCATAGCATATTTGGAGCCAAAGTATCATGACATAGCAAGGTTCTTTTAATTGTTTAGAGAATGCAAAAAAGTGTTGATTGTGTATGGGTTGAAACATGATGACTGTTGTTGAGTACATTTCATTTTCTGTGCATAGATCCAAAAACCTATTGAAGGTCTGACAAAACAAAAAAACAAAAACATGCAATATGACTGAGTGTTGGTCTGATGATCGAACAATCAAGCAGTGTGTTGAGTATGTCCTTCTATGAAGGGTCTATGGTAATATTTTTGAAGATTTGTGTTGTTCCTTTTTTAGATATTCCATTGCTCTAGTGCCATGAGAACACCTTCCTTAGAAAGTGCATCAGCTTATGTGTTTCTTTCCCAGTAAACATGTTGACATGAGAAAAAAGAGAACTTGGCTTTGATATTTTGAATTTATGCCAGAAGAGGCACTAGTTGGAAGTTGTGACACCATTGAATCTCATTCACTTAATTTATGACCAACATAGAATCTCTAAAGATTTGGATCACACTATAGCCATTCTCTAAAGGAAAAAGGAGGAGCAATTTTAAAGAAAGAAGCTCAACATTATTATTTGTACCATGATCCAGGCCCCCTTTTAGCTTAAAAGATGTAGAATCATATAAGAATAAGGTGCTTCCACCTCCACAAATGGAGGGGGTACCTTGGGCTGTGCCATCGAAATAACCCGAGGGAATCTGTTTATTTATAGTTTCTTCCACTACAATCCTAATCGCGTGCTCATCTTTTTCTTGTGGAAAATGAGAAAGAATTACCATAGCTTTGGTAGCAACAGAATTTGGGATGCTAACTTTATCTTGAAATATTGACTAGTTACATGCCAACCAAATGCCCCTCCAAATTATAAGTGGCATGAATTTAAACTTTTTATAGTCCCTTTTTTGAATCTATGCCTGAAAATTGTTGTCTATGTGGTCCCCTTGCTGAGCTTATTTCCAATGAGCGAATTGCATTCTTGCCAAATAGATTTCGTAAAGGGGCATTTTACGAATAAGTGTAAGATAGTCTTAGTATATTTTTTGAACAGTGGGCACCAAATGGGGCCTTCAAATCTTTGTTTGTGTAGGATCTCCCAAGTTGGATCCTTTTCTTCTAAAATACACCACATAAAGAGCTTTGATTTGGATGGGAATTTCAGTTTCCATAAACTCCTCTACCACCATATAAGGTCCTTGTTAATTAGATTGGATATGAGTTTCAAATATCATTTTTTTGGAGAGTAAGAGATGTGAGCATCAACATTCCATATTAGTTCATCTTCCCTATCAACAATCTTGATGTGACCCCTTCTTAGAGCTGTGATATATGCGATCCATTCTCCAACATTTTCATGATCAAGTTTTAGATGTTTGGGACTAATCCATCCTTGAATCCATGTTGGTATAAACCACCCAACAAATCCCCGTCAATAGGGGTTCCCACTCTGTCGACACCCAACTTGCGCGATCTCCCTGAGCACCGGCCCAGACAGGTTTTACCTCGCCCAACAACACCCGCGGAGCGGATGAAGGCTCACCCGAGATGTTCAAGAGAGAGCTGTCAAAACCAAGTTTCCGCAATATAGAGGAGGATTAGGGCATCAAAAATTCATCAAATCGATTACCAGATCTGATCATCAATTATTTTGACTTGTTGAAAGTTCCTCTCGCGCAACTCCTGTTGCCAAAAACTAGATTATTGGAGCATAATGGTCACCTGCCATATTGACTCGAAACAGCTGCGTATCCGACAATCCGTCGTCAATATTGGTGAGTTGTTCTCCTGTCTCAATTTGTGACAAATGATCAGGACCAACATTTAGGCATCCTGGATTCACAATTATCTCGAAATAAAACTCCTGAAATATAAGTAGCCAACGATATATCTTCCCCCCAACATAGGCTTATTAACCAGATATTTCAAATCTGAATGGTCGGTAAACATTTTGAAATGACCACCCAAGAGATAATGCCTGAACTTCTATAGTGCATAGACCACTGCTAAACCTTCTCTTTCTCTCAGCAAAGGACAACTTTCTACTAGCGAAAGCAACCGGGTGATCTAGATCTCCCTCACCTGGTTGCGCGAGGACTACTCCCAGCGCAATGGATGATGCATTCACATGGACGTGAAACTCCTTGCTCCAATCTCGAAACACAAGTTTGGGTGTTCAAGCGATCTTAGCCTTCAGTGTGCCAAAGCTTCCTTGGCACTCTTGGCTCCATAGAAATGTGGCATCCTTCTTTAATAGCTTCTCCATGGGGGTAGTAATCGCAGCGTAACCTTTGATGAACTTGCGATAGTACCCTATGTGGCCCAGCGTCGCTCTGACCATCTTCACATTTGTAGGTGGTTGTAAGCTCAGAATGAGTGCAATCTTCACTGGATCGACCAAAATTCCTTGCTTACAAACAATATGGACTAACATCATCCCAAATGGTGCACGAATTTGAATTCAATGCGATCTGATGCTATCAACACATTTCCAGCATCAATCGCAGGTTTGCTAAGTGATCTGTAATCAGATCGTAGATTGTCCAATCATCCATATATACCTGCAGGATTTTTTAAATGAAATATTTGAATGCAGTGACAACAATCCGAGAGAATATCACAGGTGCATTATTCAACCCAAAGGGCATCACTGTGTATTGAAAGAAACCCCATTCAGTGACGGATGTCATTTTATGTCGATCTTCCTTTGCAATTCTTATCTGGTGATAACCAGAAAATCCATCTGTAAAAGAGTACATTTCCTGGTTGCCTACTCCTTCAAGAACCTCATATGTGAATGGTGTCAGAAAAGGATCGTGCCTACAGGCATCATTCAATTTTCTTAGATCAACGCAGATTCACACTTCACCAATTTTCTTGTCTTGGACCACCATAGGACTTATCCAATCTGATTCTTCTACCGGTTCTATGATGCCAACATCCAACATCCTGTCGAGCTCTACCTTGACTCTCTCTTTGTATCACAAATTAAGGCGATATGGCCTTTGCCTCACTAGTTTTGCATCCGGCTTTAGTGGAATTTTCATTTCCCCCAAGTCACCTAGTATCCCTTTCATCTTTGAGAACTTTGTTGGAAATAGATCTTGAAATTCATGCAGAAGATCCGTGATCTTGGCCATTATTTCTTCATCCCAATAGTCCCCAACATTTGCAAATTTTGGGTTCTCCTCTGACCCAATGTTGAATTTTCTTATCTTCAATGGCTGGTCCATGGGATCAATCGGTATATCTAGCACTGCAACATCCCTACTTCCTTTAGATTCTAGAATATTGATATTTCATAGCTCATCAACATATTTAGGTCCACCAGATAGGTTATAACAATGCATCATTGACTGCATATGGCACTGCGAGTGCAGATCTACTGGATATGCAACCGGTACAACCTTCAATACCACGTCGTGGATGATCTGAAGTGTGTTGTGGACATTGGTATTGGCATCCTTGAAACTAAAGTTCTAAGTGAAGTAAACTTTCAACTCCTCCCACGTGGTTATTGTTCTAAGTAGGTCTACTGATACATACCACGATCTCAGCATTTCATACAAGGTGTGAACAAAGGCATGGACCCATTCATCCTTGGGTCGCGATGCCCACAAATCCTGATATTCCATGAGATGATCGGTGGGGTCATTCTACCAATCATATCTCCTAGTGTGATATATCTTCGTATCACCGAAGCACACTGTCATCAACCGTCGACACTGTGCCCATTCATGAATTGTGTTCTTGTGATTCGCCCACTAGTGTGTTGGACTGGCCTTCAATGCTTCCTCCAGCGCCAACAATCGTTGTGGTTCAGATACCTTCTCTTCAAACTCTTGAAGAAACCCAGATAATTCTGGAATTCCTTCATATACCGACAATTCAACAATCTCAATAGCGACGCAATGTAGTGACTGTGTGACCAAATCACACTTTCTAAACGATACTTCATGCATCCGATTTTGCCAATTTTCCAGTGCATCATCAGAATCAGAGGACGCGGAGCTAGTGTTGTGCCATTCAAGTTCTCCATCAGAAGTAGGGTGGATGTAATCTTTGGAGATGTTGTAAGCATGATCCCAGCCCCTACTGACTTCATCTTTCACATGTTCAATATACCTTTGTCCCTCATTAGGTTCCATGAGAGCGATGACTATGATATCTTGGTTCTCAAATGTCATCATCCACTTTTTAAATTTAATAACTGTCATACTATCATTGGCCCATCCAATCCCTAGTAGCACAGGATAAGAACCCCCCCCCTATAAACGAATTTGATGACATCAAAATCAATGTATGTTTTCATACCTTCGAAATGCACAACCAGGTTCAAGACACGGCTGATTGGCTGTACTTTGGCCTGATTCACTAATCATAGCTACACAGGGGACCATCCCAGTGTTGGCTTTCCCATATTCTACCAATTCTACTTTGTCAAGATACACATCTGACCCGAGATCCAGAATGAATGAATCGACTTCATAGTCCCCAATCTAGATGTTCATTCGCATCTCCTTGCCCGTCTTTTTCTTGTGTAGAGAATTCATCGCGGAGTCCTTCAGCCCCTTACCACGGTGATGCAATAGCTTCTAAATTTCAACAAGAGCATCGATATCTCTTGCTAGTGACAAGAAACTCTTAAAAAATAGTTGCAAGGTACCATGCTGCCACGATGGTCCTGCCTCTATTGAGGAATCAAAAGCAGAAGGCATTTCAACAATAGGTTTCTTACCCGGATTTCTACGGATTACATCCCTCGCCTCAAAAAATGTATATCTCTTAGTTGTGATATCAAACACCTCCTTTTTCTTTCCAGCTAATTGGACTTATGGACAGGGTCCATATTCCCCAGTCGTCGCACCTCTGCGGGTGACAATAGCAACATTGACACCCTTCGTTCTGGGCTTTGTTAGAATCGTTACAATCGTTGACCCTTGATTTTAATTCTGAGCCTGGTTTAATGGTGGATTTTATTTTAGTGGCAGGTTCATGGGATTATTGACATTCTGATTCTTTAGTGGAACTTGAGTCTAAGCCTGATTCAGTAATTGCTGCTGGTTTTGCATTTGATTTTGGTTTTGTGACTGGGTTCGATTCTGCAACTGAGGAATATTCCCAGCCTGCCATTTTGCAATTAGCTGAGGGAAATTATCAATAGTATGATCACTTGTCATGCAATAGATACACTGCAAATGAGGAAAATCTCTCTGGTAGTGTCCAAATACCCCATAGTTGTAACACTCGATTTATGCGCGACCTCGTCCTCCTCGACCGAAACCTCCTCCTCTTCCTCGAAATCCTCCTTGTTGCTAGTACTGCGGTTGAGCCACTTGCTGCTACGGGGGATTCAGCTGCTGCTGAACGTAGTGCACTGCTTGAACATACTGCGGCTGTGGCTGAGCCATCGGCATCTGGTTATACTATGCTTGAGGTGAAAATTGCGATTGTGGCGGAAACTGTGTTTGCGGCACAAACTGCGGCTATGACTGCGATGGAATAAATTGCAACTACGACAGTGGTGTGTACTACACTTGAGGTGGGGGTTGCACCAACTACAGCTGCGATTGTTATACTGTGTGAGGATCTTCACCTTTTACAAAATATGAATCATATGTCCTTTCCTGGAGCAGGTGCAACAGCCTTTATCTTCATGCCCGACCTAGCGATAAAAAGTGCAATATAAGCTCAATGGCTTCGTACCCATCTTCTGCATGTAGGTATAGTGTTCGTGTCGATGCCCATATACTTGACATATGTGACACCATGGCACACTGCTGCAACTCAAGGGGTTCGACGCTCCTAAGAGCAGATAATTTCAGAAAGTAGGGCAAGTATCTTTGGTGTGCCCATCTACGTGACACCGTATGCACCCTAGGTCTTTGCGATGCTCTTTCACCTTCTTGATTTGATTCATGTTGACTATTGTCTCTCCAATAGGTGAAGCTTCTAGCTTCATTGCAATCTCCAGAGCCTCGCTCTATGTCACAATCTTCAGCTACATCAATGGGTGTCGAATACGAGGGACCAGTGTTGTGATAAACCATTCATTGTGTTGGATGTCGCTCATATCAAAACTGACTCGTGCCATTAGTGTCTTAAATTGTTGATCAAAGTCCCAAACACTCTCTTTGGGAAATTGATTGATTTCCTTCAATTTCGTAATATACTGTGCTTCAAATTTTGGTTTCTTGAATTCTTCAAGCAGCCCCTTCTGGATTTCATCTAATGTTTTTGCAGCAGTCCCTTGTGGAACTTGTATAAATCTCATATACCAATCAAGCGCACGACCCCAGAGGGTGGTCGCTAATTGGCCTTTTTGTACATCATCATCTGTGGTCTGTCAGGCAGTACAGACTGCCTCACATAAAGACCTATATTGGTCGGGATCATCAGTCCCGTTTCCATGGAACATCAGTAACTTCATATCGTCGCCCGCCATTCTGGTCCTCCTTCCTACAGATGTTGTTCTACTGCTAGAATGTTGCTATCACGTTGGACAAGTCGACATAGATCATGTGTGTCTTCCTGACTGTGGAGTAATGCGTGGACGTGTGGATATGTTGTTGCTCGGGTTTGAGCCTATCGTTATCCTGGGTGTAGCCTGGGTCTGGTCGTCCTCTTCGTCGATGTAGGGTCGCTTCTTCCCATGTGGTCTTCCCTCATGAGCTCGCAGTTCGATCGCAGCAGGACCTTCCCGATTCCTATGCCTCTTCTCTAGTCGAAACCTTGCTCCTCCCCTTGTAAGACCACTCTCTTCCTCGGATTCCCTCATAGTCTCATAGAAACTTGCACCCATCTTCCCATTCGTCGTCCCCCTTTTGTCGCAATGTCCACAGCCTCCACACACCATAGTTCCACTACTCAAGGTGCATTTTCAATATGCCCTTTTCACAAATGAGCATCTTAATTGAAAATTTTATAGACAGTAAGAACCTACCTCGTGGTCCATTGAATAATTCCCTTTCTTGTATAGAGAATTCACCGCGGAGTCCTTCAGCCCCTTACCTCATGTTCAGGCCCGGAAAATCCCAGGTAACAATAGTAGGGATTCTCCCCAATAAACGTTCCCAAATAGCTCATTATTGTTTGATATGGGGAATCCATCTGGTTTATGGTCTAACTACCGAAGTTCAAGTAACGGTTTAAGCTTGCTTTTACCGATTGCGGCCTGGTCCACCGTTTAAGTGTATTTTTTTAGTTTTATTTTGTATATGATGTGCAAGTGCCTATTCTAAGTGCAAACGATAGAGACAACAAAGAGTTCATAATGTGATGCTCAGGTTCTTACCTCTCGTCTTATTACCCCTTTTGCTTCAAAATTATAAATAAATAACAACTATGCTAAAATAACTAATTCTATCTAACCTATCCCTAGGGAGCAAGATTGTATTTAATGTTGAGTAATGTACTGTAAAACATGCATTAAGAATATTACAGATAGTTGTTCATAATTCAGAATACATGAATACATGTAGAAAGATAAACATAGAGGTATCTCATTCTTGATTAAAACATTCATTACTCAATACACTGCATAAGTTTCATAAAAATAACAGAAAATCATTCATAACATGGAAGTAATTCAAAAGTCAGAATGATCTCATAGTTCATAGAATAATCTGAAACAAAAATAATTCGACATTCAACCAATCTACAGCATGCATGTGAAACTTCACAACTCCTTTTCCAGCAGAAAATATGGCTTTATTGATTATAAAAGGAAATAATTCTTCTTACAATAAACTTCACAATAGATAGCATGGAAAATCCCCTTCTTCATCGACTCGATCTATACTTATACAATTTGAAATGTCTTTTGGTCTTCCTGCTCTTTGGGCTTCCCTTACAAATCGGTTACAAAAACGACTTTGTCTCCTACTGAGCTCGCTAATTTTGACAAAAATATAAATATTACAAAATATGTGTCAATAAAACAAACATTCTAAATGGGCCCGACCACCTCATTATAAACAGCTTCCATGTGTAGGCATCTCTCACTATTGTCTCAAACTCCGTTGGCTCTAGAAATCTAATAGTGACCACATGCTTGGAAACTTGAGATTTAATATTAGCCATCCTCGCTGGATTCAACCGAAGTTGATATTCTAATAGATGGTTGTTTGGTGCTGGCTGGGCTATTATATTCTTAAGCACTCTCTCATCGAAACTTTTGATTAGCTGAATGCCCAGCTTATCCTCCTGCCATCTAGCATGCAATTGTTTCAAGTGCCCTTCATGCTCTGGTAATTCATCCAACCTCTTCTTGGCAGATGTTTGGTGGTGGTTGTAATTTGTAAGCACCTTTCTATAGAACTCTGTGCAAACGCCTTTAGTTCTCTGGGCTACCCTTATCAGTTCTTTAGTAGCTTTATTCCCAAATTCTATCATCTCATATTACAGCTTCACTCTCTCGGAGTCTTTAATCGGTGCATTTGCTGGAGGTTCCTTGGTTGTTTACAACCAAGTCAAACACCCTTGAAGGATTTCCAGGACATCTTGGGTCTTGTCTTTAAATTGAGAAGCTATACCTGAAATCTCTTTCAACCTAGCTTCCACTTGTCAGACCTTCAACACCTCATTTTCTATCTGGAGCTGCATCTGATAAATTTTATTTTCAACCATGAGGGAATGCTTTGTCAAAGGCTATATATCTATTCTTTACTAATTTTCCATCTTTAACAAAACCTCCAATGAAGTCTTTTGTGCCTCCAATGCTGCCACCTATGTTTCATATTGTTCTTCCTTCTGCTCAGCAATAGCCTTCTGCAATTCTAATTCTGCAACCTTATTTTCCAAATATCCTTTCTCTTTACTTAAATCTTCATTGGATAACTTTAAACTGTTCCGCTCGTCTTCTAAAATTTGGTGTCCATGTTGAAGCCTCTCAAAATTTGATAAGGTAGCTTCATATTTTCTTTTTGATTCTCGGCCTACCCTTTCTTCCTTCCTCAAAACTTCTTTCATTTCGGCCATCTTCCCCTTATACTATTCAATGGTTTCTGTAAGCTTGTCGATATTGTGAGCATTTGTAATGCCCATAGAATCCAATTGCTTTGGGTGTTCTTCTACATTATTCATGACTGTCCTCTCTATTACTGTGGTCACTGGTGGTTGAGTCCCTACCCTCAAGGTTTTCTCTGTCCTCCACGTAATGGATTTTGTTTTAGGATCGAAACGAATATCTTCTAAGCATGCCACATTGTATTGTTTATATGGGGTAAATGGTATTATCCCCATTTCAACTATGGGGACATGACACCTGGTAAGGATGCTGGTGGATGTGGATGAAGGATTCTCTCGATTATCCGGAACAGGGATTTGCTCCTAACCTCCACCACCTACAACTTCTTCATTTTCCTAGTTTTTCCCCTCTATAATCCCTTATGTATCTTTTATTCCTTGCTCAGGGTTTGCAGCTTCTTGAGCAATGGATTTTTTTTCACTCTGCAAGTTTATCCAAAACAGATTTTGCATTCTTTTTCTTAACAACTTCTAAGTTTATCCCTCTGTGCTTCCTCTACCAACAACTTCTTTGCTCCTTCTTCAATCCTGCGAGCACTTTCTTCTTGGGCCTTCTTTGCAGCTTCTTCTTCTCCTTTATTTGGTTTTGGATTGTTGCTGCGACTTCCCTTGACCCCGGATGCCTTTCCCTTCAACTGCTTGCTCACAGCTTCCATGCTGTAGACATTCCTGAACACTTGGTCCTCTTTATCTATATAGTCTGTATATTTGAAATTTACCTTGTGAACGGCCTTATAAGCTGCCACCTATCATTGTGAATCATTTCGGTGGAATATTTTCTCTCCAAAATGAAAATTCTCCAGTTCTTTGATGAACTCTGGAGCACTCTTGACCTTGTTGAATTTGTAGCTCCCTACATAGAAAGGTACTGATGGGAATACAACTTTCTTTATATCAAACAAATGATTTCCAAAACCATCCGGAAATACTTGTCTAACTGCCTCCTTGTGTACTATGTAATCAGTTACATTGGACAACAGTGAGGGTGCTTTGATGCCTCCATACATTCTCATATATGTGCCTTCTTCGGAGAAAAAATAATCTCCATATTCTTTTATGGATTCTATAGCTCCCTTTGACAAACATGGACAATCTTCTAGAAAGATCATCTTATACAGGGGCCTTATGAATTCCTCACATATCAACTGGTAATGGTTGTGATATTTATGGGCTCCTAGAATCTGATATGCGACGTATATAGGGGCCCTACCCTCTTTCCACACATAGTTAAGATTCTCAAATCTATGTATATAGAGTATGCAATCTATCAAAAAAGATGACATAAAAAATTCTGATTTGTTATGTTTCAAACCCTCCTGAGCTATCTTGACACATTTGGCCAAGTTCCTAGTAGCTATATTTGCCCAATTAAAAATCGTTTCCTCCATGGCTACGTAGTACATAGGGGAATCCAACCAAAGTTATACATCTTCCCATCAACCCTACCATACAACTTGCTCATCATCAATGCTATTATCCTAAAAGGGGTCCGAAGAAGGGAAGTCTCATATTCTCTTGACTGTTTGTGTCTGAAGGTCTTCCCCTCAGCCACCACCATCTTTGTTGTGGCTGTATAATCAAACTTCAGAATTTTGACCCACTCTGTTATTACACTTATTTCCTTTTCTGGGAGATTGTAGGCTATCGAAATGAATGCAGGTGCGAAGGATGCAAGAGCATTTCCCTCCTCATCATTTATCATCATTCCTACTATGTCTATCTTGGGAAACATCCATCCAATGCCCTCCGCACAGGGAAAAATATCCGGCCTAGTTGCTATTTTAGTTATCCCAGACCTCAAAATGTTCTTGTACAAAGCTACGTCTCCCAAACCAGCTTCTGGAACTTTTCTTTCAACCAGCATGGGGTATATCTGGCCCCATTTGAGCTCAAGCTCTACTCCTACAATTGGCTTGGTGTCTTCATACACTATTTCAGTCCTCGTTGCCGGCAAGACCTCTACAACTTTTGTGTCAAAATCGTACTCGACAATCTTAGGCTTCTTTCTCGCCTTCTTTGTCATGATTTCCGCAGTAAGTTGTTTGTGTCAGGTCAAAGGTTTGACACGCGACTGAAACCAACTGGCAAGCATACGCCACGTGAGCTCCACCAGGGAATCCGCACAATCAGCTCGAATGGGAATAAACTCTTCCCAACTCCTAACTTTTTCTATAAAAAATAATGGTAAAAAGACTTCGCATTTGGCAGATAAAAAGGCTTTTCGAGAGTTTAAATTTGTCATTAAGACTTGCATGCCTGAGACCAAAAACATCGTCAGTGCCAAAAGCTTCCGGCTGAAAATCATACGTTGTTCTGAGAGGAATGCTGCAGTAACTTGTTATTTCAGCTTGTTAGCTGGGAGAACTTATTGATAAGTTCTGGATTAATACTGAGTTTGAAGACTGGTATCTGTCGATTGCTGCACCTAGTTCTATCCAGGGAGACCAGAGCAAGCTTGGGGGTCCTAAGGAGTCGCTGTTTGAGCGCTCTCCAGGAATTGGTAGGGAGGAACGGCCTCCCATTGCTGTTGTTGTCCCAAGATCAAGCAGGTTCTGTCACTTAACTGTCTTTATTTAAATACTGTGAATGGTTGAATGTTATGTTTGTAGTTTACAAAAATAAGAGTTAACTGGTTTAGTGATGTAAATGTTTTAGTTATTTAGTAATGAAATCTTTTGATGAGAGATAAAGACCCACTGTGTTTTTCCACATCTGGGTTTTACCAGACCGTACTCTAGCACAGGGGTAAATTTAAATAAGAATAGCATGATGAGATTTTCAGAGTAGTAGTTTCTTTATCTATTTTCAGAAAAGATATTTCATTGACAGTTGTGTGAGTTCTTAGTTAAAACCACTTCCTTGAACTGTATTTTTCTTTTAGTAATTTTATATTGCAAAGAATAAATAGGAGAGTATATTTTAGACTAGATTTATTTACTGTTTCACCCTATAGTCCTTTCTTCCAGATTAGAATAACTTCACTACTATATGTCTAATAATAAACTGAAGATAGGAATAGTTATATAATAATTAGATACTACTGTTAAACCAATCTGGTCTAGATTTTATGAATGTTTTGTGATGTATTTCATTTCATTATTCTTCTTCTTTATATTGGGACTGAGCTCGAAAAAGTTTCCAGAGCTGTTAATCTTTTTATTTAGAATACGAACAAAAGTTAATAATTGTGCTTATAAGAGAAACTCTGAATAGAGTTAATTAAATTTTGGACATATATATAAATAAACATCATAACTAAGAAAACAATTTAGTTACAAAAGAACATAGATAGTATAAGTATAAATTACTTAAGAGTTAATTAACAAGTACTACTTTCGATTTACTCATAAAAAGAAATTAAGGATATTAATATAGAGTCTATAGTAAGCACAGAAAGATAATATAGTTATTATAATAGTAATTTATTTATGCAATACAAGAATATTATTACTATTAACATAAGTAGTATTCATATTAACATAAGTAGTATTCATATTACTGTAAGTATATCTTAGAACTATTATTACTGTCTGAGCTATAAGTACAGGTATACTGACAGTACTTAAATTTATTTTAACAAGAAAGACATATAAAAACCCTATATTATTAAAAGGGTATAAAGAATATATCAATAATTACAAATTCGTATTTATAAGAAAGGCAAATTATAAACAGGAATAAAAACCCTAATAATAATACTTTTTAACAGTAAACAAATCAAATGCATTTTGTACAGGAAGTAAACAACAGAAGTACAGGATGCTCTTTTATCAAGCTTATTTACATACAAAAAGAAATCTAACTAGTAACCCTAATATTGCAGAAGCACTCTTCAACTTGGAAGTAAATTAAAAGAAAAAGAACAGAGTTATTTTCTTCACTGTCAAATAGGGTTAAACCCTAGAAAACCCAATTTATTCAAGTAAAACAACAAACGGTGGAATTAACAGCATTTACTTACAGTCGTGGTTTTAAAATTTAAACATAAGTAAGCATTCAAAACTTTAATAATATAAGCAAGGAGGAATGCAGAAAAGGATTACAGTAATTAATACTTGTATAATAACTTAGGGTAGAAACCCTATCTTTCCGAATATACAAAAACAATGACTGTAAAACCCAGTACTGTAATATTAACCCACGGTCGTACTGAGAATTTACACAGGAAGGCTTGCAGCCTGTTCTCTTAATATAAACACAGTAATATTCGCAAAACAAAAATTTACACTCACAGCCGAAGCCGGAGAGCCCTGCAATAGAGCTAGGGTCTTAACAAAACGGTGTTAAACGACGAACAAACAACCAAAAGCCATGAGGGTCTAACAGGCCGTAATGACCAAACCCTCATTACCCCATAAGGGTTTACACAAGGTGGATGAACCATGGAGAAACTAGGGCTTACCATGGCCTCTTATCGCTGTAACCTCGTACTCTCTATGCAGACAGAGAAGAGAGGCAGATCGTATATGCGAAACAAAATACGGCTGGCTGTTAAATTTATGTTAAAAACCAAGAGATGTATATACAAGAAATCGGAATTATCTTTAAAAGGAAACGAATTGTTTCTTTTACCTTAGCAGTGGAAGGTCACCAACAGTAACACAACGACCAGCAACCAGCACGATCAAGGAGTCTGCCATTCAATGGCAAGGAAACAGCGTTACAACACCTTCGAAACACTGACAGCAGGAAACCCTCAAGTCACATAAATCTGAAAGAGACGATAAAACCCTAAATCCGAGCTGCTACTCCTTTCAACAACGCACAGTAACGGTGGAGCTCAAACCTTAACACACCGAAAGGAGGAACCACTCTCGTTGGATAGACTGAAGGAGAATGGAAATGACTGACACAGTCAAGAGCTCGAGCTTAAACAATGGAGGCAGCGAAAAAGAAAACCAGAGAACGAGTAATGCATGATGAACAGAAGTACCATGAGACGGATTTCACGATGGTACAACGGGGTAAGTTAACCAGGAAGGAGGAGCCATGGACAGTCGCAGCAATACACCGGTGAAAGAGCGGCCGGGTTTCTCTCACAGTAGATGGACCAGAGCCCGAAGGCGAAGGAGGATAATAAGCTAGGTCTTGGGAAAAGACTCTTTTAAAACCTGCAATGCATGGACCAAACAAAGCCACGTCGCCATGCAAATATTTCTCTCACGGTGGGTTTCTTTCCATAGTTTGATAAGCATTTCGGTTATCATTAGTTGACAATCATTCTGCTGTCACGAAGGGTATACCTTAGCCTAGGCCGAAGTCAACCTATCATTAGAACGTTATAACAAAAATTATAGTTAATATGTGAACTTATCATGAGCTATCATCAATGCAAGGTTTAACAAATTATTGCAATACTATATTATCACCCTTGCGATGCAATCAAATGTTAACACTAGGTTCATCGTGGGTATAGCCAACTATATGGCAAGGAACCTTGTAACATGATATTTTGTTTAATAAACATTCGAATTAAGGAGCACGATAGTGGTAAGTGCAATAACAACATCTTGTATACAAACTTGAATTGTCTAAGGTAAAGATTTTAAGAGTTATCTTTAGAGTAAGACTATAAACTTAAATGTCATGGATTTGTTTATGACCTGTTCATCCAAGGGAATGACTACTTGTCATTTAACACTTTACAGTTTAATAAAATAAGCTTGTAACAAGATTATAGGAGGGAGGTATAATACATATGTTCAAGTAAGAATATTATTTTTATAAGTATTCCACCCAAACTTATATTATAATTATAGAGTAAACTAATGGTTGACTTAAGGAGGTTATAGATTCAACCATGGTAACTATTGCGTTATAATGTCAACCGTTATGGTCATGCCATATTCATCCAAGTTTGAATGCTTATAAAAGGGAATAGCAACTAAATATTTTGGTGAATGTAGAAGTGTCCTAAACTTAGAATTTATCACTTACGGAGGCGAAGCAATTTAAGAGGAAGTTTATCAACGTAATGGTTAGACCTTGAACTTATATGTTGTACATTCTTTTAATGCTTAGAATGATAACTAGCTTACAGAAGGTTATCCATCAGACCTAAGATAAGTTTAGTATATGTTAATTTAGTGGTAATTTAAATAAAACCTGATGCATCAGCATGAGTATATCACTATCAGTGGATAGTTTAAATTTAGAAGCAGTAAATTGTAAACCCCTTATTCATACCCTTTACGAAGTAAGAGTATTGGTGTCTTCTTAAACTTAAACTTTTGATTTTCGTTTCAACTTGTAAATAATCTTATTTAAAGATCTTTTGACACTGACAACTTTGATAGATATCAGACAGTTCAGTAATATTAAGAACTATATTTCTACCTATACTAGAATGAAGAACAGATAATGGGTTTTACCTCAGTAAGCATTGATATGTGCTTAGCCTTTAATATCTTACTGAACTTTGAATTGCAAACAAACTTGTACTTAAGACTTTAGAAATTTTACTTGCAGCAGCCAATCTTCTTATCTGTAATCTGTAAGGACAGAAGAAACTTTCTGCATTAGCTCGAAAGCTAAGTAAGCCCAGTTTTTCATGACAGCCCCACCTTATGTTCACAAAAAGAAACAAGTCAGTGAACTGAAAATATTAGTTCTATCAATCTATGCAAATAACAAATGAATTCTAATAATAAGCTGATAACCTCTAACTAATTAAATGATTAGTTAATTGCTTTTATATCAATATTATGTAATTGAATTTTTTTTTTAAATTTTCGTAAAATTTGGGGTTTTGACATGTGGTATCAGAGTATGGTTCAAATACTAGGCCTGAGTGTGGCCCAACTAGTTTCCACAGAACAGTAAAAACAATATACTAACCTATATTCTGTTTTATGTAAAGAAGCAGAAAATTTCTTTTTCTGAATCTAACAGGCAGGTATGGAGAATCTAGGAGAATATGCTCAGGAGGAGTCTCAAAACACCGAGACAAGACAAATGTCTAGAGAACCTATGTTAGAAGAGGTAACTGCTCACTCTTCAGAGCTGATGCAGACTATAAAGGATTTGAATACAGAAATGGAATCAGTCAAGAAGGACAATGAAAGGATTTTGAAAACTCAAGAAGAGTTGAACCAGATTTTGATGGAAAAATTTCAGACTAAAGGGAGGAGCAAAAGATCCGAATCTGAGGAAGCTAGCCATCAGAAAGGATCTAAAAAGATGAAGCTGGATAAACCTGAAAGCAGTTCATCATCTGAAGGGTTCAGGGAACAACAAAGCTATTACACTACTAGTGACAGTAGTGAGGCTGAGTTGTATGACAGAAAGAAGAAGTATAGACCATATGAAGAGATTTTCGGGGAGTTCAAAAAAATAAAGCCCCCAACTTTTAACGGAGAGACCGAAAAAGGGGAAGAAGCAGAGTCCTGGTTATCCGGGATGAGGAAGTATTTTCAGATATATAATTATTCAAATCAGCTGAAGGCTAGAATGGCCATCTATAATCTCTCTGGAAAAGCACACATATGGTGGCAAGATTTGAAAAGAGTCAAGGGGATCAAGGAAAAAGAAGTTAATTGGAGTACCTTTAAAAGGTACTTCAAGAAGAAATTTATGTCCGAACAATATTATGAAGAAAGAGCTAAAGAATTTTACGAATTAAAGTTAGGATCCATGACTATGAAGGATTTAAACAATAAATTCTTAAGCTTGTTGAGGTATGTACCTTATTTAGTTGATGAGAAACCTAAAGTGCAGCGGTTTCTCAGCTGTCTGCCATATCATATCAAGGATAGAATCGAGTATGATAACCCTAAGACTCTGGAAGAAGCCATGCGGAAAGCTAATTTCTGTTTTGAATAGAACACGAAGAAAGAAGGTATAGCCAACTGGAAGGCTAAAAAGAACAGTAATCAGCCTGAGTTTAAAAAGAAAGAATTTGTACCCTAGAAGAATTTCAAGAATAATAAGAATAGAAATCATTCTAACGGTAAGAACTTCCAGGGGAATAGAAATGGTGCTTCTAATAATTCTAATAATTCCAACAACTTTAAAGGCAAGGAAGCTGCCAACAATCATGGGAATTTCACTAAGAATTTTGAAAGAAAAGAGCCTGTTAAGTGCTGGGAATGTAATGGCCCGCACTATGCCTCGGTCTGCCCAAATCGGAAAAAGTCAAACATCAATATTCACACTGTACAGGATGAAATGACTGTTGGAGAACTTGCAAGGACTATGCCCAGAATAAATGCAGCATTGGAGAATCGCCAAGCTGATTATCAGACTTCCATGGTGGAAGTAGAGGGTATGGTTAACCAAACCCCTGTAACCATTTTAATTGATCCAGGGACTAGTCTTAGTTACATTTCACCTCAGGTAGTGGAAAAGTGTAAATTGACTGTTGAAAAGTTTAATAGTTCCTGGTTAGTTCAATTAGCCACTGGGGAAAAAAGGAAAGTAACCTGTTATGTGAAAGAATGTGCTTTAGTTATGAATGATTTTAAAACTACAGTTAAGCTTGATGTTTTTCCATTTGGCTCGTATGATTTAATGATTGGTATGGATTGGTTAGAGCAGCACAAAGTAGTTTTAAACTATTTTGATAAAACCTTTACGTGCGTAAATAATAATGAACAACCAGTAACAGTTAAGGGTATTCCTAGGAAGACTGTAATTAGGCAGATTTCTGCTTTACAACTTAAAAGAGCAGTCAGGAAAGGGTGTAAAGCCTATGCTGTAATCATAACAGATGAGGCAAGTAAATCTGAAAAAGATAAGTTAAAAATAGAGGATATTCCTGTTTTAAATGAATTTACTGATGTCTTTCCAAAGGAAATTCCAGGATTACCTCCCAGGAGGGAACTGGATTTCACTATTGAATTGGTGCCAAGTGCGGTACCTAGCTCAAAAGCTCCGTATCGTATGAATATTTTAGAACTCAATGAACTAAAATCACAGCTAAAGGAGCTAATAGATAAGAAGTACATCCGACCCAGTGTGTTCCCTTGGGGAGCACCAGTCATCTTTGTCAAAAAGAAAGACGGAACTATGCGACTATGCATAGATTACCGTCAACTAAACAAGATGACCATTAAAAACAGATATCCGTTGCCCCGCATAGATGATCTGTTTGATCAGCTACGTGGAGCTACGGTGTTCTCAAAGATAGACCTAAGATCATGATATCATCAGGTAAGAATTAAAGTCGAGGACATCTTCAAGACAGCCTTTAGAACAAGGTATGGACATTATGAATTTGTTGTAATGCCATTTGGGCTTACCAACGCCCCAGCTGTCTGTATGTGTCTAATGAATAATATAATGCATAAATACTTAGATAAATTTGTCGTCGTGTTTATTGATGACATCTTAATTTATTCTAAAAATGAAGCGGAACATAAGGAACACTTACGAATAGTTTTACAAGAGCTGTGAGAGCAACAACTTTTTGCAAAGTTCAGCAAGTGTGATTTCTTTAAGGATGAAATCCAGTACTTAGGTCACGTAGTGACTAAGGAAAGGATTTCAGTTGATCCTAAAAAGATTCGGGAAATCGAAGATTGGCCAATTCCAAAAGACGTAACAGATGTTAGTTCATTCATGGGAATTACCAGTTATTACCGGAGATTCATTGAAGGCTTTTCAAAAATAGCTAATGCAATCACTTCCTTTCAAAAGAAAGGCAAGAAATTCGATTGGAACTTAAAATGTGAAGAAAGTTTTAAGAAATTAAAAACCTTATTAACAACTGCGCCTATTCTAAAAATAGCAGATCCTAATAAGGATTTCGTGGTATGCACCGATGCTTGTAATGATGGTTTAGGCGGTGTGTTGACTCAAGACGGGCATGTCATTGCCTATGAGTCCAGGAAGTTAAAGATCCATGAAAAGAATTATGCAACTTATGATTTAGAACTTGCAGCTGTTATACATGCTTTAAAAATGTGGCGACACCACTTAATAGGTAGAAAGTTTATTTTAATGACTGATAATAAAGGTCTGAAATACCTTTTAGATCAGCCCAACTTAAATGCAAGACAAGCAAGGTGGTTGGCCTTCTTGAGTGAATATGATTTCGAAATTCAACACATAAAAGGAAAATAAAATAAGGTGGTTGATGCTTTAAGCAGAAATGCAAAGCTGAATTTTACAGCAGCCATCATCACTTATGCTTCTGATTTAAATGAACAGCTGACAGAAGGGATAAAATAGGATGAAATTTATAAAAAATTACAAGTTACAGCTAAAGAAGAACCTACAGAAAGCTTAATAAAAGGTTATAGTCTAAATAAAGATGGATTTTTATTGTTTAAGGACAAAATGTATGTGCCTAATGTGCCTAAGGTTAAATTGCTGATTCTGGATGAAGTCCATAAAACCCCTTACTCAGGACATCCAGGCTACCAAAAGACTATCACCATGTTAAGAAAAGAATATTTCTGGCCTAATATGAAATCTGAAGTAGCTGAATACATAGCTAGATGTTTGGATTGTCAACAAGTGAAAACTGAACACCAACATCCAACTGGTTTACTGCAACCTTTGCCTATTCCTAGTTGGAAATGGGAAGTAATCAACTTGGATTTTATTACTGGATTGCCCAGAAATCAGAATCAGAATGATTCAATTATGGTGGTGGTTGACAAGTTAAGTAAAGCAACACATTTCATTCCTGTCAAGACTACCTACAAGGCTGCCAATATAGCTGATATATTTCTAAAGCATATTTTTAGGTTACATGGAATACCTAAGGTTATCATTTCAGACAGGGATCCTAAATTCACAGGGAATTTTTGGAGGTCCTTGTTTAAGGGATTAAACACAACACTGAATTTCAGCACCTCCTTCCATCCTCATACAGACGAACAGACAGAAAGAGTGAATCAGGTGCTGGAAGATCTGTTAAGAATGTATGTTAAGGATCAGCCAGGTAAGTGGGAGGACTACTTGCATTTAGCAGAGTTTGCATATAATAATAACTATCACTCATCAGCTAAGTTTAGTCCATTTGAAATTTTGTATGGGCGTAAATGCAACACTCTTATCTCCTGGAATAATCCAGTAGATAGATTGGTGTTAGGACCTAAATTATTGAAGGAAATGGAACAGATTGTGAAACAAGTGCAGGAAAATTTTAAGGTAGCACAGGATCGGCAAAAGAGCCAAGCAGATTTGAAAAGAACTCCCAAAGAGTTACAGTTGGGTGAGCATGTGTTTATAAGGGTAAGACCAAAGAAAAGCTCCCTAAGACTGGGGAGTTGTGCAAAACTAGCACCACGTTATTGTGGTCCGTTTGAAATTTTATCCAGAATTGGTCAAGTTGCATATCAGCTAGCGTTACCACCTAACTTGAAAGTGCATAATGTTTTCCATATTTCTATTCTAAAAAAGTATGTTCATGATGCTACTCATGTGATTGATTGGAATGTTGTACAGGTGGAACCAGAAGGAGAAGTTCTGGTGGAACCGGACTGTATCCTCGGGAGGAGGGAAATTACTCTGCGGAACCGTGCCATTGGATAGGTGAAGGTACAATGGAAGCACCTTAGTCCTGAAGAGGTTACTTGGGAACTGGAAAGTAAGATGCGGGAATCATACCCGAATCTGTTCCAGGAGGTTGCAGAGGATGAAGAATAAGTAACATCGAGGATGATGTTACATTTTAAGGGGGTGTGTATGTCACATACCGTGCCATTGGATAGGTGAAGGTACAATGGAAGCACCTTAGTCCTGAAGAGGTTACTTGGGAACTGGAAAGTAAGATGCGAGAATCATACCTGAATCTGTTCCAGGAGGTTGCAGAGGATGAAGAATAAGTAACTGATGAGCAAGCTATATGGTAGGGCTGATTGGAAGATGTATAATTTTGGTTGGATTCACCTCATGTACTATGTATCCATGGAGGAAACGATTTTTAATTGGGTAGATATAGCTACTAGGAACTTGGCCAACTGTGTCAAGACAGCTCAGAAGGGTTTGAAACAGAACAAATCAGAATTTTTTATGTCATCTTTTTTGATAGATTGCATACTCTATAGACACAGGTTTGAGAAGATTAACTCTGTGTGGAAAGAGGGGAGGGCCCCTATATATGTCACATATCATATTCTGGGAGCCCATAAATATCACAACCATTACCAATTGATATGTGAGGAATTCATAAGGCCCTTGTATAAGTTGATCTTTCTAGAAGAATGTCCATGTTTGTCAGAGGGAGCTATAGAATCCATAAGAGTATATGGAGATTATTTTTTCTCCAAAGAAGGCACGTATCTGAGAATGTATGGAGGCACCAAATCACCCTCACTGCTGACCAAGTATGCAACCGATTACATAGTACACAAGGAGGTAGTTATACAAGTATTTCTAGATGGTTTTGGGAATCATCTGTTTGATATAAAGAAAGTTCTATTCCCACCAGTACCTTTCTATGTAGGGAGCTACAAAGTTTAAATTCGATAATGGTCATAAATATCTAGGCATCTATTTAAAACCAAGAACTATAGAATTGAAGACTAGTCGTGGATTCTTTCAAAGATTAACAAACGGCTCAAAGTATCAATTTTAAGTGGTTCTCAAAAGCTAGAAGACTTGTGTTAGTCAAATATGTCCTTGAAGCCATATCAATCTATTAGATCTCCTTAGCTTAGGTCTCGAAAGGCATTCTTGAGAAAATCTAAAAGATTTGCTTCTCATTTCAATGGAGAGGTCAACACAAATCATTCTCCTAGGTAAAGTGGGATAGGGTGTCTATGCTAAAGGTAACAGGAGGATGGGGTGTTAAAAATATAATCCTCTTCTCCAAAGCTTTGGTGGCCAAAACAATCTGGAGGTTAATATCTACTCATCGATTATGGACGAATGTAATTATACAAAAGTACATTTCCCTAGATTCCTTGATTGAGTGGATTCACAAACCAAACAAGAAACATAGAAATATCTCAAACATTTGGAAGGAAACGTTGAATGCTTTTGATGTCATCGAAAACCATCTAGCTTGGAGGATTGGGAACAAGTAGAACTGTAGAATAGGGGTCGACCCATGACCTACCAACAATGGAATTCATCTTCTATCACAGGACCTTTATTTTATTGCTAAGGGGAAAAGGGTACTTCAAACTATTGCAAATAGCATATCAAAACAACTTGACTCTCTGGAGTGTTGGCAGGGGTTTTGGGGTAAGTGAGTTGCGCAGCGTCACGGAGGCTGCGCAAGCTCACACGGCACCGCGCAAGGCAAAGATAGCGTGATAGGCAGAAAATAAACCGTTTTTGAATTAAGCATCTTTTTGTACTAGTTGACCACATTTTGTGGATATTGGTCATTAGTTGGTTAAATCAGTTAGGAGTGAGTTAGAAGTGGACCATGAATGTAAAGGCGCAAGCCTATATATAGAAGTAGAATTGTGAATGTAAATAAGAATGGACAAAGAATCGACAGTAGAGCATTAGATTGTGGAATCATCTTATGGTTGATCTCAGTATCATCTTGTGATAGGTTGATAAATTGGGGTATTTGGACACTACCAAAGAGATTGTACTCATTTGTAGTGTACGTACTGCATGGCGAGTGATCATAATGTTGAGAATTTCCCTCTGCTAATTGAAAAATGGTAGGCCAGGAATATTCCTCAGTTGCATAATCGAACCCAGTTGCAAAACTAGAATCAGATGCAAAACCAACAGTAATTACAGAATCAGGCTCAAACTCAATTTCCACTCAAAATCAGAATGTGAATCATCCCATGAACCAGTCGTTGAACCAAAATCCACCATTAAACTAGGCTCAAAATCAGAATCAAGGGTCGATGGTTGCAACAATTCTAACAGAGCCCAGAATAGAGGATGTCGATGTTGCTATTGTCTCCCGCGGAGGTGCGACGATCGGGGAATATGGACCCCGTCCACAAGTTCGATTAGCTGGAAATAAAAAGGTGGCATTTGATATCACAACTGAGAGAGATACATTTTTCAAGGCCAGGGATGTGATCGGGAGAAATCTAGGTAAGTTACCTATTGTTGAAATGCCTTATGTTTTTTATTCCTCAATAGAGGTAGGACCATCATGACAACATGGTACCTTGCAGTTGTTTTTTGAGAGTAGCTTGTCACTAGCAAGAGATCCTAATGCTCTTGTTGATATTGAGAAGCTATTGCATAATCGGGGTGTTGCTGCTGACAAAACTACCCAAAAAAAAATTTATATATATCTTTAGGACCACTTTTTAAAGTCTTAGTTTTTCTCCTTAAAATGCTTTGATTTTGATTTTCAGCCCATCATTAAGAGTTCCATAGATTCATTTTTTACTAAGGCAGAAAGTGATTTTTGATCCGCAGCAGCGGAAGTTTTCCTAGCTTGGAGCCACTACGACGGATTCTTCTTTGATTTCAGGTGGGTGCTCTCTTGTGTTTCGAGCCGCAACATCGGACCAATTTCCATTTTCAGGCCACCATGGCGGGCGCATTTTTTTATTATTATTTCAACCCACTGCAGCGAATGGATTGTTAAATTTAATGCTAAGTAGGAACTGATGACTCAGCAGAGTCAACATAAGTGGAATGTAATTCAGAATATTTTATTATTAATAAATAAATTGTGGAGACAACAGCATGGGAGAGATGTTAAAAAGAGGTTACTAGTCAAACTGGTGGATGGAACTAGGTGGAGGGCAAAAGACAAGTGGCAGCATCCTCAAACACTTCCTAAGTTGCAGGTGGCAACTTCCCTATATTTGGGGTCATGATCCCCCAAGAAAGTGGGATCAGAGCAGGTGGCTCATTAAATGACAACTAACCCAAAAAGACCTAGGCAATCTTTTAAAAAGTACTCAATGAAGAGAGCTGAGGCTGCTCAGAGATTTTCCAGAGAGAATTCATTCAGGTGAATGATATTCGGGAAATTCATTGAGGAAAGAGGGAAAAACAGTAAGGAAGTTGTTCTGAGAGGAATGCTACAGTAACTTGTTATTTCAGCTTGTTAGCTGGGAGAACTTACTGATAAGTTTTGGATTAATATTGAGTTTGAAGACTGGTATTTGTCGATTGTTGCACCTAGTTCCAGCCAGGGAGACCAGAGCAAGCTCGGGGGTCTTGGGGAGTCGATGTTTGAGCACTCTCCAGGAATTGGTAGGGAGGAACGGCCTCCCATTGCTGTTGTTGTCCGAAGATCAAGCAGGTTCTGTCACTTAACTGTCTTTATTTAAATACTGTGAATGGTTAAATGTTATGTTTGTAGTTTAAAAAAATAAGAGTTAACTGGTTTAGTGATGTAAATGTTTTAGTTATTTAGTAATGAAATCTTTTGATGAGAGATAAAGACCCACTGTGTTTTTCCACATCTGGGTTTTACCAGACCGTACTCCAGCACAGGGGTAAATTTAAATAAGAATAGCATGATGAGATTTTCAGAGTAGTAGTTTCTTTATCTATTTTCAGAAAAGATATTTCATTGACAGTTGTGTGAGTTCTTAGTTAAAACCACTTCCTTGAACTGTATTTTGCTTTCAGTAATTTTATATTGCAAACAATAAATAGGAGAGTAGATTTTAGACTAGATTTATTTACTGTTTCACCCTACAGTCCTTTCTTCCAGATTAGAATAACTTCACTACTATATGTCTAATAATAAACTGAAGATAGGAATAGTTATATAATAATTAGATACTACTGTTAAACCAATCTGGTCTAGATTTTATGAATGTTTTGTGATGTATTTCATTTCATTATTCTTCTTCTTTATATTGGGACTGAGCTCGAACAAGTTTCTAGAGTTGTTAATATTTTTATTTAGAATACAAACAAAAGTTAATAATTGTGCTTATAAGAGAAACTCTGAATAGAGTTAATTAAATTTTGGAGATATATATAAATAAACATCATAACTAAGAAAACAATTTAATTACAAAAGAACATAGATAGTATAAGTATAAATTACTTAAGAGTTAATTAACAAGTACTACTTTCGATTTACTCATAAAAAGAAATTAAGGATATTAATATAGAGTCTATAGTAATCACAGAGAGATAATATAGTTATTATAATAGTAATTTTTTTATGCAATACAAGAATATTATTACTATTAACATAAGTAGTATTCATATTAACATAAGTAGTATTCATATTACTGTAAGTATATCTTAGAACTATTATTACTGTCTAAGCTATAAGTACAGGTATACCGACAGTACTTAAATTTATTTTAACAAGAAAGACATATAAAAACCCTATATTATTAAAAGGGTATAAACAATATATCAATAATTACAAATTCTTATTTATAAGAAAGGCAAATTATAAACAGGAATAAAAACCCTAATAATAATACTTTTTAACAGTAAACAAATCAAATGCATTTTGTACAGGAAGTAAACAATAGAAGTACAGGATGCTCTTTTATCGAGCTTATTTACATACAAAAAGAAATCTAACTAGTAACCCTAATATTGCATAAGCACTCTTCAACTTGGCAGTAAATTAAAAGAAAAAGAACAGAGTTATTTTCTTCACTGTCAAATAGGGTTAAACCCTAGAAAACCCAATTTATTCAAGTAAAACAACAAACGGTGGAATTAACAGCATTTACTTACAGTCGTGGTTTTAAAATTTAAACATAAGTAAGCATTCGAAACTTTAATAATTTAAGCAAGGAGGAATGCAGAAAAGGATTACAGTAATTAATACTTGTATAATAACTTAGGGTAGAAACCCTACTTTTCGAATATACAAAAACAATGATTGTAAAACCCAGTGCTGTAATATTAACCCACAGTCGTACTGAGAATTTACACAGGAAGGCTTGCAGCCTGTTCTCTTAATATAAACACTGTAATATTCACAAAGCAAAAATTTACACTCACAGCCGAAGCCGGAGAGCCTTGCAATAGAGCTAGGGTCTTAACAAAACGGTGTTAAACGACGAACAAACAACCAAAAGCCATGAGGGTTTAACAGGCCGTAATGACCAAACCCTCATTACCCCATAAGGGTTTACACAAGGTGGATGAGCCATGGAGAAACCAGGGCTTACCGTGGCCCCTTATCGCTGTAACCCCGTACTCTCTATGCAGACAGAGAAGAGAGGCAGATCGTATCTGCAAAATAAAATACGGCTGGGTGTTAAATTTATGTTAAAAACCAAGAGATGTATATACAAGCAATCGACATTATCTTTAAAAGGAAACGAATTATTTCTTTTACCTTAGCAGTGGAAAGTCACCAACAGTAACGCAACGACCAGCAACCAGCACGAGCAAGGAGTCTGCCATTCAATGGCAAGGAAACGGCGTTACAACACCTTCGAAACACTGACAGTAGGAAACCCTCAAGTCACATAAATCTGAAAGAGACGATAAAACCCTAAAGCCGAGCTGCTACTCCTTTCAACAACGCACAGTAACGGTGGAGCTCAAACCTTAACACGCCGAAAGGAGGAACCACTCTCATTGGATAGACTGAAGGAGAATGGAAATGACTGACACAGTCAAGAGCTCGAGCTTAAACAATGGAGGCAGCGAAAAAGAAAACTAGAGAACGAGTAATGCACGATGAACAGAAGTACCATGAGACGGATTTCACGATGGTACAACGGGGTAAGTTAACCAGGAAGGAGGAGCCATGGACAGTCGCAGCAATACACCGGTGACAGAGCGGCCGGGTTTCTCTCACAGTAGATGGACTGGAGCCCGAAGGCGAAGGAGGATAATAAGCTAGGTCATGGGAAAAGACTCTTTTAAAACCTGCAATGCATGGACCAAACAAAGCCACGTCACCATGCAAATATTTCTCTCACAGTGGGTTTCTTTCCATAGTTCGATAAGCATTTCGGTTATCATTAGTTGACAATCATTCGGCTATCACGAAGGGTATACCTTAGCCTGGGCCGAAGTCAACCTATCATTAGAACGTTATAACAAAAATTATAGTTAATACATGAACTTATCATGAGTTATCATCGATGCAAGGTTTAACAAATTATTGCAATACTATATTATCACCCTTGCGATGCAATCAAATGTTAACACTAGGTTCATCGTGGGTATAGCCAACTATATGGCAAGGAACCTTGTAACATGATATTTTGTTTAATAAACATTCGAATTAAGGAGCACGATAGTGGTAAGTGCAATAACAACATCTTGTATACAAACTTGAATTGTCTAAGGTAAATATTTTAAGAGTTATCTTTAGAGTAAGTCTATAAACTTAAATGTCATGGACTTGTTTATGACCTGTTCATCAAAGGGAATGGCTACTTGTCATTTAACACTTTACAGTTTAATAAAATAAGCTTGTAACAAGATTATAGGAGCCTAGGTATAATACATATGTTCAAGTAAGAATATTATTTTTATAAGTATTCCACCCAAACTTATATTATAATTATAGAGTAAACTAAAGGTTGACTTAAGGAGGTTATAGATTCAACCATGGTAACTATTGTGTTATAATGTCAACCGTTATGGTCATGCCATATTCATCCAAGTTTGAATGCTTACAAAAGGGAATAGCAACTAAATATTTTGATGAATGCATAAGTGTCCTAAACTTAGAATTTATCACTTATGGAGGCGAAGCAATTTAAGAGGAAGTTTATCAACGTAATGGTTAGACCTTGAACTTATATGTTGTACATTCTTTTAATGGTTAGAATGATAACTAGCTTATAGAAGATTATCCATCAGACCTAAGATAAGTTTAGTATGTGTTAATTTAGTGGTAATGTAAATAAGACCCGATGCATCAGCATGAGTATATCACTATCAGTGGATAGTTTAAATTTAGAAGCAGTAAATTGTAAACCCCTTATTCATACCCTTTACGAAGTAAGAGTATTGGTGTCTTCTTAAACTTAAACTTTTGATTTTCGTTTCAACTTGTAAATAATCTTATTTAAAGATCTTTTGACACTGACAACTTTGATAGATATCAGACAGTTTAGTAATATTAAGAACTGTATTTCTACCTCTACTAGAATGAAGAACAGATAATGGGTTTTACCTTAGTAAGCATTGATATGTGCTTAGCCTTTAATATCTTACTGAAATTTGAATTGCAAACAAACTTGTACTTAAGACTTTAGAAATTTTACTTGCAGCAGCCAATCTTCTTACCTGTAATCTGTAAGGACAGAAGAAACTTTCTGCATTAGCTCGAAAGCTAAGTAAGCCCTGTTTTTCATGACAGCCCCACCTTATGTTCGCAAAAAGAAACAAGTAAGTGAACTGAAAAGATTAGTTCTATAAAGCTATGCAAATAACATATGAATTCTAATAATAAGCTGATAACCTCTAACTAATTAAATGATTAGTTAACTACTTTTATATCAATATTATGTAATTGAATTATTTTTTTAAATTTTCGTAAAATTTGGGGTTTTGACAGTTAAAATCATATCGGTGAGGAGAACAAGATGTCAGTCGCTGTAGCGGCTTCAAGTTCAAACAACCTCCTGAATGGAGGGTCCTCTAGAATCAGTCATTTACACGAAAAAATGCCTCGATCGTAGCGGCAACACATCGGAAACAACCTCTGCAACAAACTTGTAGAACCACCTGCCATAGTGGGTCAAAACAGAAGAAGCATCTGTCGTAGTGGCTCCCAAATACCAATCCAAAAGATGAAACATAAAGCTCGTCGTTGTAGCAGGCGCGACTCGCAAAACCTCCTGCCGTTTCGGGAGTAAACAGACATCGGGCACGCAAAATAGAATAAGACCCGCTATAGCGGCTTGATCATGACAATCCATTCGTTGCGGTGGATTGAAATAATAATAATAAAATGCACCCACCTTAGCGGCCCAAAAATGGAAATTGGTCCGATGTTGCGGCTTGAAACACAAGAGCGCACCAGTCATAGTGGCCCAAAATCAAAGAAGAATCCACTGCAACGGCTCCAAGCTGGGAAACCATCCGCTACTGCGGATCAAAAATAACTTTCTTCCTTAGTAAAAAATGAATCTATGGAACTCTTAATGATGGCTGAAAATCAAAATCAAAGCATTTTAAGGAGAAAAACTAAGACTTTAAAAAGAGGTCCTGAAAATATATATAAATTTTTTTTTTTTTGGGTAGCTGTTGCAGCAACAACAATTGGCGACTTGTTGGCGAACACAGATCTCTGAAAACTAACTTTTAAAAACCAGAACTGCTCTAAAGTATCTTGTTAAAACAAACTTTATCAGATTTCTTTAAGATGCCCAGATTTTTCTAGAATGTAGGATTTATAAACTTTAACATTGATTACGGTCCAATAGGAAAGGGGAACCAGGATGTCAAAGTCTCGATAAATCTTCTTAGGCCAAGATATGAGGTTCTTTTTAATTTTGCTTTCGGACTACTTCCAACTTAGACACCAGAGGATTGTAACAGGGTGTGAACATATATATTCGTTTGTTCCTCATTCCCATGCCTTTTGTATTCTTTTGATGCTTTCGGATTTTTTCCTTTTGAGTATCGTCAAATTGCTTTCTTTATTTGAAATGTTTATTTAGGCTCTTCCATCCATGTTGTCCTTTTGTGTGAGAGATATTTGCTTTCAGCTAACGGACGGAGAAGAACCTTTGAGCAATCTCGTCCAATTGATTTTATTCAGCATGTCTTTTGATGTACTACTTTCTTTCTAGGAGATTTGACTCTTTTGGCCTTTTGGCTTTCATTTGTGGCATGGGATTATTTTAAATACCATACAACTGCTCACCATGCTTCCTTTCCATGGGTCTTTTGTTGTTAGCTTCCTAGGACAGACTTTATTGTGAAGTGAATGGAGCCTCAAAATAGTATTCTGGACTTTTCTGACCTTAGTTATTTTACAGGGTTTAAATAGCACTTCAATTTGTTCAAAATCTATTCAGATAATCTGCTAATCTTAAAGGATCTTTCCTCCTGATATATGCAAATATCAAGTTGTCTTTAAGTCAAAATATTTTCACTTTATCCAGAGCTCTAAAGAACTCCAACGCCAAAGGTTGTGCTAGTTTAATTAAAACATAAAGTAAAACCAACAAAATGCAAGGAATTAGACTTTAAGAAATCAAAGTATAAAGAAAGCAGAACTAATCTAAGGAAAACAAAACTGAAACAAATCAAAAGGTTTATTTATGTACAAAGAAAAACCAAACAGCATTAAGAAAAATACGGCTTGAGAACTAAACCATTTACTGGAAAGTTCTCTTCGCATCCCTGTAAGTCTCGTAATTTATAGGTTGAGGGGCCTATCTTCTCTGCAATCTGAAAAGGGCCTATCCATAATTGCTTAAATTTAGTTTGTTTTCCCTTCTCATCATGCGGGTGATCCCATTTAAGAACGAAATCACCTACTTCAGATTCCTTCTTTCCGGTTTTGTGCTTATCGACCCATATTTTCCCTATTTCCTGCTGGTGTTTAAACCTCTCTTTCGAGTTAGATCTAGACTCTTCCAACTTTAGCAGAGTATTGATTCGAATTTGCAGGACATCATTTTCAGTTCCTCTAGAGGCTTGAGCTAGTTGAGAGGAAGGCAACAAAATATTAGGAGGAAAGATGGCTTCTTTCCCGTAAATTAGAGTATAGGGTGACACACCTAAGGAGTTCTTTGGTGTGACTCAATCAACCCAGAGTGCATTAGGAAGAGTTATGTGCCAACCTCTTTGATTTTCTATGACTGTTTTCTTTAAAATCGTAATGAGATTTTTATTTGTAGATTCTGCTAGACCATTACCTTGTGTATAATAGTTAGTCGAATAATGTAACTTAATCCCTTTCTCATTTGCAAATGTAGTCAGTCTAATAGATGAAAAATAAGAAGCATTATAAAAAACCAGGGGAATTGGAACCCCAAACCTAGTTATAATATGATTTTGTAAGAAGTCCATAACTGCATCTTCATTCACTTTTCACAACGGGGTGGCTTCTACCCATCTGGTGAAGTAGTATGTCATCGTCAGGATGTACTTGTGCTGCAATGAAGAATTTTGATTTATCTCTCCAATAATATCAATCCCCCATTGCTCAAATGGCTTGGAAATAATAACTGGCTTTAAAGGTCCTGCTGGCTTCGCTTCTTTGGAAAGTATCACATTTCCTAACATAAGCATGAGCATCCTTGAATAAATTCGACCAGTAATACCCAACTCTCAAAATCTTATGTGTTGTAGTATCTCTTGAGAAATGACCTCCAGCAGGGCCATCATGTAGCTCTATAACAACTTTAGCTGCATCTTCGCGTTCCAAGCATCTGAAAAAAACTCCATCATAGTTTTTTCTAAACAGAACTCCCTCAATAATCTGATATGAGGCTGAATTTAAGTGTAATTCTCTCCTCTGCTTGGAATTCCAATGTTTAGGAAAGTACCCTTGTTGAAGATAATGAACCAAGTCCCTGTACCAGGATTTTGGAGCTGTAAATAAAGGACATACATCAACCATGTGTAACTCAGCCTCATTCTCCCAATCGTTATCTTCATTGTCCTGTCTCTCAGTCATCAATTTGTAGAGCCCTTTCCCTTTGACTATGGTCGCTGGTTTGAATTCTAAATCATATTCTTGTAAGGTTGTTACCCAGTTACCTCTTCTTTCTCCTAACTCTTTCTGTACGAAAAGAGATCGGACTGCCGGGTGTGGAACTATCACTTTGGTACTGTTCTTCAGTATATATGGTCTGAATTGCTTCACTGCCCTAAAAACTGCATAAGCTTGCTTATCAACTGTGGGTTAATTCAATTCAACCCCTTGTAGGACAGTGCTCATAAACGATATCGGGTACTCATCTCCCCCTTCTTCTTTCTGCGTAAGCACTGCTGCTAATGAATCGTCTAAAACAAAAGTGTACAAGATGAAGTCTTTTTCAAAGTTGGGACTTTTAAGGGATGGTGCATGAGCTATTGACATTTTTATCTTGTTAAATGCACCCTTCTCTGAATCATTCCACTTGAATTGGACACTTTGCTTGACCATTTGTTGCAAAGGTTTGACTATCTGAGCAAAATCTGGCACAAACCTTCGCACAAAATTTATTGTCCCCATAAAAGACTGCATGCCCTTTTTATTATGGGGTAAAGGGATCTATTCTATTGCTTTAATCCTCTCTAGGTCTATTAAGATCCCTTTCTTTGAAATTATGTGACCCAATAGCTTTCCTTCTGTAACAGGGAACACATATTTCTTTGGATTTAAAGAAATGTCATACTTTCGACAGCGTTCGAAAATTTGTTTTAAATGAAATGCATGTTCTTCTCTTTTCTTAGAAAATATCATGACATCATCCAAATAAACCGCTACACTTCGGCCAATCAAACCATGGAAAGCTATATCCATAGCCCTTTGGAACGTTGCTCCAGCGTTAATGAGTCCAAAGGGCATTATCCTATATGGAAAAGTCCCCCACTTGGATCTGAAAGTGGTCTTTAGTCTATCTTCTTCTGCTACTAACACCTGATTGTATCTTGAGAATCCATCTAACAAAGAAAACAACTCAGAGCCTGAGACCATCTGTAGTATCTGCTCCGTGGGTGGGACAAGGTAATTGTCTTTATCAGATGCACGGTTTAAATTTCTGAAATCAACACAAAGTCTAATCTCTCTACACTTCTTTTGTACTGGCACCAAATTTGAAACCCATTCTAAATGTCTAACCTTGAATATGATCTTAGCATCAAGAAGCTTCTTCACCTCTCTTTTAATTAGAGGTTCTAGTTTGGAGTGCACCTTCCTCAGAGGCTGCTGGAAAGGCTTAACTCCAGCTTTGATTAGAACGACATGTTGTATAATTTTGGTGTCATAAGTTTTGAGGTCTTCGTATGTCCATGCAAAGACATCTTTGTATTGTCTGAACAAGCTGATGAATTTGATCCTTTCCCTGGGTGAACAACACTTCCCCAAGTTCACATATTTGGGATCAACCTCTGACCCTAGATTTATCAGCTTGAATTGCAAAGATGAACTATGTGTCTTAACATTTGTTGATTTTCTAACCTTGCTGTCTAGATCGAACATTTTTTCTAACATTCTGACTCCTCTAGGAATGAAATTTCCATTCTAAATGTTTGCTTGATGTTCTTCATCATTTATTATGGCTCCATTGAAGGTTTCATCATTCATTAAACATTCCAAGATTTGTTGATCATCATCAAACACCCTCATATTGGTGATGTTGTCTTGAACAGAAGGCTTGAAAAGCAATTCAATTTAACATATGTTATTCGTGGGTACCAACCTTGTAGATGAAGTAGCTAACAAGTCAGCTGATGCATTCTTTAACCTAGGAATTGAAGTAATATTGAATGCATCAAAGTTTGTTAGTAAATCCCATACTTCATTTTGATAAGCCTTCATATGCGGTGATATGCAATGAATTGTATTTCGGACTTGTTTAACAATGATTTTATAATATCCATACATTTTAGATATTTTACTTTAAATTCCATTGCCTTTTTTAGTCCCTAGACTAATGCTTCGTATTCAGCTGTATTATTAATGCACTCAAATTCTAATCTACAAGAAAGGAAATATTTATTTTCTTTGTGATCTATTAGGACACAGCCAGCTCCTGATCCTTCCAGGGTTTTGGAACCATCAAAATAAAAAATCCAAATTTTTTTCTCAATTCCTACTGAAATTGAACTACTATCTACATCTGAGATCAACTCTACTATATTACAATCAATCTTATCAGGCCATGAAAACTGAAGAAGATTAGGTTGGGTATCTGATGTGTCATTGGCTTCTTCAACTTGATAATTTCTCGGCTCAAGCTCAAAGAAATAGTTCCCCAAAATAGAGTTAACTGGTTCATTCTTCCCCTCCAATTGTGTTACGTTGTGTTTCATCTGAGGTTCCCTCAACACCTTTATCTGATTCTAGAAACCTTTGTAGGGAAACCACAAATGTGATCAATTTGAGGCAAAATAACCATCTAATTTCCTCGACCAGTCCCGGCTCAACACTAGCCCATAGGCGTTCGAGATGTTTGCTACCACAATGTCTATATACTGGTAAACCCTCTCATTTGCTGACAAACGTATCAAGACATCCTCCATTTCGCCTACCACTTTAACTGCAGTCCTATCTAATTGGACAACTTGACCTGTAGTTGGCTTGGGTTGACCATTTATCTGCTTGCAGACTGAAAGTGGCATAACATTCATTGATGCTCTAGAGTCCACCAAAAAATTATGTATGTTGAAATTGAAAATTTCAAAAGTAAGTAGGAATGCTGGTGTTCTATATTTAGACTTCCCCCCTATACTTGCTTCACCAATCTCTTCCTCAAACTGGTTATCATTCTGGGGTTTCGTTATAGGTGTCTCAAGTGCTTTCAACGGCTTTTCCTTTTGTTGGGGTAGGTTGCACATTTCAAACAAAGAGATGTTTGCCTTAGTCTTTTTAATGTCTTCTACTATATCATATCCCACTTCATGCTCGGTGGAATTTTTCTCGACATTCTCAACTTTGTTTTATGCAGACTTCACAGACATACTAATTACCTTGGGATTCTGACTCCTGATGACAAACTCTGGTATATTAACGGTTTGAGTATTGTTTTTTATCTTTTTCATGTTCTCCCAAAGCTTATTTATTTTGGGCATTATCGTGTTATTGTCACGTCCCCATGCCTCCAACCGGCGAAGAGGACGCGATCACCATGGCGTTAACCATGCGGGCTAAGAGCCCCATGAACATGTGCGTGCACAAAATTGCTAAAACAGAATGCTGGAATAAAATGCAATGCAGTAGAACATGCACCAATGTAATTGTTTGTCATACACACATGAACATTTAACATGCACAGCGGAAGTGGCATACATTCACCAAGCATTCATTCTACATGTTCATGATTTTTATTAACAAAAAAAAATATGATAGCGGAAGTAAAATGGACAAGATGACTTATCTTAAGATGAATTCGTTTCGCAACCAGCTACGTCGCTGCAACGTTCCACCCAACCATAGGCCGGTGAGCTCCTTAATCTCTCAGCAACGTTGCCACCCCCGAGCTGGGCATGATTCTCTAAGGAATAAGGGAACAGCAGGCTTACACGTAGCCAAGGATACACAAAACACACAGCCAAGCCAATAGATTTGGGTTTATCAGGACATTAAGGAGCTGGAGAAGGCAAATTGCTAAGCTGGTGAGCTCATTACAGAGCCAAGAACACCTACACTAGAACTAGCCTGACCTCTAAGACACCCAAACACACCCAACACAAGGAATCAGTCCCTTCTCTGCTACACAGTCCCTCAGGCCCTGCATTCCCTTCCAGTGTTATTCAGGGGTGATGGAGAAGAAGGCCAGCCCTTTAGCTCTGTCTGTGTGGTTTCCAGCCACCAGGTTTATCAAGCAAATCTAAGCCAACATCCCTGCTCCTCTCACAGTCCGAAGACCAACCATTGCACTCAGGCAATTAATTTAGCTGTCACAGCTTAAATAGGGAAAAACGGCTCCCAAGCGATTATACAATCCCATTGAACGTATCAATGCACCAATTTACAACATGGGGGGGAAACAACATTTTTGAAATGTAATCAGTGTACATTACCAACATACACGAGGAGACAGCAGTCCATTTTTCACAATCGAGGCCGCTGAGGAAAAACGTACGCAGACCACACTTGGGGATGAATTTACAGTATCTCGACCGGTGCGTGAACAATCACAATGCAGAACCCACAAATCAGCCCCTGAGCAAAGGACAGAGCCACACCATTCTCAAATTTGCAGAGGAAAAACTGCGTGAGTGAGACCAGGAAAATTCCTGTGCATGAAAACAATGAGCAGACAATTGGAAGACCGTGAAGGTGAACAACTACGGGGAGGACACAAAATTGCAGTGCGTGGCTGTTCAGCAAACTCGTGGAGCCAAGAAAAATGTCTGCGTGAGGGATGAGCAGCAAAATCGTGAGGCCCCAAAATTGGAGAGAGCATGAAAATTTTCCCCTGCCATTGTGAAGTCAAAACACTGTGGTGGAGTGTGCGCGTGGGTGAGGACTGACAGTCCTGCCACCCCACTCCCAAATACCATTAACTTCCTCAACCACCAGCAGTCTTTCTTAATGAAAGTGGTTGGAGTAAAACAAGGTAAGAAGACACATGGATTTTCACCCCATTGGCCAAAGTTGGAAAAATTCCCCCACATCCTCATCCTTGGGAAAATCATGCCCTTTTCTCATTTTAGTTGCCGCGATCGTAGCTGGTCGGATTCATTTAATTAATTATAGATGCGTATTTACATGATGACCAACATAATATATGTTGCATGCCCCGATATACCATCTGTGACAATTTAAATCCAAAACATAGCATAACCGATCAACGGTGGGGTCTTGGCCTTTAGCTCCACACCATGATCATTTACAATATATACATCATCATATACCTCTAATGCAACGGGGTCAAAACCGGGGTGTTACAGTTATCCCTTTCAATGGGCCCTGACTCCTTGTTGTAACATTTTTTTATGTTATTTTTTCTTCCTTGGTGAGTCCTTCATCCTCTATACTAAACATGGATACACAATCCCATAAAACCATAGTATATTCTTCTTGTGTCTCTATTGGTTCATGAACCTTTTCTCCTTCATCCATAGTATCTGTTAACTTGGAATCTAGTAACGGATTCATCACTAAAGTCATAGAATTTATCCACTGTGGGCAATTTCTTTCAGAGTGAGGCTACTGATGGAATGTATAGAAATTTTCCATTCCCACTTCAGCTAAGTTCATAGCAGAGGGACTATGAGAGGGAGGATTGGATGGACCACTGTCATCCCTCTTTTTGTAATAAGGTTTGAATTGCTTATTGGCCTCCTTCTCCTTTTCCAGATCAGTTATTATATTTGAAAGTTTCTGCACCATTTTTACCACACCATCTAATTCCTGTGACCGCTCATCTTTAGGCTTAGTTAACAACAGAGGTTTTATGTTTCTAAAATTCTTTTCCTCTGATGGTACAGGATATTTGTCTATGCTTTCCATTTCAGCTTTCACTTTCTCAGCTTCCTCATATATTTCCACTAAGGTGGGCTTAATTGATCTTTTGACAAACATAGCTATTTCGGGACCAAGAGCTGAAGTGTAATACTTAATTAAGGTGTTCTCAGTGGGTTTTATAGTTGCATTGAAATTATTCAAATGGGCAGCAAACCTCTGATTGAAATTATGCACCCTCTCTTTCTTTTCCTTTTTGAGGGCAAGCAACTCTTTCATTAAAGTAGTGATAGTTCTTGGGGTTCCATACTTGTTTCTAAACAATCTCTCAAAGGTGTTCCAATTTGGGATTGAGTTTTCCTATAGTGCAAAATACCATGAGGCTTATTTACCTTTGAGGGTATGTGGGAACAATCTGCTAACTACGTCTTCATGCTCTACTGCTTTTAAACCTTCTAAAGCTAGATAAAAAATTTGCAAATGATCATCCACAAAAATTTCTTCATTCAGTTCAAACTTGGGCAGTGACTTATCAAAATTCTGAGGCATGGAATGTAATGGAGGAGTAAGGTTTAGAGGGGATCTAGCTCTCCAAGTAGGTGGTGGAGGAGGCTGATTTGCATTCACATTTTCCAAGATTCTAGGTGGATATTGAGGTAGAGACTGGACAGGGGTTCGAAACGGTGAGCAGTGATGGGACTTTGGTCCTAACTGATTTAGAGGTTGTACAATCTCTTGCAAGGTGGTTTCTTCCGGCTCTTCAAAGTCTCTCGTTGACACTGAATCCTCACGGTAAGGACGGTCTTTCTTATGAACTCCTCAGGGTAGAGATACTCTATAACTTTTTCTTCAGGATTAGGTCTCTTAATGAAACTGGTTTCAGAACTGCGACCGGTGGAGTGTTCTCGAGAAAACGAATTTCCTCGGCTAGCCATGCACTGGCGACGCTCCTTCTAGTGCCAAAACTGTTGAGGCCTGGAAAATCCTAGGTAACTATAATATGGATTCTCCCCAATTAACATTCCCAAATAGCTCGATATTGTTTGATATAGGGAATCCATCTGGTTTACGATCCAACTACCGGAATTCAAGTAACGGTTTAAGCTTGCTTTTACCAGCTGCGGCTCGATCCACCGTTTAAGTGTATTTTTTTAGTTTTATTTTGTATATGGTGTGCAACTGCCTATTCTAAGTGCAAACAATAGATACAACAAAGAGTTCACAATGTGATGCATAGGTTCTTACCTCTCGTCTTATTACCCTTTTGCTTCTAAATCATAAACAAATAACAACTATGCTAAGCTAACTAATTCTATCTAACCTATCCCTAGGGAGAAAAATTGTATTTAATGTTGAGTAATGTACTGTAAAACATGCATAAAGAATATTACAGATAGTTATTCATAATTCAGAATACATGAATACATGTAGAAAGATAAAAATAGAGGTAGCTCATTGTTGGTTAAAACATTCATTACTCAATACACTACATAAGTTTCATAAAAATAACAAAAAATCATTCATAACATGGAAGTAATCCATAAGTCAGAACGATCTCACAGTTCGTAGAATAAGTTGAAACAGAAATAATTCAACATTCAACCCATCTACAGCATGCATGTGAAACTTCACGACTCCTCCAGCAGAAAATATGGCTTTCTTTATTATAAAAGGAAATAGTTCTTCTTACAATAAACTTCACAAAAGATAGCATGGAAAAGCCCCGTCTTCATCGACTCGATCTATACTATTACAATTTGAAATGTCTTTTGGTCTTCCTACCCTTTAGGCTTCCCTTACAAATAGGTTACAAAAATGACTTTGTCTCCTAGCGAGCTCGCTAATTTTGGAAAAATTTAAATATTACAAAATATGTGTCACTAAAACAAACATTCTAAGTGGGCCCGACCACCACATTAATAAACTTCTTCCATGTGTAGGCATCTGTCACTATTGTCTCAAACTATGATGGCTCTAGAAATCTAATAGTGACCTCATGCTTGGAAACTTGAGCTTTTATATTATCCATCCTAGCTGGAAGCAATCAAAGTTGATCTTCTAATAGATGGTTGCTTACTACTACCTGGGCTATTACATTCTTAAGCACTCTCTCATCCAAACTTTTGATCAGTTGAATGCCCAGCTCATCCTCCTGCCATCTAGCATGCAATTGTTTCAAGTGCTCTTCATGCTCTGGTAATTCATCTAACCTCTTCTTAGCAGATGTTTGGAAGCAGTTGTAATTTGTAAGCACCTTTCTACATAACTTTGTGCAAACGCCTTTAGTTCTATGGGCTTCCCTTATCAGTTCTTCAGTAGATTTATTCCCAAATTCTATCAACTCATATTCCAGCTTCACTCTCTCAGAGTCTTTGATCGGTGCATTTGCTGGAGGTTCCTTGGTTGTTTCCAACCAAGTCAAACGCCCTTGAAGGATTTCCAGGACATCATGTTCTTGTCTTTAAATTGAGAAGCTATACCTGAAATCTCTTCCAACCTAGCTTCCACTTGTCAGACCTTCAACACCTCATCTACTATCTGGAGATGCATCTGATAAATTTTATTTCTGAGCATGAGGGCATGCTTTGTCAAAGGCTCTATATCTGTTCTTTGCTCATTTTCCACCTTTAACAAAACATCCAATGAAGTCTTTTGTGCCTCCAATGCTTCCACCTGTGTTTCATACTGTTTTTCCTTTTGCTCGGCATTAGCCTTCTCCAATTCCAATTTTACAACCTTGTTTTCCAAATATATTTTCTCTTTACTTAAATCTTCATTGGATAACTTTAAATTGTTTCGCTCTTCTTCTAAAATTTGGTGTCCCTGTTGAAGCCTCTCAAAATATGATAAGGTAGCTTCATATTTTCTTTTTGATTCTTGGCCTACCCTTTCTTCCTTCCTCAAAACTTCCTTCATTTCGGCCATCTTCCCCTTATATTGTTCAATGGTTTCTGTAAGCTTGACGATATTGTGAGCATTGGAATAGGCATTTGTAATTCCCATAGAAGCCAATTGCTTTGGGTGTTATTCTACATTACTCATAATCATCCTCTCTGTTACTCTGGTCACTGGTGGCTGAGTCCATACCCTCAAGGTTTTCTCTGTCCTCCACGTAATGGATATCATTTTAGGATCAAAATGAATATCTTCTAAGCATTCCACATCATATTGTTTAGATGGGGTAAATAGCATTAGCCCCATTTCAACTATGGGGACATGACCCCCGGTAAGGATGCCACTAGATGTGGATGAAGGGTTCTTTGGATTACATGGAATAGGGATTTGCTCATGACCTCCACCACCTACAAATTCTTCATTTTCCTAGTTTTCCCCCTCTGTAATCCCTTCTGTATCTTGTATTCCTTGCTCAGGGTTTGCAACTTCTTGAGCAATGGATTTTTCTAACTCTGCAATTTTATCCAAAACAACTTTTGCATTATTTTGCTTGACAGCTTATGCTTTATCCCTCTGTGCTTCCTCTTCCAACAACTTCTTTTCTCCTGCTGCAAGCCTATGAGCACTTTCTTCTTGGGACTTCTTTGCAACTTCTTCTTCTCCTTCATTTGGTTTTGGATTGTTGCTACTACTTCCCTTGAACCCAGATGCCTTTCCCTTCAACCGCTTGCTCACAGCTGCCATGCTGTAGACATTCCTAAACAGTTGCACCTCTTTATCTATATAGTCTGTATATTCGAAATTTACCTTGTGAACGACCTTATGAGTTGCCACCTTTCCTTGTGAATCATTTCAGTGGAAGATTTTCTCTCCAAAATGGAAAATCTCCAAGTTCTTTGATGAACTCTGGAGCACTCTTGACCTTGTTGAATTTGTAGCTCCCTACATATAAAGGTACTGATGGGAATAAAACTTTCTTTATATCAAACAAATGATTTCCAAAACCATCTAGAAATACTTGTCTAACTGCCTCCTTGTGTACTATGTAATTAGTTACATTGGACAACAGTGAGGGTGCTTTGATGCCTCCATACATTCTCATATACGTGCCTTCTTTGGAGAAAAAATAATCTCCATATTCTTTTATGGATTCTATAGCTCCCTTTGATAAACATGGACAATCTTCTAGAAAGATCAACTTATACAGGCGCCTTATGAATTCCTCACATATCAACTGGTAATAGTTGTGATATTTATGGGCTCCTAGAATCTGATATGCGACGTATATAGGGGCCCTACCCTCTTTCCACACATAGTTAAGATTCTCAAATCTGTGTCTATAGAGTATGCAATCTATCAAAAAAGATGACATAAAAAATTCTGATTTGTTATGTTTCAAACCCTACAGAGTTGTCTTGACACATCTGGCCAAGTTCCTAGTAGCTATATCTGCCCAATTAAAAATCGTTTCCTCCATGGCTACATAGTACATGAGGGGAATCCAACCAAAGTTATACATCTTCCCATCAGCCCTACCATACAACTTGCTCATCATCAATGCTATTATCCTGAAAGGGGTCCGAAGAAGGGCAGTCTCATATTCTCTTGACTGTTTGTGTCTGAAGGTCTTCCCCTCAGCCACCACCATCTTTGTTGTGGCTGTATAATCAAACTTCAGAATTTTGACCCACTCTGTTGTTACACTTATTTCCTTTTCTGGGAGATTGTAGGCTGTCGAAATGAATGCAGGTGCGAAGGATGCAACAGCCTTTCCCTCCTCATCATTTATCATCATTCCTACTATGTCTATCTTGGGAAACATCCATCCAATGCCCTCTGCACAAGGAAAAATATCTGACCTAGTTTCTATTTTAGTTATCCCAGACCTCAAAATGTTCTTGTACAAAGCTACATCTCCCAAACCAGCTTCTAGCATTTTTCTTTCAACCAGCATGGGGTAGACCTAGCCCCATTTGAGCTCAAGCTCTACTCCTACAATTTCCTTAGTGTCTTCATATACTATTTCAGTCCTCGCTGCCGGCAAGACCTCTACAACTTTTGTGTCAAAATCGTACTCGACAATCTTAGGCTTCTTTCTCACCTTCTTCGCCATGATTTCTGTAGTAAGTTGTTTGTGTTAGGTCAAAGGTTTGACACGTGACTGAAACCAACTGGCAAGCACACGCCATGTGAGCTCCACCAGGGAATCCGCACAATCAGCTCGAATGGGAATAAACTCTTCCCAACTCCTAACTTTTTCTGTAAAAAATAATGGTAAAAAGACTTCGCATTTGGCAGATAAAAAGGCTTTTCGAGGGTTTAAATTTGTCATTAAGACTTGCATGCCTGAGACCAAAAACATCGTCAGTGCCAAACGCTTCTGGCTGAAAATCATAAGTTATCATGGGAACAACCCTGACACGGCGGCTCGATCTTACCCATCCACCTAGTATTGTCGGCTCACAACTCCACACTTATCTGCTACCTTCCCCTGTGGCTTGGCCATTAAAATCATATCGGCGAGGAGAACAAGATGTCAGTCACCGTAGTGGCTCCGAGTTCAAACAATGACCACAACGGCAGGTCCTACTGAACTAGTCATTTACAAGGAAAAATGCCTTCGTCGTAGCAGCAGTGCATCGGAAACAACCTCCACAACAAACTTGCAGAACCACCCGTCGTAGTGTGTCAAAATAGAAGAAGCGTCCGCTGTAGCAGCTCCTGGAGAACAATACAAAATATGAAACATAAATCCTGTTGCCGTAGTGGGCACAACTCACAAAACCTCTCACTGTTTCAGGAGTAAACAGACATCAGGCGTGAAAAATAGAATAACACCCGCTATATCGGCTTGATCATGACAATCCATTCGCTGCAGTGGGTTGAAATAATAATAATAAAATGCGCCCGCCATGGTGGCCTGAAAATGGAAATTGGTCCGATGTTGCAGCTTGAAACACAAGAGAGCATCCACCCAAAATCAAAGAAGAATCCGTCGTAGTGGCTCCAAGCTAGGAAAACTTCCGCTGCTGCGGATCAAAAATCACTTTCTGCCTTAGTAAAAAATGAATCTATGGAACTCTTAATGATGGGTTGAAAATCAAAATCAAAGCATTTTAAGGAGAAAAACTAAGACTTTAAAAAGTGGTCCTAAAGATATATATAATTTTTTTTTTGGGTAGTTGTGTCAGTAGCAACACCCCGGTTATGTAATAGCTTCTCAATATCAACAAGAGCATTAGGATCTCTTGCTAGTGACAAGCAACTCTCAAAAAACAACTGCAAGGTACCATGTTGTCGCGATGGTCCTACCTCTATTGAGGAATAAAAAACATAAGGCATTTCAACAATAGGTAACTTACCTAGATTTCTCCCGATCACATCCCTGGTCTCGAAAAATGTATCTCTCTCAGTTGCGATATCAAATGCCACCTTTTTATTTCCAGCTAATCGGACTTGTGGATGGGGTCCATATTCCCCGGTCATCGCATCTCCGCGGGAGACAATAGCAACATCGACATCCTCTGTTCTGGGCTATGTTAGAATCATTGCAACCATCGACCCTTGATTCTGATTCTGAGCCTAGTTTAATGGTGGATTTTGGTTCAACGACTGGTTCATGGGATGATTCACATTCTGATTTTGAGTGGAACTTGAGTTTGAGCCTGATTCTGTAATTACTGTTGGTTCTGCATCTGATTCTAGTTTTGAAACTGGGTTCGATTATGCAACTGAGGAATATCCTTGGCCTACCATTTTTCAATTAGCAGAGGGAAATTCTCAATAGTATGATCACTCACCATGCAGTAGGTACACTACAAATGAGGACAATCTCTTTGGTAGTGTCCAAATACCTCAACTTATCAACTTATCACAAGATGATACTGAGATCAACCATAAGATGATTCCACAATCTAATGCTCTACTGTCGATTCTTTGTCCATTCTTATTTACATTCACAATTCTACTTCTATATATAGGCTTGCGCCTTTACATTCATGGTCCAATTCTAACTAACTCCTAACTGATTTAACCAACTAATGACCAATATCCACAAAATGTGGTCAACCAGTACAAAAAGATGCATAATTCAAAAACGGTTTATTTTTTGCCTATCGCGCTATCTTTGCCTTGCACTGTGCCGTGTGAGCTTGCGCAGCCTCCGCAACGCTGCGCAACTCACTTACCCCAAAACCCCTGCCAACACTCCAGAGAGTCAAGTTGTTTTGATATGCTATTTGCAATAGTTTGAAGTACCCTTTTCCCCTTAGCAATAAAATAAAGGTCTTGTGATAGAAGATGAATTCCATTGTTGTTAGGTCATGGGTCGACCCCTATTCTACAGTTCTACTTGTTCCCAATCCTCCAAGCTAGATGGTTTTCGATGAGATCAAAAGCATTCAACGTTTCCTTCCAAATGTTTGAGATATTGCTATGTTTCTTGTTTGGTTTGTGAATCCACTCAATCAAGGAATCTAGGGAAATGTACTTTTGTATAATTAAATTCGTCCATAATCGATGAGTGGAGATTAACCTCCAGATGCTTTTGGCCACCAAATATTTGGAGAAGAGGATTATGTTTTTAACACCCCATCCTCCTGTTACCTTTAGCATAGACACCCTATCCCACTTTACCTAAGAGAATGATTTGTGTTGACCTCTCCATTGAAATGAGAAGCAAATCTTTTAGATTTTATCAAGAATGCCTTTCAAGACCTAAGCTAAGGAGATCTAATAGGCTGATATGGCTTCAAGGACATATTTGACTAAGAAAAGTCTTCTAGCTTTTGAGAACCACTTAAAATCGATACTTTGAACCGTTTGTTAATCTTTGAAAGAATCCACGACTAGTCTTTAGTTCTATAGTTCTTGGTTTTAAATAGATGCCTAGATATTTATGACCATTATCGAATTTAAACTTTGTAAAGGGAAGTTGGGAAGAGATAATATTCTCCATGAGTATCCATGTTGATTATATCACATAATATTTAAATAATTTAAGATAAATATAGAGTGTATTTTTCTTTTCTATATACAATAATTATTTTGAACTATTATTTCATAATTTAATTCGAAAGAGAGGTGTTACTTAATATGTGAAAGTACTGATTTAAATAAAGGTGATACAATACCTTATTATTATTATTATTAATTTTTTAATGTTATTATTAAGGTTACAATAATGTGGTTTTATATATGAAACTAAATACTACTTGTAATTGCAATTTAACTTCATTGCGCCGAGAGGCACTCTACAGCATAGTACAAGGGAGATCTTGTAACGTTTGTCATGAGGGAGATGTTGCAACATTTGTCGATATTTTGTTACTAACAAAACAATAAAAAATAAAATTTTAATTATCCGTCAAAATAAATGTCGGCCACAAAAACAACCTTAATATGGTGGAGATGTTGTAATGTTCATACCTAACAAACAATAAAAAATTAAAAATTTAATTATCCGCAAAAAAATGTCGGTTCTAAGTGCAAACGATAGAGACATCAACGAGTTCGCAATGTGATGTGCAAGTTCTTACCTATCGTCTTATTACCCCTTTTGCTTCTAAATCATAAACAAATAACAACTATGCTAAGCTAGCTAATTCTATCTAACCTATCCCTAGGGAGAAAGATTGTATTTAATGTTGAGTAATGTACTGTAAAACATGCATAAAGAATATTACAGATAGTTGTTCATAATTTAGAATGCATGAATACATGTAGAAAGATAAACATAGAGGTAGCTCATTGTTGGTTAAAACATTCATTACTCAATACACTGCATAAGTTTCATAAAAATAACAGAAAATCATTCAGAACATGGAAGTAATTCATAAGTCAGAACGATCTCGCAGTTCGTAGAATAAGCTGAAACATAAATAATTCGACATTCAGCCAATCTACAGCATGCATGTGAAATTTCATAGCTCCTTCTCCAACAGAAAATATGGCTTTCTTTATTATAAAAGGAAATAGTTCTTCTTACAATAAACTTCACAAAAGATAGCATGGAAAAGCCCCGTCTTCATCGACTCGATCTATACTTATACAATTTGAAATGTCTTTTGGTCTTCCTGCCCTTTGGGATTCCCTTACAAATCGGTTACAAAAATGACTTTGTCTCCTGGTGGGCTCACTAATTTTGGAAAAATATAAATATTACAAAATATGTGTCAATAAAACAAACATTCTAAGTGGGCCCGGCCACCTCATTAATAAATTGCTTCCATGTGTAGGCATCTGTCACTATTGTCTCAAACTCAGATGGCTCTAGAAATCTAATAGTGAACCCATGCTTGGCAAATTGAGCTTTTATAGTAGCCATCCTGGTTGGAAGCAATCGAAGTTGACCTTCTAATAGATGGTTGCTTACTGCTGCTTGGGCTATTACATTCTTAAGCATTCTCTCATCCAAACTTTTCATCAGTAGAATGCCCAACTCATCCTCCTGCCATCTAGCATGCAATTGTTTCAACTGCTCTTCATGCTCTGGTAATTCATCTAACCTCTTCTTGGCAGATTTTTAGCAGCAGTTGTAATTTGTAAGCACCTTTCTACATAACTATGTGCAAACACCTTTAGTTCTCTGGGCTGCCCTTATTAGTTCTTCAGCAGCTTTAATCCCAAATTCTATCAGCTCATATTCCAGCTTCACTCTCTCGGAGTCTTTGATCGGTGCATTTGCTGGAGGTTCCTTGGTTGTTTCCAACCAAGTCAAATGCCCTTGAAGGATTTCCAGGACATCTTGGGTCTTGTCTTTAAATTGAGAAGCTATACCTGAAATATCTTCCAACCTAGCTTCCACTTGTTGGACCTTCAACACCTCATCTGCTATCTAGAGCTGCATCTGATAAATTTTATTTATGAGCATGAGGGCATGCTTTGTCAAAGGCTCTATATTCGTTCTTTTCTCATTTGCCACCTTTAACAAAACCTCCAATAAAGTCTTTTGTGCCTCCAATGCTTCCACCTGTGTTTCATAATGTTATTCCTTCTACTCAACATTAGCCTTCTCCAATTCCAATTCTGCAACCTTGTTTTCCAAATCTCCTTTCTCTTTACTTAAATATTCATTGGATAACTTTAAACTGTCCCGTTCTTCTTCTAAAATTTGGTGTCCCTGTTGAAGCCTCTCAAAATCTAATAAGGTAGCTTCATATTTTCTTTTTGATTCTCGGCCTACCCTTTCTTCCTTCCTCAAAACTTCCTTCATTTCGGCCATCTTCCCCTTATATTGTTCAATGGTTTCTGTAATCTTGTCGATATTGTGAGCATTGGCATAGGCATTTGCAGTGCCCATAGAAGCCAATTACTTTGGGTGTTATTCTACATTACTCATGACCATCCTCTTTGTTACTGTGGTCATTGGTGGCTGAGTCCATACCCTCAAGGTTTTCTCTGTCCTCCACATAATGGATTTTGTTTTAGGATCAAAATGAATATATTCTAAGCATGCCACATTGTATTGTTTAGATGGGGTAAATAGTATTAGCCCCATTTCAACTACGGGGACATGACCCTCGGTAAGGATGCTGCTGGATGTGGATGAAGGGTTCTCTAGATTACACAGAAAAGGGGTTTTCTCCTGACCTCCACCACCTACAACTTCTTCATTTTCCTGGTTTTCCCCCTCTGTAAGCCCTTTCATATCTTGTATTCCTTTCTCAGGGTTTGCAGCTTCTTGATCAATGGATTTTTCTAACTCTGCAATTTTATCCAAAACAACTTCTACATTCTTTTGCTTGACTGCTTCTGCTTTATCCCTCTGTGCTTCCTCTGCCAACAACTTCTTTTCTCCTGCTGCAATCCTGTGAGCACTTTCTTCTTGGGCCTTCTTTGCAGCTTCTTCTTCTCCTTCATTTGGTTTTGGATTGTTGCTGCTACTTCCCTTGACCCCAGATGCCTTTCCCTTCAACCGCTTGCTCACAGTTGCCATGCTGTAGACATTCCTGAACAGTTGCTCCTCTTTATCTATATAGTCTATATATTCAAAATTTACCTTGTGAACAACCTTATGAGCTGCCACCTTTCCTTGTGAATCATTTCGGTAGAAGATTTTCTCTCCAAAATGGAAAATCTCCAATTTCTTTGACAAACTCTGGAGCACTCTTGACCTTGTTGAATTTGTAGCTCCCTACATAGAAAGGTACTGATGGGAATACAACTTTCTTTATATCAAATAAATGATTTCCAAAACCATATAGAAATACTTGTTTAATTGCCTCCTTGTGTACTATGTAATCAGTTGCATACTTGGACAGCAATGAGGGTGCTTTGGTGCCTCCATACATTCTCATATACATGCCTTCTTCAGAGAAAAAAAAATCTCCATATTCTTTTATGGATTCTACAGCTCCCTCTAACAAACATGGACAATCTTCTAGAAAGATCAACTTATACAGGGGCCTTATGAATTCCTCACATATCAACTGGTAATGGTTGTGATATTTATGGGCTCCTAGAATTTGATATGCGACGTATATAGGGGCCCTCCCCTCTTTCCACACACAGTTAAGATTCTCAAACCTGTGTCTATAGAGTATGCAATCTATCAAAAAAGATGACATAAAAAATTCTGATTTGTTCTGTTTCAAACCCTCCTGAGCTATCTTGACACATTTGGCCAAGTTCCTAGTAGCTATATCTGCCCAATTAAAAATCGTTTCCTCCATGGCTACGTAGTACATGAGGGGAATTCAACCAAAATTATACATCTTCCCATCAACCCTACCATACAACTTGCTCATCATCAATGCTATTATCCTGAAAGGGGTTCGAAGATGGGCAGTCCTCATATTCTCCCGATTGTTTGTGTCTGAAGGTATTCCCCTCAGCCACCACCATCTTTGTTGTGGCTATATAATCAAACTTCATAATTTTGACCCACTCTGTTGTTACACTTATTTCCTTTTCCAGGAGACTATAGGCTGCCGAAATGAATGCAGGTGCGAAGGATCCAACAGGATTGCCCTCCTCACCATTTATCATCATTCCTACTATGTCTATTTTGGGAAACATCCATCCAATGACCTCTGCATAGGGAAAAATCTCCGGCCTAGTTGCTATTTTAGTTATCCCAGACCTCAAAATGTTCTCATACAAAGCTAAGTCTCCCAAACCAGCTTCTGGCAGTTTTCTTTCAACCAGCATGGGATAGATCTGGCGCTTTTTGAGGTCAAGCTCTGCTCTTGCAATTGCCTTAGTGTTTTCATACACTATTTCAGTCCTCGCTATGGGCGAGACCTCTACAACTTCTGTGTTAGAATCGTACTCAACAATCTTAGGCTTCTTTCTCGCCTTCTTCGTCATGATTTCTGCAGCAAGTTGTTTGTGTCAAGTCGAAGGTTTAACACGCGACTGAAAGCAACTAGTAAGCACATGCCATGTGAGCTCCACTAGGGCATCCGCACGATCAGCTCGAATGAGAAGAAACGCTTTCCAACTCCTAACCTTTTTTTGTAAAAAATAATGGTAAAAAGACTTCGCATTTGGCAGATAAAAAGGCTTTCCAAGGGTTTAAATCTGTCATTAAGACTTGCACGCACGAGACCAAAAACATCGTTAGCACCAAAAGCTTCTGGCTGAAAATCATAAATTATCATGGGAATAACCTTGACACAGCGGCTCGATCTTACCCATCCACCCACTATTGTTGGCTCACAACTCCACACTTATCTGCTGCCTTCCCCTGCGGCTTGGCCGTTAAAATCATATCGGCGAGGAGAACAAGATGTCAATCGTCGTAGCGACTCCGAGTTCAAACAACCTTTGCAATGACGGGTCCTCCTAAATCAGTCATTTACAAGGAAAAATGCCTCCGCCTTAGCGCCAGCGCATCGGAAACAACCTCCGCAACAAACTTGCATAACCACCTACCATAGCGGGTCAAAACAGAAGAAGCATCCGCCGTAGCGGCTCCCGGAGACCAATCCAAAAGACTAAACATAAAGCTCGCCATCATAGCGGGTGCGACTCGCAAAACCCCACGTTGTTTCCGTAGTAAACAGAAATTGGGCACGCAAAATAGAATAACACGCGCTATAGCGGCTTGGTCATGACAATCCATTCGCCGTGGTGGGTTGGAAAAAAAAATGTGCCCGCCATAGTGGCCCAAAAATGGAAATTGGTTTGATGTTGCGGCTCGAAACACAAGAGCTCACCCGCCCGAAATCAAAGAAGAATCCGCCGTAGTGGCTCCAAGCTGGGAAAACTTCCGCTGCTACAGATCAAAAATCACTTTCTTCCTTAGTAAAAAATGAATCTATGGAACTCTTAATGACGGGCTGAAAATCAAAATCAAAGCATTTTAAGGACAAAAACTAAGACTTTAAAAATTTGTCCTAAAATATATATATAATCTTTTTTTTTGGGGTAGTTGTTGCAACAGCAACACCCCGGTTATGCAATAGCTTCTCAATTTCAACAAGAGCAGTAGGATCTCTTACTAGTGACAAGCAACTCTCAAAAAACAGTTACAAGGTACCATGCTGTCACGATGGTCCTGCCTCTATTGAGGAATCAAAAGCAGAAGGCATTTCAACAATAGGTAACTTACCCAGATTTCTCCCGATCGCATCCCTGGCCTTGAAAAATGTATCTCTCTCAGTTGTGATATCAAACGCCACCGTTTTATTTTCATCTAATCGGACTTGTGGATGGGGTCCATATTCCCTGGTCGTCCCACCTCTATGGGAGACAATAGCAACATCGACATCCTCTATTCTGGGCTCTACTAGAATCGTCGTAACCGTCGACCCTTGATTCTGATTCTAAGCCTGGTTTAATGGTGGATTTTGGTTCAACGGTAGGTTCATGGGATGATTCACATTATGATTCTGTAGTGGAACTTGAGTCTGAGCCTGTTTCTGTAATTGCTGCTGGTTCTGCATCTGATTCTGGTTTTGCGACTGGGTTCGATTCTGCAACTGAGGAATATTCCTGGCCTACCATTTTTCAATTAGCTAAGGGAAATTCTCAACAGTATGATCACTCACCATGTAGTAGGTACAATGCAAATGAGGACAATCTCTCTGGTAGTGTCCAAATACCCCAACTTATCAACTTGTCACAAGATGATATTGAGATCAACCATAAGATGATTCCACAATCTGATGCTCTACTGTTGATTCTTTGTCCATTCTTATTTACATTCACAATTCTACTTCTATATATAGGCTTGCGCCTTTACATTCATGGTCCACTTCTAACTAACTCCTAACTGATTTAACCAACTAATGACCAATATCCACAAAATGTGTTCAACTAGTACAAAAAGATGCATAAAATATTCAAAAACGGTTTATTTTTCCACCTATCGTGCTATCTTTTCCTTTCGCGGTGCTGTGTGAGCTTGCATAGCCTCCGCGACGCTGCGCAACTCACTTACCCCAAAACTCCTGCCAACACTCCAGAGAGTCGAGTTGTTTTGATATGCTATTTGCAATAGTTTGAAGTACCCTTTTCCCCTTAGCAATAAAATAAAGGTCTTGTGATAGAAGATGAATTCCATAGTTTCTAGGTCATGGGTCGACCCCTATTCTACAGTTCTACTTGTTCCCAATCCTCCAAGCTAGATGGTTTTCGATGAGATCAAAAGCATTCAAAGTTGCCTTACAAATGTTTGAGATATTGCTATGTTTCTTGTTTGGTTTGTGAATCCAATCAATCAAGGAATCTAGGGAAATGTACTTTTGTATAATTACATTCGTCCATAATCGATGAGTGGAGATTAACCTCCAGATGCTTTTGGCCACCAAAGCTTTGGAGAAGAGGATTATGTTTTTAACACCCCATCCTCCTGCTACCTTTAGCATAGACACCCTGCCCCACTTTACCTAAGAGAATGATTTGTGTTGACCTCTCCATTGAAATGAGAAGCAAATCTTTTAGATTTTCTCAAGAATGCCTTTCGAGACCTAAGCTAAGGAGATCTAATAGATTGATATGGCTTCAAAGACATATTTGACTAAGACAAGTCTTCTAGCTTTTGAGAACCACTTAAGAATCCATGCTTCGAGCCGTTTGTTAATCTTTGAAAGAATCCATGACTAGACTTCAGTTCTATAGTTCTTGGTTTTAAATAGATGCCTAGATATTTATGACCATTATCGAATTTAAACTTTGTAAAGGGAAGTTGGGAAGAGATAATATTCTCCATGAGTATCCAAGTTCATTATATCACATAATATTTAAATAAATTAAGATAAATATAGAGTGTATTTTTCTTTTCTATATACAATAATTATTTTGAACAATTATTTCATAATTTAATTCGAAAGAGAGGTGTTACTTAATATGTGAAAGTACCGATTTAAATAAAGGTAATACAATACCTTATTATTATTATTATTATTAAATTTTTAATGTCATTATTAAGGTTACAATAATGTGGTGGTTTTATATATGAAAATAAATACTACTTGTAATTGCAATTTAACTTCATTGCATCGAGATACGCTCTACAGCACAGTACGAGGGAGATCTTGTAACGTTTGTCATGAGGGAGATCTTGCAACATTTGTCGATATTTTGTTACTAACAAAAATAACAAAAAATAAAAATTTTAATTATCCGCCAAAATAAATGTCGGCCACAAAAACAACCTTAATATGCGGGAGATGTTGTAATATTCCTACCTAACAAACAATAAAAAATAAAAAATAAATAATTATCCACAAAAAAAATGTCGGTAAGAAAAACAACACAATATGGGGGAGATGTTGTAATGTTCCTACCTACCAAAATAATAAAAAAATAAAAATTGAATTATCCGCAAAAAAAATGTTGGCATGTTATGGTTTAGGAGGGCCTTGCAAATGGTTTTAAAACCATGTGCAAGGCCTCCTAAACAACCCATGGTTTTATCGTACATGGTTTAAGAGGGCCTTGCAAATGGTTTTAAGAACATGTGCAAGGCCTAAACAACACATGGCCTTAGTAGGGCCTTGCACATGGTTTGACCATAAATAAATAATATTAAATATTAATAATAAAAATATTATATGTCGACTTTATATACAAAGATGTGGCTTTTAGCTTGAATCAAATCAATGGTTATATATAGGACACACCAAAGTTGATAGCTCCTTGAGTGCAATACTTAAGAAGAGGTTTGCACCTCGAGAGATTTGATCCCTCTTGGCTCTTGATAGAGCCTAAGATTTGGATCTATGCCGGTGTATAAAAAATTCAGCTCAACAAAGCCTAATGAACATATTATAAAATTTAATTTAATTTATTTATCATAACCAAATTTTCTTTAATTATTGTTAATGAAGCAATACCAAATAAAGGTTATGGTAATCTAATATGAAAATATCACTTATGATCATGTATGACAACAACAACTTGGAAGAAACGACTTCATACAAATATCTTGGAATTGTTCTTCATCATAAGATTTTTTGGAATTATATCATTAGGGAAAGATTAACAGAGGATGAAAAGTTTATCATGGACTTGAAAGCAATTATAAATCAACAAACCTCTAGCTTTGAAACTCTTGTCACTCTTATTATCTTATATGGATGTGACATTTGGGGCTTCCACATCTCTAGAGAAACATGGAAAAGGTAAACAAATCCAAAAACGCTTTATAACATATAATTTCAAAATTAAAGGTAATAGACACTATCTTATCCTCCTCATAAAAGAGAGTCTTTCCCTGATTGATAACATGGATATGACTAGGTACCTAATGTACAAGAACAATATAAACAACATGGGAGACAAAATACTTCCTAAGATTGCTTCATACTTTAGTCAAAGCCACCTACGACTTAAGCGATGTTGATATAAAGATGCCAAGTTTGGTTCAATCAACGGGGTGTCGAGAAAAAGGTCATTTTGCCGAATAGTGATAATATGAAAAATATTATTACATCTAAATTAAAAAAAAAATGCAATGTGATAAATAGTTAGAGGATAAGCTAAAATTGAGATATTATAAGAAGGTGGTAAACTCTAATCTAGAAGAATAAAAACATCTCTTTATTTTAAAGAGTGTAAAGAAGAAGATCAACGTTGTTAAAATAAAAACAAACTCTTACAAGCTCCATAATGAAATAAAGTGCTTGACAATTACTAAAACTCCATGGGCTATCTTGTGGCACCCACATTAAAATGTACACTCACATCAAAGCACAAATTCAAAATATAAGTTTCATAACCTTTTAACTCATTACGACAATGCTGATTTATAAAGGTTTCTTTTAAAAATTTTAAAACATAAAGACAAATTACACTTTACATTTTTAAGATCCCATAGATAAAAATAAAAATATAGAAATAACATTAATTGCATGTAACCTCAATCCTTCACATCTTCAAATAGAATAAAACAAAAATATTCATCCATTATTCTACAGGAACACACCATACAAATTAGTGAAAAGAGCATTGAACAATCAAACTAAAAACCATAGTTCACCCTTTCCATCTCAGTCGACCATGAAGCCAGTGTTAAACGGATATTCTCTACCTTCCGGCAGTAGTGAGTCTTCGTAAGGATTTATTATACGGAACAAGTTCAACCTAAAAGTAGTCTGACTGGATTCGAAATTCAATACAAAAACCTAATAATAACTAGCATACTCCCAAAGTGGGGCAAATGAAAAGTCGAAGAGAACTTGGATATGTTGTAAAAATGAGAGAAAGTTGTGTGTATGTAGATATATAAATTTATATGTTAAAAGCAAGTCTACTGAATATATGGTAGGGATAATAGATGATGAAATTTAAAGGAAAACTCTAGTGTAGGTACTAATAATAAATAAATAGAAACCAATATGACAAGTAAAATGAAAATGAATTTGTTATGTGAGAACACATACTAAAAAATAAGGGGCTAGGTAGTTATGAAGTTTGACTATAATTAGATTGAGAGTCAACATTGGTATTTGGTATTTTCATTTTGTAGGGGGTTGCAAGGATTGAGGATTTTAATTTTAGGTGTAAAAGGTGTTGGCAATATTGTAGAAGATGTAGATTGTCATTGATGGCAATCAGAAAAGATAGTGGCAAATAGCCATGACAAGAGCAGTAAAATGATCATATGAGCTTATGGGAGAGCAGCAAACAGATCCATAGATCAGAAGTTGTATGATGACAAAGCAGTGGTGTCAAGGGATATAAAATTATGCACGCCATGCCTATACAAAAGAAATGCACGCCAGAAGGATATGCACACAAAATTTGCACGCCACTATCAAGGAGATGCATGCCAGAGAGAGACAGAGTTCATATATGCACGCCAATGAGGGATATGCATGTTCAGGGTAGAGATCTTAGTTCTGGAACAATTCTTTGAGAGTGTCTTCATCTTGTTGACCTTGCTGGAAGTGAGAGAGTTGAAAAATCTGAGGCCACTGGAGATAGATTAAAGGAAGCACAGCATATTAACAGATATCTTTCAGCTTTAGGAGACGTGATTGCTGCTCTTGTACACAAGAACTCCCATGTTCCTTACCGAAATAACAAACTCACACAACTGTTTCAAAAATCCTTAGATGGCCAGGCAATAACAGTCATGTTTGTGCAGTCCCGAATTAGATGCATATGGGGAGACAATCAGCACTCTAAAATTGCCACCGTTGAACTGGGTGCTGCACGTTCCAACAAGGATGTGGGATGTCAGTGGTCAGAGAGCTGATGCAAATGTATTGAAATGTTGTTCTTCTATTGCAAGCAAGGATAAATACTGTGCAAGATTGAATTCTATTCAGGCTTTTGGAGACATAAACAGAGACGTTGTGGGAGAGGCAATTCATCTTACAGGTTACATTCTATCTACTCAGAACAACGTTGTTCATCCCTCAGTAGAATATGGTGCCAAAACCACGATTGGACCACACTGCATGCTTGGAGAAGGGTCACAATTGGGCAACAAATGTAGTGTCAAAACGATATGTTGTCGAACGCCACTGCAGAACTGGCTCAAATATAAAGATTGTGATGAACCATGTCATGATTGATAATGGATATCTCATTCAAGGATCGATAATATGCAGTAATGTCCACCTTCAAGAACGGGCCACATTAAAAGACTGACAGGTAGGAGTTGGTATGTTGTTGCTTCTGGGACAGAGCATCGGACGAAGGCCTTGGCAAAAGAGGAGAGACTCAGCAGCCATTCATTTGGTTGATGGACGGTGGGGATTTATTCGGTCTTTGCGATTTATCCCACATTGGTTGTGTGGATGAATATTTATGTTTTTATATGCATTGATCTCCCTCATAATGCCTAGAGCAAAGGATAGGCAGGGCCGCTTGGTGTTTGGACTCCACGCGAAGATCACAAACTTAGCGCCCTATTATTTTTGGTACACGTGGCAGCTTAGCTGTTGACAAAGATAATCAGGTTTATAAAATTTATTAAGCAATTAGGTTTATGTTTAAACATTTAAATAAATTTTATTATAATTTATCATTTATTCAAATAATAATAAAATACAAATTATGTGAAAAAATAATAATATGAAAAACAAAAATTTATAATAATAATAACTTTTATTTTATTATTTTTTAAATTTTAAATTATTTATTTAACTAATAATAAAATAAAAATTATTATTTTTGGTACACGTGGCAGCTTAGCTGTTGACAAAGATAATCAGGTTTATAAAATTTATTAAGCAATTAGGTTTATGTTTAAACATTTAAATAAATTTTATTATAATTTATCATTTATTCAAATAATAATAAAATACAAATTATGTGAAAAAATATTAATATGAAAAACAAAAATTTATAATAATAATAACTTTTATTTTATTATTTTTTAAATTTTAAATTATTTATTTAACTAATAATAAAATAAAAGTAAATTTTTTTTTTACAAAACTAGTTATTATTGTATATTATAAAAATTTAATACAAATTATGTGAAAAAATTATCATATGAAAAACAAAAATTTATAATAATAATTAGTTTTATAAATTTTTGCTATTATTATAATTATTGTTTTGGTTAATTTTTATTTTATTATTATTTAAATTTTAAATTATTTATTTAACTAATAATAAAATAAAAATTATGTAAAAACATAATTATAATAAAAATAAAAATTTAAAAAACTAGTTATTATTGTATATTATAAAAATTTAATACAAATTATGTGAAAAAATAATCATATGAAAAACAAAAAAATTATAATAATAATTAGTTTTATAAATTTTTGCTATTATTGTATTTATGGTTTTGCTTAATTTTTTTATTTTATTATTATTTAAATTTTAAATTATTTATTTAACTAATAATAAAATAAAAATTATGTAAAAACATAATTATAATAAAAATAAAAAATTATAAAACAAGTTATTATTGTATATTATAAAAATTTAGTAGATCTCTCAAATAAATTAGTTAAATGAGTTATTATTGTATATTATAAAAATTTAATACATCGCTTAAATAAATTAGTTATTTTTTTTTATAGAGGAATCGGTAACACGTCGCAATTGTCTGGGCCAGACCCAGGATCAAATCCGTCGGCTGCCACTATAACCTCCGTGGAATAAACCGACAGCCCGCAAGCCAGGATATACCAGAAACTTGTGACTCAGCAGGGGCCGAGACGTCCCGACTCCAATCCCGACAAGGGGCGGTAGCCTATCCAGGGGTCGCCTACCCTTTGAGCCTTATCACAGCGGGCCATGTCTCGGTGGGAGTTGATCCCTGGTGGGCTTGGTGAAAATCACCGTCCCCCACCGATTGGACCCCACTTCATTGACTTAAATAAATTAGTTATTATTGTATACAGGGATCAAATTTGAAGGGTAGGATTCCATTTCACTTTGAAGGGTTGTGAGAAATTGAACTCTTCAATGTTGACATGTAAAAATAAACCATTCTTTTCATTTGAAACTGTAAGTGTACAACGAAATTTTATTATTTATGAGAAATAGTGTATAGGAAAAAAATGACAATAAGAAGAAATCCCGAGTGATTCAACATTTACATGGAATTAGTGAGGTAAACCATGTACTCTCTGAGTCCATGGAGCATATAGTTTATTGAACTTAGACAAGGGACAATTCTGTCGGGCCGGTGAAATACTCAGTTGTTAGGTCGTTGATAAAATAAGGCATTGGAATATGGAAGAACCTTTGAATGGAGGATTGATTCAGCTTGACGGTGGCTCTATTGGTCAAGTGTGATTGGGCCTACCTAAAAGAAAAACCCCAGAATGTAATACCTAATGCTTTCACGGAGAAACTTTTTTATTAACCCTAAATTCAGCAGTTATTTTTAGAATTGAATCATGTCCTCCCCACATGCTCAAATCAAAGCGATCAAACAAAGGCCCCAATTTTAGGTGGATTATGGATAGTCCCTTTGATGTATATCGAGTTTATACCCCTCCTTGAATTCTGGCACCCAGAAGCAGCGCACGATCCAACTAGCAAGAACCTGGGAAAAGATCAGAGCAGGTAACTTACCCTTGGTGGAGCGAATTTCCCAGCAGATTCGAGGAAACATTGTTCAGCAACAGACCTGCAAAAGCTAGGCACTTAGCCCAGTCACGCAGACAAATAGCCAACCAATGGACTCCACTTCAGAACCTGCCAACAAAACAGCCACCAAGCTTAAACTCAGGTGGATTTGGAAGGAGTCCAGACTCCACAAGAAGCAGAACTAGGTTGTGGAAAATCACAAGGAGCGAAAAAATAACATGGAGCCAACCGCCAATGTAAATGAAGTATAATTTGTGTTAAGCATTTGTGAAGTTATGTAGAAGCTAAATTACTTTAAAATTTCAATATAATGTAAATGAAGTATAACTTGTGTTAAGCATTTGTGTTAAGATTGGTAATACCTGAGTTTCATACTTTCTGATTTATCATACCAAACAATCAAATTGGAAAATTCAATTCATCAGATGCAAGCCTATAATTGGTTTGCAATACCCTTAGGGTTTACTGGTTTAACCTATAGTTGGGTTGCAATACCCATAGGGTTTACTGGTTTAACCTATAGTTGGCTTGAAATAACCATAGGGTCTACTGATTTTTGCATTGATTGAAAAATCTTGAAAACACCCAAATGGATTTAGATGTGATAGAAACTTGTCCAGGGTCAGAGTTGTATTATGTCTGTGGTTCCTCTGATCTATACAGTTCAGATGGTGAAAATGACTTTGAAAGTCCCCTTATACTTTCGGTCCTAGCTTCTCTGCTTGAAAGGATTGTGGCCAGAAACAAGAGGCTGTTATTTTCTTCAGGGATTAAGAAATTCTCAAGAGAAGATCTATGTGTTTTCTCTACAAGTCAAATACCTGCCATGAGCATACAAAAGTACTTGGAGAGGATCTTCAAATATGCACACTGCATCCCTTCTATGTTCGTTGTAGCTTATGCTTATATAGATCGTCTTATGCTCAGTCATCCCAGGTTTCGCTTAATATCACTTAACATGCACAGGCTTCTCATCACCAGTGTCATGGTTGCTACTAAGTTTCTCGATGACTTGTAAGTTTACTGTTCAAAAGATTTTGAATAATTTACTGTTCAGATTGCTTTCTAAACAAGTAACTAGGAAGTAATGGTGTTTTAGAATTTTAAAACAATTAGTATAGATAGCCATTTTCTCGACTACAAACCAAAATGTTTTTTTTTAATAGTTTGATCAATTCCCCTTATGCTTGCTTCATCATATAAAGAAATAGCATGGAGGAAAATGTTAACTATCTTGTTAAACTTTTTGTTAACTGGTTTTTATTCAAGTTGCTAATATGTTTTTATGTGATTGATTCAGGCATTACAAGAACGCATACTATGCAAAAGTGGGAGGCTTGACAACCCAAGAAATCAATAGTATGGAGGTTGAATTTCTCTTCATGCAGCGATTCCGATTGCAGGTGATTATTAGTGTTTTCCAAAGCTACTTCTCACATCTTGAAAGAGAGATTGCATTGGGTGGAGGCTTCCAAATAGAGAGAACACTCCTTCGCTTATCCAGATCTCCAAAAAGAGGGGGCTTTTGTATTTGGGGATGGGAGTCTCTGGGAGCGAGGAAGGAGTCAGGCATGCCCCCTTTATGATGCCTAGAGGATCATATGATGATCCAAGAGGATATTGGTGGCCACCCACCTATTCCTCTTGGACCCCCACCATTGTTTCTTTCAGTTTTTTAGTTTCCTTAATTGTAGCACAATTTACTATTTTTGGCAATTTTCGCGTCCTAAACTTTCGGAGCCGTTTTGAGGCCCTAAACGACAATTTTTTGGCATTGAATGGTCAAGCAAATATGAGTTCGTTTCGGACTCAATATTTGCTATTTATGGATGTAGTTCTTAAACAAATCTTTCTAACGATGTATCATGCGCGCCAAACGAAGGTAGTATGCTAAAATTACGACCCCGGGAAATTGATGTACCAAGTTACCCAACGGGCCCCACATTAAGGCGTTTCACCTCCTGAGGTTAGGTTTTTGGATGTGTAGGGTTTCCATTGTTTCTCAATAATATACAGGCCTTCGAACCTCATTGTAACAGAGAGTTTAGAGGCATGTAGCCACCACATCTCTTCTCAGAGATAAGCTACCAACACTAGCTAATTTATTTCCATTTTGTATGTAAACAAGTTTCAGTTATTGATTAATGAAATGAAGTGTTGTTTTCACTGCATATTTGTTTCTATGGTTATTTGTGTATTCTGTTGCGTTCCTGCATAAATCCAGATCAGTGGTATCAAAGCAATCTGCTCTTTCTCGATCCTTCTTTGCATGTCCCCAACGAGGGCGGGGTATAAAGAGTTAGGGCTCGATCTGGTTGAACCTTTGCAAGATCAGCCTCGCAAATCCTGATGGCCACCCATGGGGGACGAAAAGAAAGACGAGGGCGCAGAAGATCCTATCAAAATGTTGCTTGAGGAGGCCCTTGAAAAACAAAGGAACGTGATGATGGATACTTTGCCCAGATCCTTCAACGACTTCCCACTGGCGGCGCATCTGCATCTAGCAGCCACTCTAGAGGTGCAACCCCTTTTAAGGTACAAGTAAATTTCGACATTCCCATATTTGATGGTTGAATAGATGCAGATGTCGTAGATAAATGGTTGAATCTATTAGAAGGATATTTCTCGGTTCATGACTTTTCTGACCGGGAAAAGATTACTTTTTCTCTACTCAAAGCCTCCCCCCATGTCAAGGACTAGTGGGAAACCTACTGTGAGAGAAAGGATGAGGAGGAACCCTCTCTATTCTTAGCCGTACCCACTTGGAATTCTTTCCAAGATGCCATAAAGGGACAATATTATCTAGTGGGGAGCTATGAGGACAAGTACATTCAATGGACTACGCTGCGGCAACAAAGAGATCAAGATGTGCATGAGCTGACGAATCTGTTCCATACCCTGTGCACCAAGTTGGGTATCAAAGATTCAGAGAAACATTTGGTGTTGAAGTACTGCAGTTGTTTGCACAGATACATTCAAAAGGAAATGGAGTTCCTCGACATCTCCTCGCTTGGTACGGCATATCGGTATGCTGCCAAAATTGAGCAAAAATTCAAACAGAAAAAGTGAGACTTTGGATTTGCGAATCAGAAGCAAGGGAAAGGTGCCCCCAAACCGCAGAACCAAGGATACAGCCAAGGCATGGCGACTCAAGAAAACTTGCCAAAGCCGCAAGCAAAGAGCAACACTACAAAGCCAAAGAAGGAAGCGGGAAAGTGGTGCGAGTTCCATAAGAGCCCCACTCACAACACAAGTGAGTGTCGGGCTAATCAGTCACTGGTGGCTGAGATAAAGGCTTTTGAATCAGATGCATATTCTGACACTGAATATGAACCCAAGAAGGGGAATGACAGAGGGAAGAAGATTATCGATACAGAGCCTAACGCCACCATTGCCACCACGAAGATCCAAAAGGAAGAACCAGAAGATTCAGAGGAGGAGGAGCGTCTTTTCCACTCCCAGATGTGGGTAAAGGGTTCCCCGCTACAGTTCAACATCGACAGTGGGAGCCAAAAGAACCTGATTTCAGCAGATGTCGTGAAGCGGTTGGGTTTGTCGACCACAGCACACCCGCAGTCGTACACCATCGGGTGGCTTCACCAAGGACGAGATCTTTGCATCAGCTAGCAGTGCCGCCTTCCCTACAGCATCAAGCCCTTCACCAATGAGGTATTATGTGATATTGCTCCTCTTGATGTTTGTGATGTATTATTAGGTCAACCATACTTATGGAAGTGACATGTTGTGTATGAGTCTCGACCTCGCGCTGTTATTATTACGTTGGAAAATAATTTGTACAGGATACCAGAGGTACCACCCCCTACCACTATCTCTTTGGTTACTGCAAAACAATGCAGTAAGCTCATTTCCAAAACCGGGAAGTTTGTTTTCTTGATGATCTGCCCTCAGGGCAAGAGGAAGATCGTGGCCACAACCTCCAAACAGGGCCCCTCCGCATGACAACAACAAATGGACAAGGTCGTGGAGGAGTACCATGACATATTCACCTCACCCACCGGGGTGCCTCTCCACTGCCAGGTCAAGCACCCCATCGATCTGACCCCAGGTGTGCCGCTTCTCAATGGACCGATCTATCGCCGCTCTGTTCTTGAGAATGATGAAATCAAGAGGCAAATTCAAGCACTGTTGCAGAAGGGTCACATCCGGCTAAGTTCATCGCCCTGTGGGAGCCCGATCGTGTTGGTACAGAAAAAGGATGGGACTTGGAGACTCTGTATTGACTATCGGGCACTGAACAAGATCACTGTCCGAAATAGGTACCCAATCCCACGGATTGATGACCTCCTGGACCAGCTTAAAGGGGCAAAATATTTTAGCAAGATCGACTTAAAGTCTGGGTATCACTAGGTATCGATCGAGTCAACCGATGTGTGGAAGACTGCCTTCAAAGCCAAGGAGGACCTTTTCGAATGGTTGGTCATGCCTTTCGGGCTGACGAATGCTCCTGCAACCTTCATGAGACTGATGGACGACATCTTGCGGCCATTCACCAACTCATTTGTAGTAGTGTACTTGGATGACATCCTGATCTTCAGCGAGACTTGGGAAGAGCACCTCCACTACATCCGACAGGTCCTCCAAACATTGTGGCAGCACAAGCTGTGTGCCAATTTGGACAAGTGCACTTTTGGCATGACCCAAGTTCAGTATCTGGGATACATTATTGATGACTGTAGGGTACATGTGGATCCAACCAAGATCCAAGTCATTCGGGATTGGCCAGCCCCAACTACTCTAACAGAGCTTCGCAGCTTTTTGGGCCTTGCTAATCTCTACCACAGGTTCGTGTTGGGATTCTCTCATATCACTTGGCTCTTGAGTCAAGTCACCAAGGGAAGAGCGAAAACAAAATTCATTTGGTCAGAAACTCAGCAGAAGGCGTTTGCAGAATTGAAACATCACCTATGTTGTGCCCCAGTGCTCACATTACCAGACTTGCAACAACCATTTGAGATCGAGACAGATGCCTCTGACTATGCTATTGGGGCAGTCCTTACTCAACAAGGGCATCTAGTGGCATATCACAGTGAGACACTGTCAGACATAGTCCGCAAATATCCCACTTATGACAAAAAGATGTATTCCATTGTATAGGCTTGCCAGCAATGGAAGCATTACATTTTGGGGAAGGAAATGATCATCCACACATACCACTGACCCTTGCAGTTCATGCAGACACAAGGGAAGTTATAGAACGATCGCCATCAGAAGTGGTCCACATATCTACAACAGTTTCATTTGAACATCAAGTACAAGAAGGGAAGCACCAATAATGTTGCAGACTGCCTCAGCCAACCACCAATCGTGGCGATAACGACTGTGCTCAACTCTTGTGAGCACGAGACTTCTGATTGGCCGCTTCTCTACAAGAGCGATCCAGAATTCAGCCACACATACCAGACGCTCTTAGAGGGAAACCAAGTTCCAAAATTTCACCTCCAGGATGTACTACTGTGTCACATGGGACACCTTTGTGTTCCTTCAAGTGAGCATGCCAAGATGATTTGGGAAGTGCACTACAGTCGGGTCGTTGGGCATTTCGGGGTCAAGAAAATAGTGGTAGTACTGCAGAAGTATTTCTATTGGCCGAACCTTCGACAGGACGTCGGGATGTACATCCGATCCTGCACTGCCTGCGCCATTGCCAAACCATCCATCAAGAAGCAAGGCCTCTATACTCCATTGCCTACCCCTAGTCGACCTTGGGAATCCATCTCCATGGATTACATGTTAGGCCTTCCTTCTTGTTATCTCTAGGGTTGTTCCTCCTGCTTATTTTTGAAATTTTGATTTGGATTGGTTTTTGTTGATTTTAATTTTACTTTGTTTTTTATGTTTTATGATTGATTGCTTGCCCTTATGACTCCCTTGATTACCTAAAGTCATCAAATTTTTCATTCATCAATTAAGAACCTATGTTTGTGCAAAAGAGTATGTGTTACAGGATGAATTTTTGCAAACTGGCAGCGCCCTTCCAAACTGGCAGCATATTGTGAGCGTGCAACATATTGAGTTCTGGTGGTATAATGTACATATGGTTTGCTATTGAAAGGTTTATGAGTTATTTCATGAAATATTTGATGAATATAAGCCTTTATCATAGTCATGAATATAAGTTTTGATCATAGGCATTCGACATTTTATATGGTTTTTATATTCCAGACCATGAAATAATGAGTCAATACGGTGGCAATAATGAAAGAACACAGGTGTTGTCTTTTCACAAATGAAATCGTTCATGTAATGAATGCTTTTGCTCATCGTGGCAAGAATAGCCTGAGGCACGTTTTTCCTAAAAACATTTCTCATTATTCTGCTAGAGAGCGACATCCAAAGGCTCGTTTGGTTTATTCTTGGTCTCCATCTAATCACGAGCTGTATTATGTAAATGTTCAGGAAAATTAGGGTTTGTTCTTGAACCCTTGCACTTTCAGCAATGCTTGGCTTGAACATGCAGATGTAGTATAAACAATTCTTGTGCAGGATATACAGCGTGAGGTCTTTTTTAAATAATGACAGAGGTTCCTAGTTACAAGCAGTGTTATGTAAGGATTCAGGAGGGTTAGGGTTTATTATTTGAACCCTAGGGCCTGTAAGTTCAGAACTGGAATACATTGTACATATACATGCTTACATTTCAGAGCAAGTAGTTTCAGCATTGTTTCTTCTAAGCACTAAGCCGCAGTATAAAATGCCCTGTTCAGAACAATGCTGTGTGAGGACCTTGATCATTTGAGTGTTTGTCAGAGATTCCAGGGGTAAAAAGCTATCACTAGTTGTAAATCAAGTTTCATTAGTATTATTACTCCGGTGGTTTGCAGATTGTTACTTCCAGCAAAAGAATAGAGGTTATTCGTATTCCAGATGCTAACATAAACAAAAGGATTACCACACAGCCATATGCAGCAGAAGGTATATGTTTTACCTGAGGCATTACTAGTCTATACAACCGAGTTGAAATCCCTCTAAAGCTTCAGATGGCAAAGGATATTGAAGAGGAGGAGCCAGAGGTGGTTTTAAAGAAAAGGCCTGGAGGTTTCATATGCAGATTGGAACCCAGCAATACAGAGTGGATTAAGCAATTTCCAAGGTCTGCTAAGTTGATACAGAGGTCAGGTTGGTTTAGTTTATGTGATAAATTGCAGGGATATCATTCCCAATTAACGATGGTTTTTATTGAGAATTATAATGATGACAGAGTCCAGCTACAAAGCTTAACCGTGAGAGTTAATGAGAACTCTATTGCTGAAGCTATTAATGTTCCTGTAGAAGGTGAGAGGTGGTTCAAACAAAAAGAATTCAAAGAAGACTTCAGCAAGTTTTTGATCCTTGGTAATGAAAAACTCGATTGGAAGAACGGAGTTCATGTTAATAGGATGAAGCCAACATGGAGAGTGCCGTTAGAAGTGATTCAGAACTATATTACTTGCGATGGAAGGTATGATCGAGTCTTAAAGTGTCATTTGAAACTTCGCATATTCAGGGTGTTACATAGTTAAATCTTCCTTTTTACCTACTTAAAAGCCTTCAAAAAATGATTTCTAAGGTACAAAACCACCCATCACATACGGCCAGATCAATTTATCACCAGGGATTAATTAAGTTGTTGGTTCTAACTCAGCTGGAAAAGGAAGAAAGATCATGGGGTTCTTTGTTGGCAGAGCTAGGTTTTAGTGAGAACCCTAAAGAAAAAGGTAAGAAGATGATTGATGATGCCAGCCAGCAGATAGCAAACCCTACAGAGATAGATCAGAAGGATAAGAATAAAGAAATGAACGTTGTTAGTAAGCCTGTACAGGGCAATTTAGACCCTGAAACACCCTGCACACAAGAAAATACAGAAAAGCTCAGTGACATATTTAAAAGTATTGCTTCTAAAAAGAAAATTTGCAAACAGCTATTCAAGGAAGGTAAACCAAGAACGAGATTGAGGGAGAAAATGCAGATGGAGGAAGGAACAGTTCAGCAAGGTAATAAGGAGGTGGTAATTGTAGAAGATGCTGCAAGTGAAGGGACAATACACACATCATAGGATAAATATTCTGAGCATATAGAGGAGTTTATTGACATGCAAGGAATGGCAGGTTCCATACCAGAAATGTTTTGTACAGATGAACAATACAAGCTTGATGAAGGTTCAAAATTAAGAAATTTGCCTGAAGAAAAAGATTGTATGAGAGAGGAAGATATAGATATTACTCCAGAACTTGGTCAATGTCAAAGATCTCTTCAAACATATAAGGAACAGACAAGAC